>CM016617.1:13464084-13783166 GCA_005393395.2 Gossypium australe
GTGTGCAGGTTGGTACGGGGATGTGTAGCGGATGGCATCTAGGTTTGGGTTTGGGATTGCATCATTATCTTGAATTATTATTATGTGAACATGATATGTATGGTATGCCTAAACCTATTAAATTTTAGTGTTGATTACACATTGAGTCTGTTTGACTCACCCCGTTGGGGAATATTTTTCAGGTGATGAGCAGTAATGGACCGGGTCGGCAGGAGCTTAAAGGTGGCCATGCACAGCAAGCAAATTATTTAAATTGGACATTTTATTTTATTTAAGTACTCTACAATTTTATTTTGGGTTTTGTTTTATGTAATAAGGTCATAGTTTTATTTCTTTATTTTTATTTTCACTTATTATGTTTACGAATTATTATCAATTAAAGTTTGAGTAAATTTATTTTTTGTAAAATAAACCCTAAATGTTTTGTCACTTTAATTAAGTGGATTTCAATATAAGACAACTTGGTTTTCCACACAAGCCCAACCCAAAACAATATTTTTATAACAATCACACAAGTTTTTCCTAGGTAGGAAACGAATTTTGAACTGGTTTACTTGAGGAACATACCAAATCTGGTCAAAGCTCGTGGGCCGGGTTCGGGGTGTTTCAAAATATGTCATTTTCCTAGTTTTAACCAATATGCCATAAGGCACTATCACATCCAACTCAACTATACAAATCAAACCATTCATCCAAGCATGCGTATATCCACCAATATACACTTTACCACAAATGCTAACCAAACCATATCTTTTATCAACTAAAGCATGTCTAGCTTTTACTAAAGTAAAACTTAAAACAACCTCATACATACCATTATTTTGGTACCTAACAAAACTTACCATATCCATGTATATCTTTATATCACAATTGCATGAACTACAATCATCAACTAACACAAAAACCAAAAATTACATCCAAGTTTAACCATTCACAACCATTTCATAATCTAAGATCAAACATGTCATTTCCAACATGCTCTTATCATATTTATGCATACCATAATAATCATTAAAATCCAACTATTTACAATACATTACAACTTAAACTTCAAAACCATCAACCCAAGATAGCTTATACACATGCCACAAAATCGAATTAAACGAGTCAAAATCTACCAATATATAAGCTTGATAGTGTGAGCCTTGAAGTTGATTCGTTTGCCTAGTTCCGCAAAATCTTAACTACAGAAAACAAGAAAATAAACAAAGTAAGTTTATATAGCTTAGTAAGTCCATAGTTAAATCTAAACCAACTCATCTCATTCTAGCAATTGAAATTAAAACAACTTAGTTTATATTAACCTGACAATCCATTTTCAAGAACAAATGATATTTGCACAAAATTAAATCATCAAATATATCATATTCATCAACAACTAAATCAAGATCATTCATATATGTGCTCCATTGAAAAACATTTATGAATCTTCAATCGACATAGCTCATGTAATTCATTTGGGTCTATAAATATTTTTTTAATAACAAATCACATATTTTAACAAATTCTTTGAAGATCATTCACAAGTTCTACTAGCCCAATAAACTATAGTAACATAACTCAGATACTCGAGTAATTACACCACACCAGAGAGCATCAGAATGTTATATAGAGGAGTCGTAGTGCAAACAGAGACACCGAAGTGAAATTAGAGACACCGAAGTGCAAACAGAGACACCGATGTGTAAGCAGAAGCGCCGAAGTGCAAATAGAGACACCGAAGTGCAATCTCGTACAAGTGTGCATTCTAACCCTATTGGCATGTCAATTGTATCCTAATCGTTTAATACGTTCAAACGGGCATTTAAACAGAATTTATCACATTTACAACTCAGAGGCGCTTCCATAATATCCGAACACATGCTGTAAATCATTTGTGTTTCATTCCAAAATCATATAAATTATATTTCACAAATATTCATAATTTTTTCAAATACATATTCTCTCACCTTATACTCAATTGTAAACCATTTATAATTTTAATCCAGTATCAAATATTCAACCACAATTCAATTAAAACCAACTCATAACAGCACAAGTTAAATACACATATACGTCCATCTATATTACGAACTTACCTATTATATACGGTTAATGAGTTGATTCGAAAGGACTCTTCTGCAATTTTCTCTTTTCCCCAATTTTCCTCTGTACGGTTCAATCATTGATCTATATAATAGTTAAATTCAATTTATCAATTTCAATTACATTGTCATGATCATTTTTATGCATATGACCTATTGATTTATTTTACAAAATTTCCCTGAACTTTTACACCTTATTCAATTCAGTTCCTAAAATCGAAACTATTATAAATTTCACATTTAATCCCCAATACTTAAAACCGGTTATATAATCATCCCAAACCAGCCTTCAAATATTGAAAATTTATAGAAATTTCATGCTAATATTAACTTATTTTCATTTTAGCCCCTAAACTCAAAACTAACCAAAATTCCTTTACAAAATAGCCTTAATTAACAACCAAACTTGTAAATCTTCCATTTAACCTCATGAACACTTCAAATTCGTCAATGGCAAGTTCTAAAACCTTTAATAGTTTTACAAAATAATCGTCGAGTTAGCTAAATTAAACTACAATGGTATTAAAAATATAAAATTTATGATAAACGGATAGAAAAATCACTTACATGCAATGGCATTAAACTTGACCGTAGCTTAGGTTTTCAAACAAGGATGGTTTCGGTGGTAGATGATGATCACTTTAGTTATTTACTTTATGTTTTTATTTATTTAATTACCAATTTATCCTTACCATTAATATTAAAAATTTCTATCTAAATGGACACTAATCACCCACTATTCTCTAAAAAGGTCTAATTACCTTTTAAATTCTTAAACAAGCAATAATCATACGTTTTAGCTAGTAATCACCAATAGTGATGAAGTTTTATATTTTTTTACGATTTAATCCTTTTTCTTTAATTAACTATTCAATCATTAAAATTATTGGACCAAAACTTAATTTAACTCTATAATAGACTTGTAAATATTATAAAATAATATTTATTGACTCGATCATTAGAAATAAAAGTTTTAAAACTACCGTTTTCGATACCATTAAAAAACGAGATATTATAAATTAATAGAGTTAATTGATCTTTTTAGTACTAAGTAGGATTCGTTTATACCATTTAACCGAAAATAAACCCTAGCAACTTAGTGACCTCAGTTATTTTTTTGAAAATAAAAAATGACAGCCAAAAGGATAACATTTACCCTTTTTTAAGCTTAATGTGATGAATGATCATTGATGGCACCCTATTTGAGAGATCAGCACCATGTTTTTATTTAATTATTTTTCCAAGCAAAGCCTATTTATTAGCTGAGAGACATTGTATACAAGAGGGAGGTGTAAAAAGATGAAATGATTGGATAGTGCTGAAGTAATAAGTTGCTCCTGCATATATGATCATAAATACAAGTTCAAAATCGAAAGACGACGATAACAATAATAATAATAATAATGTTTGATTTGAATTACTAAAGAAAACTATAATTGAAAATTGTCCAGTCCACCAACTCGGGAACAGTAAAAAAACATATCCATATTTAATGAATTTTTTTAACTTCATTTGTAATTCAAAAGCAATGCTAAGAAATCAACCAAACATTACGGTATTATGGTTTTATTTACTATTAAGATTAAAAAAAATAAATTATAATTCAAAATATTTTTTAAAAAGCGCTTTTTCAATCTCAATCATAATTATATTTGTATAAATAAATAAGTTTGAAAAAACGGTTTGGAATAACAGTTTGATTTCAAATTAAGTTAAAAACTCAATTTTAAAAGTTAAAATTTTTAACTTTTAACCTAAAAAAAAGTTTTTGTAATAAAATTATCTCTTTATTTCTATTAAATCTTTTACTTTACAGTATTATAATTAAAACAAATATTTTATTTTTTCAAAACTATTCTTTTAGTATTCTTTTCAAAAATATCTTTTAAACGTAATAATAAACAATATCTAACTTTTTAAAAATATTTCCCGAATTTTTTTATAACAAAAGCAATTTTCAACTTCAATAATACAACAATTAATTCTAAAAGGAGTAGTGATCCATTTCTTCTATTGTTTGAGATTTTATAACCCCAAAATATAAAGTAAAAATAAAATACACCCTATCTATAACTATTACACAATGGTTAAATATCAATTATAATCCCTCTATTTTCTAGATTATATAAATTATCAAATTTCAATTCTAGTCCTATACTACACTTAAATTTGAGATTTAATCTTTATACTTTAAACTTTGACATAATTTGATACCACAATATTTATAATGTTATCAATTACTTTAAATATTTTATTTTGATTAAAATGTAAATGTGAGTTTTAAGAATCATTAAGACGGTTTTTTAGATTCAAGTTCATTACAATGCTATTATTTGTTAAATGGCTACGAAGTGAATGTTTTCTTAATTTTAAAATGTTGAATTAGAAAATTTCATAGGAAAATTTAGACGGTATTAATATTTGAACCTAAATTTTAGAATTTAAAAATTAAATGAACTAGATTATTAAAAATAAAAGCATGAAAACTAAATTTTAAATTTAAAAAATATTAAAATATTTAAAATTTGATTTTATAAATTAATCAAAAATAATTAACCCAATACCAACCAATAATGAATAGAATTCATAGTAGTTGTTATTCCAAACTCGCCCCCGTAGTATAACGGTATTGGTGTTTCAAATGCTTTTTTTAATCCTTTTCGTTTCAGAAAATTTGAATAGCTTTTGTTGTCCTCCGCACGCAGGTCCCAACCAAGCCCTCTCTCTCTCTCTCTGTCGCTCTTTTGTTTTTGTCTGTAAGCTGTAACATGTTCTGGGACTGCAAGAGAAAAAGAAAAAGACTCTAAACCCCAACTCGAACCTTGGGTTTATCAATGCAACAACAAAAAGCCAAAACAAAAACCCTTCCCACTTACCACCTTCTTTATCTTATACTATTACTATATTCTTTAGTTTCTTACCCTAACTGTTTGAAATTTGAATACTGTTTAATTTCATTTTTTTATTTTTTCTCATTTCCAACTCCCCATGTTTAAGCCCGCGTCTCACTCTCCCTTTCTTTGACTACCTCGGTCACATCACACCACCCACATTTCTCTTGACCAACCACAGGTTCCATTTTTTTTTTACGCTGTTATTTATTTTTTCTTTCAGGCATTTCATCAAACAGGTTTCTCATTTCAATCATGGATGAACGGCCTCAAGAAAATGTTAAGTTTGAAACTTTTACCGTCACCAACACTCTCAAAGATCTTTGTTTGAATAATAACAGTGTTAGCATTTCTGGGTCTGATTCCCTTATTAGTTGTAGCAATAATGGGAGTAGTAGTAGCAGCAGCCTTCAAGATGTTAACATCAATAAGAACAGTGTTAGCATTAGTTTATGTAGTAGTGTTTCTGAGTCAGCTAATAAAATTAGTGTTAGTAAGAATGCGGAAAGCAGTGACTGTGAAGAGAGTGAAAAGAGTAGTTTTAGGAGTTTTTGTCCATCGAAACCTCATAAAGGAAATGACAGAAGATGGGATGCAATACAGTATGTTAAGGGCAAAGATGGGGACTTGGGGTTGGCTCATTTTAGGTTGTTGAAAAAGTTGGGGTGTGGAGATATAGGGAGTGTTTATTTAGCTGAGTTAAGAGGGATGGGATGTTTGTTTGCAATGAAGGTTATGGATAAAGGAATGTTAGCTGGGAGGAAAAAATTGTTGAGAGCACAAACTGAGAGAGAAATATTGAGTTTATTAGATCATCCTTTTTTACCAACCCTTTATTCACATTTTGAGACTGAGAAGTTTTCTTGCTTGTTGATGGAGTTTTGCAGTGGTGGGGATCTTCATATTCTCCGGCAACGACAGCCGGGCAAACATTTTACCGAACCAGCAGCACGGTTCGTATCTGTCTTTTAAGCTTTAATTCATATGTTTTTGTCTTCTTGTTTATAATACTAGATAGGGAAATGTTTTTGTCTTCTTGTTTATAATACATGGATGATATGTGGTGAACATAGTTTGGAGAGGATATATTCATGTGATAGAAAATAGTTTTCTTCATTTGCTGATTCAGCTTTTGTCTTCGTGATTATGATTTTCATGTAGATGCAACCTTTGATCCTCATTGTATAATATACCCTTTTCTCCCGAGAAGATGAATCGAGAGTACAATGCTAATTTACTTTTTCAAACCATGTTCCTGCTTCTAGTGCCCGTAGTATACTTGGTAATATTCAAGACAGTTGTTATTTCTGTTTAGATGAATTCTTAGGGAATTTAGTCGTTAATCCAAATTTCCAAATATCTGTCGTGCTTGGTTAATCTCATATCTGTCAATATGCTTTGGAAAGTTTTCTGATAAAATTTCTATATTCTTGTAGGTTTTATGCTTCGGAAGTCCTTCTAGCCCTCGAGTATCTACACATGATGGGGGTGGTGTATAGGGATTTAAAGCCCGAAAATGTGTTGGTCAGGGAGGATGGCCACATTATGCTATCTGATTTTGATTTGTCATTGCGATGTTTCGTCAATCCCACGCTTGTGCAGTCCTGTTCTGAGCCATCATGTAGAATCGCTTCATACTGTATTCAGCCAGCATGTATTGATCCAGCATGCAAATTACCAGTATGTGTAGAGCCTGCTTGCTTGCAGCCATCTTGCTTTAAGCCTCGGTTTCTCAGTTCCAAAACAATGAAGGTGAAGAGTGAAAAAACAAATTTGGTGAACTCAGATTCATTTCCTGTACTTATTGCAGAACCAACTAGCGCTCGCTCCATGTCATTTGTTGGGACTCATGAATATTTAGCTCCTGAGATTATAAGAGGAGATGGTCACGGGAGTGCTGTTGATTGGTGGACATTTGGTATTTTCTTGTACGAATTACTACTAGGACGAACACCGTTTAAAGGCAACGATAATCGGGAGACATTATTCAATGTGGTCGGTCAGTCCCTAAAATTTACAGAGGGATCTTCAATCAGTTTTGCTGCAAAGGATTTAATCCGTGGTCTGCTTGTGAAGGATCCACAAAAAAGATTAGGCTTCAAAAGAGGTGCCACTGAGATCAAGCAACATCCATTCTTCGAAAGTGTTAATTGGGCTCTTATCCGCAGTACGCATCCTCCGGAAATCCCTAAACCCATTGATATCCCATTGCTAAACCAAGCATTTAAGTCATCCTTGCCTTCAAATGACAAGGGAGCCACAGACTCAGACAGGTCATCTGGTCCTTACTTAGATTTTGAGTTTTTCTGAATTTTCAGGGGAAGCTATAGTAGTTAGTTTAGATTATTGATGTATGTTCATGTTCTCAATGAAATCTCCCTTTTTTTTCCAGATGACTTGCCTTTTTCCTTTTTTCCCATCAAAAGTAAATGTCTTACTGTTGTGATTCTTAATGCTGCTATCCAGCAACAGTAGGCGTCTAATGGCGACAAAACGATGAACCGACTAGAAAACATGAATTCCTTTTGAATTACTCTTAAAGAGATGGACAAAAAAACGAAGCAACTTTTGCAGTGAGTTGTCTTTTATTCACACTCTTTTTACGTCTCTAGTATGGAAGAGTCTTTCATTTGGTGGACCTCCAATGGTGGGGCTTAAGCCCTTTCCATATTCACTCCTTGGTATAAAAAAAACCTGGGTTCACCTCAGATATTCCCTTCAAACTTTATCTGCTAATGAACTTCTGCTAAAGAAACTGAAACAAGACAAGTCATAGTAAAAGGCTTGCTTGTTAACCGTTCGATGCCTAAGCTCTGACTTTTCATTTTGTTAAATATTTTTATCTCGATACTCGTATCCGACCTTACCCCACAGACATGAGATTGACTCTTCAAATACATAAAAAGAGAAATTAGAAAAAATATATACTCGTGTTGAATAGATATTCATATTTGACAATTGTTGAATGTGGTTAAGCATCAGCAGTGAGGGAATGTTGTGTCACTTTTATATTTGCTTTTTAACTTCATGTGGCTCTCCTTTGCTCGAATTGCTCTCAGAATTTGCTTTATTCAATGTAGGAAAACACATTCTTTTGCAGTATCCAGGTTTTTCTTTTTCTTGCGGATGATCCTCTTTCAGCTATGTTACTCGGATGCGAGGACGAGTGCCAAATTCTTATATTGTGTCGAATACAAATGTCGGACACGAACACTTATAAAATAACAAAGACTGCTACTAACATAGATAAAAAGAGAGGCTTGATAGTGATTGGAGAAGATAGAGAAAGAATGTGATTCCTGACATAATTTAAACATATAGAAATAACAAAAACTGACAATGACTTTGTGTTGTTGGAATCTCTTTTTAACCCTTTCTTTTTTGTTTCTTTATCTGAATTCTGTTCTTAATTTTGCAAAACCAAACTCTGAAAAAGCTCCCTGTTCTCAGATAGTCTAAAACCATGGCTTTCCAGGTTTGTTTAGTAACTAAAAGACTTAAATATCAATACTTGAGTCATAATTTTTCTCAAGAATTGATGCCTTGAATCATGGTGGTCAATTAAAGATATGCTCTTAGAGCCCTTAAATGTTATAAATTGGTTTTAACAAAGCACATGTCCATTCTTTTGACTTCTTGGGAACATTTATATATAGAAACAAATATCAAAGATAAGGTATTTTTATATTAACTTTATTTAAATTTAATTATAAAATTATTTTCTTAATTACTAGTCCGGGTCTATGACTTCAATCCAATATAACTTAAACATAGAATTTTAGAAATTATTGAATAATAATCCGATTCAATTCGTGAAGAATTTTACTCCCAAACTTTTTAATTAAAGTTTAATTGTTAAGTTAGCCTATGAAAAAGTTTAATGTTTGCCCAACTTTTTGTTTCCGTTATCATTGTTTGCCTAAACTAATGAATGAATTAATATTACTAACCTAACCTATGGCTATACCAGACTTATAATAATTTATTGTATTATTTATACATCAATTTAATAAAAACTTGTTAAAATTCAAGATAAAATAATAATTATATTTAATATTATATTTATTTTAGAAATATTTTTTTTTACTTTTCATGTAATTAAAATAATTGATTTATTATTTTTTTAAAAAAATTACTAATTTATCTTAAAATATAATTTTTAAAAAAGTGAATATCGTAGTGAGAATATTACACTTCTTAATTGTTACAGCAACAATAATACCGATTGAACTAAAACTTAAAAAAAAAATTATTATTTAAAATAACATTAAAAAATATTTTAAGCATGGAAACCAGCAAGAGCCTTCAGCCGCGCCATACAAAAACTGCCCCCGAACTTCTTCGGAAGTAGCTGAGAAGCACAAGTTATTACGGTCCACGTCGCTTAGTGACAGAAACAAACTGAGTACCAAAGCCACCAACAATATTTTGGTCCTTCTTGCTTGAACAGATTGCGAAAGAAATCTACTGTCACCTTTTTTATCCGCAATTCAAATACCCGAGTTATTGTGATTACTTCGTCTTCGAATAATAGTACTTGGATGGAAGAAACGAGTATTTCTATCACCATCAATGTAACTCTCTTTGTGCTTCTGCTATTTTCATCAATTAAATCAGCAACTTTATCAACACTTAAAGTATTAACATATGACGATAATCTGGGATTAACTAAATCTGGTATCCAATTATCATGAAGAATTGAGATAGCTGACCCCGTACCCACATTCCAACATGTACCCTCTCCAAGAACACCTTTAGCAGCCCATATACTCTTCCATGTGTATGAACAATTATTCCCCAGATTTGAGCTTAAAAAGTTTGTATTTGGAAAATACTTTGCTTTAAAAACCCGTGCAACTAGCGAATCTGAATTATTCATAATTCTCCACCCTTGCTTAGCTAAAAGCGCCACATTAAATTTTGCCAGCCTCCTAAATCCCATACCTCCTTCTTCCTTTGATCGACACAAATATTGCCATTGACACCAGTGGATTCCTTTTTTTCCGTATGCTTTCTGCCACCAAAAATTAGCGATAATCCTCTCTAATTCTTCACATAAAGTACTTGGTAATAGAAAGCAAGACATTGAGTAAGTAGGAATTGCCTGTAAGACGGATTTAATAAAAACTTCTTTCCCTCCTTGTGATAAAAACCTATTACTCTAGCCTTTAATTCTTAGCTGAAGCTTCTCCTTAAGGCTTTGAAAAGACTCCTTTTTCCGTCTGCCAATCACATTAGAAAGACCCAAGTATTTCTCCATCTCAGTCGAAGATCTTACCCCTAAAATTGACAATATCTCCCTTTTGTTTGCTTCCAACGTATTTGAGCTGTAAAAGATCGTTGATTTATTGAAATTAACACACTGCCCCGAGCATTTTTCATATTCTTTTAAAATTCTTTTCAGCTGTCTCGCTCCTCCCTCTGTTGCTTCCCCAAACAGTATACAATCATCAGCAAAAAGCAAATGTGAAATTTCTGGTCCCCTTCGACTAGCCTTTGCTCCTTTAATTAAACCCTCCTCCTTAGCTAATCTCATGAGTGCCGATAATCCTTCGCTGCATAAAAGGAATAGAAAAGGACTTAAGGGATCACCCTGTCTTAAACCCCTAGAGCCTTGAAAAACTCTCCCTCGCTTCCCATTGATACTGACTGTAAATGATGCTGTGGAGATGCATTTTAGAATTAATCCCACTACTACTTCTTGAAAACCCATCTTCACCATAACTTCCTTTAGGAAACTCCATTCAACTCTATCATAAGCCTTGCTCATATCCAACTTGACTGCCATATAACCTTTTTTTCCCGTACGTTTCTTCCTAAAGGTATGAAGAAGTTCATAAGCAATAAGAACATTATCAGAAACTAGCCTGCCGGGAATAAAAGCACTTTGAGCCATATCGATACATCCTGGAGGTGGTTTGATAAGGGAGAAATGATGAGGAAAAGGAGGGGGTTGAAAAGGGATGAAGGTGACCAGATAGGAAGGGGGAAGATGGTGAAGGGGGAGATGATAGGGTTGAGTGAGATCTGTTTGGGAAAGTTAGATAATAGGAGACGAAAAGGCTGAAACGGAGCATTTAATTTGGTAGGTGAACAGCTGTATGGGCATCTGGAATCGTCTGAAACAAGAAATGGGGGTGTGATAGGACGTGACGTGCCAGGCTCTCTGATTGGGCAACGTTTAGGTGCCATTAAGATGGTGTCAGATTTAATTTTTGAATTTTCTTTTGTTTCTAAAGTTGTTGAAAACAGCTAATGGTCTGCTGATATTTGTGATTTCTTAGTTTTCTTTCGGTTTTGGGCTTGAATTTATTCAGGCCTCTTTTTGTTTTTTTCCATGAATTATGTTTATTAATAAAAGCCCAATTTGATTAGTTTTCAAAAAAAAATTATTCTTATTTAGTCCGTGTTCATTGAGAATTTTAAATTTTTTTCTTATTTGTTTATTTAAAATTATACGTGATCATATTCATTTGTTTAAGTTAAATATTGAGAACAATGTTCATGAATAATAAACAAATAATTAAAAATAAACATATATAAATATATATTATTTTTTAAAATTAATAAAATATAAATATTAATAATTATAAATAAAAAAAAGCACAAACCACAACTGTTTTATTAATATATACTAAGGAACAATAAGCTATTATTAAATGAGCTTGTTCATGAACATAAATGAACTAGACAAATTTTGTTTATGATCGGTTCGTTTAATAAACGAGCGTCAAAATCTTATTCATGTTTGTTTATTTAGCTTAATAAAACAAACATAAACAAATAAAAAAACAAACTATTCATTTAACGCTTTGTTCATTTATAACCCCATAGTCAGTTTTGCACCGATATCGTCTAATGCGCACCGTTTCAGTAATAAATTGGAACAATCACTTCTCTTTTTCACACCAGTCCATAACGATTGCATCCATTCATTCTGCCTAATTCTAGTTATATTGGCCAGAACATTATGCACTAGCTAGTACATGAATAATATTAAAAAATATAAAAATTATTATTTTTACCAAATTTAAAATTTTTTATTATACCACTTTAAAATTTTAAATTTTAACCAAGGTAAAATAGCAACTCTAAAATTTAAAGTAGACATATTAATAAATAATAATAAATTAAAGAATTTATATGACAAAAAATAAGACAAAATCTCTAAAAAAATTTACGAACACAAATTTACGTATGTATGTTTTTATTAAACTTCTATTTTATATATTTAGTAAGAGATGATGTTATTGTAGATTTATGTTTTTATTAAACTTCTATTTTATATATTTAGTAAGAGATGATGTTATTGTAGATTTTTTTTTTTTTAAATAATGTTGTGGATAATTTTGTTGTTTAATGTGTGGGATGATATTTTTATTTATCTATTTTATATTTATTGAATGATGAAATTTTATTTGTGAAATTTATTTATGATTATTTTACATAATTAATTAATATTTTATATTTGAAATTATTTATCTAATTAATGTTATATTTTTAAATATTTTTCAAAAATATGGATAAATTCAAAATAATAGACCAAAACAAACTGATATCACAACATATCAGTTTCAATAAAAAAAAAATCATACATCTACAGTGCAGTATTGACTACCTTGATCACCATCCATCAACCATCAATTTGAGATTTTTGGTACCACAAGCTCTCCTATTGGTCAAGTTCTTTTCTTAACTCTCTTTCAAGATTTAAAACATAGTCTGAAGGTCTCTATTGAATCACCCTATCTATCCCACCCAGCGTGGCCATAATTTGCTTCTTCTTCCGCCCAATATGGCCATAACTTGCTTCTTCAATATTTATATCAGTCCTTGCTATTGTTTCCATTTATACGATGCAAACTTCCTTTCGGCTAAAAAGGGTTTGTGAAAAAATGGAAAAGATCATAAGAAGATTTGTCTGGGGACATAGAAAGAATAGAGGAAGATTAATTTGGTCAACTGGAAAGAGGTTTCTAAACCTACTTCCCGGGGCGGGCTTGGCTTAAAAAAGTTGAGTTATCAAAATGCAACATTTCTCATGAAGCTTGGCTTTAACTTAGTGCCAGACCATATTTACTTTGGATTCGGATGTTGAGATTGAAGTACAAGTGGAGTGATATTACACCTAATGTGCTCAAGTTGATAAATTGCTCTCACCTTTGGAAAGGGATCGCTAGCATATGAGATGAGGTGCAACGGGGTATACTTTGGTCTGTTGGGAATGGAGAGGTGATTGATTTTTCACGTGATTCTTAGGTGAAAGACTGTGGACCGTTAGTAAATCATTATCACCGGGAAGAGCTTGTTCCTTTATACCATGTCCTTTTGTGTGTTATGGCTAATTTTAATTGGGAGTGGAGCTGGAATCAATTCAAGCATCTTTTGTCGAAGTTAGTTTTCTTGAAGGTTGCTACTATGCGACCTCTTTTGCAGTTGGAGATATTGGATTTTTCCAGGGTGGCGATGAGATAAGAAATTCCAATCCACTAAGAAGTCAACTTATTCTTCCGTTGTATAGCAACTAATTGTGGAAGCTGATAAACGTTGGCGAAGTATTTGGAGCTATAAGGGCCCTCAACGTGTTAAAATTTTCATTTTTTTTGGCAGTGAGTATACGTACGTTGTTAACAATTGAGTATAGAGTTCGAAGGCATATTGTTGGCTCCCCGATGTGCACTCTTTGTGGTGACCAAGTTGATTTGTTCCAGTGATGGCATTGTGGCTAAGGCTTATTCAATGTGAGACGCTCCAAGAGTTTTTAAGCCTGAACATACTCGGTTGATTCCTTGCAAACCTGACCAGCCCTGGTTATTTTATGGTGGATAGTAGCAAATGGGATATGCTCTTTGAGATACCTTGCTAATATTTATGGATAGGAAGGAATAGTAGAATTTTTTAAGATCTGTGCTTTGCTTGGGAAAGTATCCTTGCCAGAGGAATGTGATTGGCTGAGAATGTAATTAAAGCTTGGGTGCAGATGCAATCAAAAGTGGAGCATGCTCATGGTAGGTAGCCAGTGCTGATTCGATGAGAGAGACCACCACTTGGCTAGCTAAAGCTTAATATGAATAGTGCAAGGAATACTTTCTCTGGAGTTGCTACCAAAAAGGAAGGTGGGTGTAGGGGTTTTTTTATAATGTAGGTTGCTGCTCGGTTTTTGAAGCTGAAATGTGAGGGGGTGTTAGGTTTTAGTGCCTTAAGTTTAGTGTATTTGTCTTTTTGGTATTTGTAATTTTTTGAATAAATTAATTTAAATAAAATCCAATTATACATTAATATCATTTGTATTTGTCCTCAACAATTTTGCACACAAAAATAAAATATAAGCAAATATTGGTTCATTAATTATCTAATGTTTAACTAATATTAAGCTGCATTACGTGGCCAGATCAAAATGTGAGAAGACAACTTATATTGTAACACCCCTAGCTTGGCCCGGTTGTCTGGTGCGAGCTATGGGATGCTACTACTGTTACCGGAGTAGTCACATACAATACATAGTTCAAAATCCGTTTAAACACTAATTTCCCATCAAAGATCCATGCATAATATGATATATCATCAAAACCGAGTCTCAATCAAGCTTACAAAAGCTCTTAAGTTGATCCAAGTATGAAGAAGGACCAATCAGAAAACTTTTCAAAGTTTGAGAATAGGTATCAATACCAATATAAGGTACCGATGTCGTTTTTAGCTTCGGTGTTTCAAAAAAAGCAAGTAAAATACATGAGTATCGATGCTTGGAATAAGGTACTGGTACTCCTATTAGGAAGTATCGACACCAAATTGGCTATCAATACCGTTTTGGCATTTTGCCATCTTCAAAAATTGGACACAAGTCAATTTGTACTATTACCTTTATAAAGTATCGATATTTGGGAATAAGACTCAATACTTTATATTGTTATCGATACCAAATTGACATTCTGTCATTTTTAAATCATGATAATTTGGTAAAGTACCGATACTTTTTTCCAGAAGGTCAAAAATCTCACATTTTGGAACTTTTTCATGCTCAAACCATAACCAAACTGAAATGGTGTCTTAGGCACACTTTCAACCTACATAATACCAATCCAGAGCATACCAAAAGCTACAATTCACCATTCATCAATCAACAATTCCAACATGACTCATTTTGGCATTTACACCACAACAATTGAACTTTCACCTAACAATTCATACCAAGTGAATTGTGCACATTTTCAATACATGACAATTTCATCTACCAACCAAACATGTTATTGACCACTCACAAGTCAATCAAGCCATTGAAGATAATATAGGTACCTTGCCAAACATTACATAATGAGTACCATTCAATTTCATCAATTACTAACGCATTGTGATTAACTCTGTCATTCAAGTGCTTCATCTATAGCTTAACACATTATCAACATTTACACTTAAGTACATAACATTTACCATTCAAAATACAAGTCACATTCAAGATCCAAAATACCAACTTTCAAGGTACACACATATACATAATATTGCCTATATACATGCCACATAACCGAAACTAGAACGTTAAAAATCTACCTAGTCAAAATCTGGATAGTGTGAGCTTTGAGGTGATCCAGTCGATGCGTTCCGCAAAATGACCATTACAGAAACAAAATACAGACAGAGTAAGAATCACAAATGCTTAGTAAGTTCGTAAACTTTAAAATAGTAAACTCACCTCAATTCACAAATTAACATAACTAATTATCTAACTACTCAAATTTCCTGGTTTCACATTTAATAGTAATAAGGTGAGATCATCAAATACGAGTCTTATAACATTTCAATTTGTACAATACAATTCAATTCAGTGTCACTCTATTAGGATCATCAAATATATACATCATTTACATTATTCCACTCATATATAGCCATTTCCAATCATAACACACACCATCATTCAATTATTTCTTATTAACTGATTAGCCGAATGAACTATAATAAACATATATGGATACACGGGTAACTAAACTACATCAGATAGCTCGTCAAAAAATTAACTACACTACACTAGGGCTGTAACATCCTAGGAAGGGCCTATGCATTTTTCAGATCAATTGTATGAAATGACAAGTCTTAAGTTTTATGAATAAATTTTTTGATACTTTTGGAAACCTAGAAATGAATGAAAATGGAAATGAAAATGAAAATGGAAATGAAAATGGAGATGGAAATGAAAATGGAAATGGACATTTTTGGAAACTTAGACATTTTTGGAAACTTAGACATTTTTGGAAATGATCCAAAAATGGAAACTTGAACATTTTGGGAAACTTGAATAATAAGAGAGAAATAAAGGAGTTTTATTCACATAAATATGTGAATAATAAGAGATAAATAAAGGAATTTTATTCACATAAATATGTGAATAATAAGAGATAAATAAAGGAATTTTATTCACATAAATATGTGAATAATAAGAGATAAATAAAGGAGTTTTATTCACATAAATATGTGAATAATAAGAGAGAAATAAAGGAGTTTTATTCACATAAATATGTGAATAATAAGAGATAAATAAAGAAGTTTTATTCACATAAATATGTGAATAATAAGAGAGAAATAAAGGAGTTTTATTCACATAAATATGTGAATAATAAGAGATAAATAAAGGATTATTTTCTAATGAGATAATTGAGGAGATAATTGATGGATTAAAGGCTTTTATCTTTTAAATAAAAGAGATAATATTATCAAAAAGAGGAGTGGTGGCCAAGTAAAGGACTCCTAGGCTGATAACTTTGGCTATAAAAGGAGGACAGGAGGGCTACTCATCAACATTTGCTCCCTCTTCCTCTCTGCCGAAATTCTCCCTAGGCAAAACCCCTCTCTGCCGAATTTTTATTAAGCAAAAATCCCTCTCTTTTTCTTCTATTTTCTTCTCCGTTCTACTGTTAAGCTGAATCTTTGTGGATTCTAAGAAAGAGGGCAATCATCCACAACATCAAAAGGGGATTTTTTGGGAAATCTAAGGATCTAAGGTAAGGATTATAAATATAAATATGCGGTTAAAGATTATGATTCACGTTTTCAAAGTTAGATCTAATCTAACACGAAGTTATAGGATTTCAACAGGCTTATAAAGGAATCCTCTTCAGATTTGGAATCCCATCATAAGGTAAGGGATATTCGGCCAAGGCATAAATTGTTTAAGTGTTTTCCATTATTTCAAAAACCGAAAACTGACTTGGTTACATACCTAGTATTAGCCGATTTCAAGGAAGAGGAATTCTAGCAACTGTTGGGACTTGATTAAATCAATTCGGCAACTAGGTAAGTAATTCTACTTCTAGTAGGATTTGGTTTTAAGACCAAATAGGTTTATTTATATGTTTTAATTAATGGCCGAATATAGGAGTGAAAGATCTAGATCGGTAGATCGCTCTACGGGAATTCACGGAAACTATTAAGCGAAAAAGGTGTGTACTCTTACTAACTTTCAATAAATTGCATGGCAATCATTAAATATATAAATATGTAACAGTATGTGAATGTGGCTAAGCACCACAAATGTGGTAAGGAGTACCCAGGTACGTTTCCTACTTTTGATAGGATTGTGAATGTGATATATTTTGAACATGTGATTAGTAACATGAATGAAAATTAAGTATGTGAAATATGTTATGAAATAATTGGGGCATTCGGGATATTTGTGGAGGAAGAAAGTGAAGGTGATGACTACGGTCTCACCAACGTAAAGTGGTGACTACGGTCACATAAAGTGAAAAGTGGTAACTTCGGTTACATCCAGTGAATACAGTGTCTAATGACACAACATAAGTGGGCGATGAGCACGTCGACTGCAGCGACTGCCTTCGATGGTGTGTAGCGGATGGAGGGTCGACTTAGTAGTCCCCGCGGTGTACAGGTTGGTACGGGTGGTGCGTAGCGGATGGACAAATAGGTTTGGGTTTGGGTTGCATCATCCTTTATTTTGTATGAACATGATATTGATATGACTTGTATGCCTAATTTGTTGGAAATTAGTACTATGTACACATTGAGTCTGTTGACTCACCCCGTTGGGGAATTATTTTTCAGGTGATGAGCAGTAATGGACCGGGTCGGCAGGAGCTAAAGGTGGCCATGCATCGCTTGAAGAAATTATTTGGAATTTGGACTTTATGAAATTTTAGTACTTTAAAACTTTATTTTGGGTTTGAATGATGTAATAAGGCCATAAGGCCCAGTTGGATTTTCTTTATTTCTGTTTATTTTTATTTGAATATGATACAATTTATGTTTGATTAAAGATAAGTAAATTTATTTCTTTTAAAATAATAAACCCAAAAATTATTTTGTCACCTTATTTAAGTTGGATTTCCAGAATTTATTAAATAGGTTTCAAATTAAGCCCAACCCAAAACAATTTTTTTTAAAATTACACAAATTTTCTCTAAGTCATTTAGAACATTGAAAATCGATTTATTTAAGGAACATACCAGATCCGGTTCAGGCGCGTGGGCCGGGTGTGGGGTGTTTCAAGGGCATTGAAGTGCAAAGACTTTAGGCAACATATGTCGTAATACAATACATCCCTCCACAACATCAAGGTCTCTGTAGAGACATATAACTCAGTAATCCACAACAAAACTGGACTCCGGTATAAACAAGTAATTCTCTGTATGTCAGTATACTCAGTATTATTTATTTACAAATCTCGTACAACGTGCAGATAACCTTATTGTTATGCAAATTATATCATATCCTTTCTTACATTCATCCTAGCACATTTAATACATCAGATCAATTCTTTACAATTCAATCATTTTCTCACCTTCTTGTACCAATTTGTATACAATTCAAAGTACATTTTGTAACACCCCTAACCCTTATCCATCGCCAGAACAAGGTTACGGAGCATTATCAGACTTCTCAAATCAAATACGAACATTTCATATCATTTAACATCCATATCAGAACTAATCATAAATCACTCATTTTGTCCCTTACATGAGCCCCCGAGGCCTAAACTACACATTAGAAATGAATCGGGACTAAACCGGAACTTCAAAGAATTTTTCACAAAACCTTAAAATTCTTCCTAAATGCAGGGGACACACGCCCTTGTGACCAGGTCGTGTGGTTCACATGGTCAAGAGACACACCTGTGTCTCAGGCAGTATGGGCATTCTAAATAAGGGCACATGGCCGTGTCCCAACTTGTGTCCATGCCCGTGTAACTCCCTGACTTGGGTCATACAACCAAGCTACACGCTCGTGTGCTAGGCCATGTGAGCATACTGACTTGTAAAATTAAGGTGCAAAGGTCACACTGCCAAGCCATACGCCCGTGTGCTAGGCCGTGTGAAAATACCTGGGCATTCTGTTTCTCAATTTTAAGGATGTAGGGGACACACGGCCAGACCACACACCCATGTGCTAGGCCGTGTGTCACACGCGACTGAGGCACACGTCATGTCTCTACCCGTGTGGACGAAAATAGGCCATTTTAAGACCACATTTCTCACTCTTTCTTGATTTCAACCTAAACACCTCAAATTTCATGCTCATAGGCCATAACAAGACCTTCAATAGAACCAAATTCTTAGCTCTAAAAATATCATATTATCACATATATCCTAACATTCTAAACAACCACATTAATCAATTCACACATTTGATTACTTACAAAAACCATATTTTACCAACTTTTTCACCAGCATGCCCATAATTTATCCAATAATTAACCACACCCAAACATTTATCAAGCATGATAAGACTACACACATATATTTAAGTTGTATATGTGAACAAAATATCATTCATAATACACACCAACCCTATACATGCCATATAAACCATAGTGTATGTTTCAAAGACTATCGAAATGACTGGATAGTGTAGCTTGATGTGTTGATCCGATCTCCCGACCTCACGTTAATCTACAAGGACATTAAACAATACAAGTAAGCTTAATGAAGCTTAGTAAGTTCGATGGGTTAAACATAAATCTTACCGAACCTAATATAACAAATCAAATAAACAAATTATTCACGCAATCTCCCTGTCAATTACAACTTTAATCGAAGATCACACTTCTTTCAAATCAATATCAATAATAAACAATAAATCTTTCAATTTCAATTACATAAGTCACTTTCCAAATCTTACCAAATCGGAGAACGGCTTATGGATAAGAGTACATCGTTTTCAGAAGCCCAAAGGTTGAACGGAAGCACATAAGTGCTAAACAGAAACCCATAAGGGTTGAACGGAAACCCATAAGGGTTAAATAGAAGCTTAAAAGAGCTGAATAGAAACCCGTCAGGGTTAAACAAAAGCTCAAAAGAGCTAAATGGAAACTCATATGAGTTAAACAGAAGCTCGTGAGAGCTAAACATAAAGTAAATACGTGAGTTCGCAACAAATGCTAAACTTCAGTTTACTTGGGTAATTTGCTGTCACTTTCCTTCAATGTCGTCAATTCATCAATTGCTGAATGTACTCATATCTCTCGTTCCATTTAGTCTGAAAATTCAATTTAATTTTATAACTTTAACAATATTTCATTTTCAACAATAGAATAAATACATAATATCATTCATCAAATCAATATAAATATTTAAGTTTAACCGTACGAACTTACCTGGTTTAACTTGTAATATTTGTAGAAGTTCAAGGACTATTCTGCTAATTTTCCTTTTTCACTAGTGTCTACGGGCTCTTGATATGGAGTTAAAATATGAAAAACTAGCTTAAGGAGCTCTCCTATGACTGTTTTTGGCTGAATTTTTTTCTGCTTATGCCGCTTCAGCCATCCCTTATGTGTCTTTTTGCTCTTTTAGTCCTCCATTATTTACCATTTGGGCTATATAATCACTATTTCTTTAATTAGCAAGTTTTGCACCTTTTTCAATTTAGTCATTTTTAATTAATTAACTATAAAAACGTTAAAATTTTTTTAATGAAACTTTAATACTACCTTAATGACACTTTGTAAATATTTATAAAAATATTTACGACTCAGTTTATCGAATCGAGGTCTTGATACCTCATTTTCTAAACCACTTAACCTAATAAATCCTTATAAGACACAAATTATTAATTCAAAAATCTTCCTAAAACCACATTTGACTCATAAATACTAAATAATAAAATTTACGAGCTTACTCGTCAGATTTAGTTGCCTCGAACCACAATTTTTGACACCACTGAAAATCGGGCTGTTACACATTCACACAATACAAATTTGTAATTCAAACACATACATTACATTTATATATAGAATTATACCATATGAACTTACCTAGAAAAAACAGTAGTAAATAAGGTGTCGATGACTAATATGCAATTATCCATTTTCCTCGATTAACTTCCGGTTGATTCAAATCTTGATCTATACGGTAATTTATTTCAATTTATCAGTTCAAATACCCTATAATATCCCATTTCATGCTTATGGCATTTTAATTTTCAATTTTAATTTTAATAGTTCCTTAAAGTTTCGCATTTTATTTAATTTAGTCATTAAAACCAAAACAACCATAACTTTTGTAACGAACCGAAGTTTACGGGTATCTAAAAAGTGTATTTTCGAGTCACTGTTTTCGTAAAACTGATTCGTAAATATTTATTAGAAATATTTACGAAGTTAGTTGTGAGGTTAATTAGGGTTTTAGCTAGGTGAATTAGCTAGAATTAAGGTTAATTTAGTGTAATGACTAGATTGAATATAGGATAAAAGTTGAATTATAAAGTTAAGAAAAGTCGAAGGACTAAATTAGCAAATAAACTATAAGGGATATAAGTGACAAATGTATGGAAAATATTATTCCATGTGTATGTATAATGTACATATATTTATACTTAATACTTAAGTATAATATAATATATATTAATATAATATAATAATATAATAATAAATAAAAAGAAAGAAAGAACAGAGAAGTGAAACGAAAAAGAGAGAAAGAAAAAAGAAAGAAAAATAAAGGGGAAATTAGGGTTCTAAGGATTCAAAGTTAATTTGGTAAGTTAATTTAGCCATTTTTCTTGTAATTTTGATATTTTTGGAATCCTAGAACAAAATACTACTTGATTTATGTGGAAATTTTGTAAGTTAGTGGATTTTTAGATGTAGTTTATGTTGAATTAACTGAAGAATTAGGGGTTAAATTGATAGAATTCCAAGTTAGAAGTGAAAAAGGGATTGAATTGTAAAATAAATCATAAGTTTTGAGCAATATGGACTAAATTGAAAGAATTTTGAAATTAGGGTTTTAGGGTGAAATTAGAGAGTTGAAATTGGTTTTGAGTGATAAATTGAATGAAAAATAAAGAATAAATTGTAAAGAAATAAAGTTAGTATTGGTTAAGGATTAAATTGAAAACTATGCAAGAGTTGAGTATAAATTGAAATGTTCAATATGAAATTGTAATGTATTGATAAATTTTAATTATTTTAATTCCGTAGCTAACGTTGAGCCGGAAGCCTCGACTAGGAAAGGAAAAGAGAAAGTCAAAGAGGATTAGCTCAGAAAATACGGTTTGTATTTCTATAATCCGAAAACTAAAATTATTTGTTGTATTTATTATTATGTATGGTAAGTGAAATTGAGGTGAGTTTGATATATTGACATTGAATTGAATTATTTTGTGAAAGTATGTGTATGATTGAAAAGAGTATTGAATTGGAATTGGTTGAGATTGTATATTGATTGGAAATTGAATTATGTATTGAAACACCCTATTAACATTGTCGGGCTAAGTCGGATATAGTTGACATGCTATAGAATTGGAAGTGTTCAGGGATACTTCGACTTCAAGTCGAAGAGGCACTATGTGTCGTATTATTATTGCTTTGGGTAAATCTGATGAGGTACTGAGTACCGTATTGTTTTATTTCGGCATGGCCGATGAGGCACTGAGTGCCGTACTGGTGTGTTTGGGTTGGGTCCGCGTATCCATCGGAGTCTGAGTCGTGTTAATAGGGATATATGAATGAATTGACCAAATAATTGACATTGAATGATATTGAATAAGAAATGGATATAGATATAGATATAGATATTGAAATTGAAATTGATTATTTATTGAATGATTGTTATTATGAATGATTATGTATATAAACATTATAAATTTTTGTTTATTAAGTATTCAGATTATAGAAATACCACTGAGTTTATACTCAGCGAACGGTTGTTTCCGTGCACAGGTTAGGTAAAGTCCAATCATTGAATCAGCATCCAAAGTCGATCCCGAACTCAAATCACGTGGTGAAGTATTTTCACTTTTGAAAATGGCATATACCTAGGTTGTCTTTTGATGTCATTTTAAGATGTGATTATTAATGATGTAAAAAATGATATTAGTTGACTTATATATATATATATATATATATATAAACATATGTCTTATAATATAGCCAATTATATGGTTTAGTTTGAATTAGTTAAATGGTATTTAAATGAATTGATTATATAACTTATGTTAGATATCTATGAACATGTATGAGTTAGATCGTTATAATGATAGTTCTGACATGTTTTAGATGTATTTAATCATGTTTTGGATTGGTTGAAAGATTGGATTTTAAGTTGCTTGTTGTTCATGAATTGCATGGTTGGTAAACTTGTTGTATAAGGCTCTTTTTGAGTCCACACAGCCTGGCACACGGGCGTGTGACCAGACTGTGTGAGACACATGGCTTACACAAGGGCATGTGTTTAGGCCGTGTATCCCCTACAACTTAAAATTTTAAAAATAGAATGCTCAGGTATTGCCACACGGGCAAAGACACGGGCGTGGGTCTCAGTCATGTGAGTTACACAACCTAGCACACGGGCCTGTGACTTGGCCATGTGAGGTAAGTCAGAGAGTTACACGGGGTAGAACAGAGCCTGAAGCACAGGCATGTTATAGGGTTACATGGGCGTGTCCCTAAACCATATGGGCGTGTGAACCCTGCATCTAGGAAAATTTTTGAAATTTCTCGAAAAATTCTCTGATCTTCCAATTAAGTCCCGATTCATTTTAAATACATATATTAGGCCTTAAGGACCCGTAAAAGAGACAATATGATTAATTTATAACGTGTAGGAAATTTAATTTATTTAATATTCGTAATTGATCTGAATTGTTCGGTAATGCTTCGTAACCCTATTCCGACGATGGATAAGGGTTAGAGGGTGTTACATTTAGTGGTATCAGAGCTATTCAGGTTTAGCTGATTCTTGGACTAAATCGAGCTCGGAATTGATTTTAGAGGTACATGCCATAATTGAGTTGAAATTGAGTCGGGATTGGATGCTGATATTTATTTGTGTTTGTTTTATAGTGAAAATGTCAGATGAGTACATAGATGATACTGATCAAGAAATGTATAGTGAGGATGATGAATCTCGGGAATTAGATGAAACCGAGTCAGCAACACCGAGTGTAAACCCAATGGTAATTCAACCGCCTAATGTCAGAAGAGGTAATGTAGGAGAAAGAGATAATTCAAAATTACTTAGAGTTATTGCTGATGCTCTACAACGAGTAGCCGAAACTACCACGGCAACAACATCTACTCCTACTACTCGACGAGCACCAATTAAAGAACTGCGTAAGTACGGTGCTACTGAATTTTTGGGTTTGAAAGGTGTTGATCCCTCTACTGTTGAAAATTGGATAGAATCAACAAAAAGGATTTTGAAGCAACTTGAATGCACTTCCCGAGAAAGTTTATTGTGTGTTGTTTCTTTGTTACAAAGGGAAGCTTATGTATGGTGGGAATCGATAACCCGACATGTGCCAGAAGAACAAGTAAACTAGGATTTCTTTCAAAGAGAATTTCAGAAGAAATATGTGGTGAACTATACATTGAAGACAAAAAACAGGAGTTCTTGATGCTTAAACAATGAGATATGTCGGTAGTTGACTATGAATAAGAATTTTCACGACTTAGTAGGTATGCTGTGGAATATGTGCCAACCGAAGCTGATAGTTGTAAAAGGTTTTTACGGGGTTTACGTGATAAACTACGAGTGCAGTTGGTATCTCTTAGAATTACAGAATTTGCGGATCTAGTAGAGAGAGCAAAAATGGTTGAACAAGTACTGGGTCTTGATAAAAGTCTGAAAATATTCGTTCGTTTAGGAAATGCTCTGAAGCCACTAGTTCAAATCCGCAACCCAAAAGATCAAAAGAATCTCGGGGCAATTGGAGATTTGGTTCTAGATCAGACAGAAGTGATAAAAATGGTGAAAAGCAGACGACATTTTCTACTGGTAGCATTAGAGGCCCATCTCGGAATACAGAACTTCTAGAATGTGAACACTATGGAAATAGGCATCGGGGTGAGTGCTGGAAATTGACTGGGGGTTGTTTCCATTGTAGGTCTACTAAGCATTTTGTAAAAGATTGTCCGAAGAATAAAGATGCGATACCAGTTACATTATAGAGATCCGAATCTACTTCCAGAGGTTGAGGATCAAGTCGAGGTGGTTCGGTTATTAGAGGAGGTGCTAGATGAGGAAGCGATATTGCCACCCAACAATCAGAAGCTAGAGTACCAGTACGAGCATATATGGTACGGACTCGTGAAGAGGGGAATGCAAATGATGTGGTAACAGGAATATTTTTATTGCATTCAAAACCTGTTTATGTTTTAATAGATCCGAGATCTTCACATTCATATGTTAATACAAAACTGGTTGAGTCGGGAAATTTAAAATCTGAGATGTATAAAGTATCAATAGCAGTGTCTAGTCTATTGGGGCAAACTGTATTAGTGGATCATGTATGTAATAGATGTCCGCTAATGATACAAAACATAATTTTCCCTGTTGATCTATTAATAATGCCATTCGGGGATTTTGATATAATTTTGGGAATGGATTGGCTATCCGAGCATGGGGTGATTTTAGACTGTTGTAAAAAGAAGTTCACTATTCAGAGTGAAAATGGAGATAAGATCGAAGTTAATGGTATTTGATGCAATGGTGATTTTAGGCTAATAAATTACTTCGTCAGAGTTGTGCAGCTTTCTTGGCTTATGTTATTAATTCAGATACTATTGGAAGCCAATGCAGTAAAATTCAGATAGTTTGTGAATTTCCTGATGTTTTTTCCTGAAAATTACCGGGATTACCACCAGATCGGGAGGTTGAATTTGGAATTGAAGTGTATCCTGGTACAGCTCCGATATCAATACCCCCATATCATATGTCACCTACTGAATTAAAAGAATTGAAAGTGCAGTTGCAAGACTTATTCGATCGTTTTGAGCATCGTTAGGGTTAGGATGTGTTACAACTTTCACATTTGAGCATCGTTTTACAATCCGATTTCAAATTCATTCTTCTATAAATCTCTACTATCTATTATTATCAACATCTCATGATAGTTTTACAACTTATTCAGTTTAATCCCTGTGTTCAAAAACTAACATTTAAACTTTACAAACTATTCCTTTTTTCATTTCTACACTTTAATAGTTTTGCGAAATAGTACCTTGGTTAGCTAAATCGAGCTACCACGATCTGGAAAATATAAAATTTATGAAAAAGGGCTCGGTTTGACTTACATGCAAGGGCCGAATGTTGGAGCATTCAACAATGCCTTCTCTTTATCCTATTATTGTTTTCAAAAGGTGGGTGATAAACCGTAATAGTAACATATTTTAATCCCATATTTAGTATGCTTTTGGATGATTTAAGCCTCGATTTATATAAAAAGGTGCTCTTAATCCTTTCTTTTCATGTCTTATACCCAGGAAAGCACCCGAGGATGAAAAGAACATAAAACGGGCCCAAAACAGAGTAAATGGGTCATATCACGAAATCCACATGGCCTGGACTTAAGCTCACACTGCCGTGCCACATTGATCATCTAGAACACGGCTTTATCCCAGAGTCACACGGCCGTGCCTCATTAAAGAAGTCCGAACACGGCTTGAAGACTGGTCACATGGGCGTGTGCCATGGCCGTGTCCCTGTCGTGGCAAAGAGCAAATTCATTCGGATTTGGATAATTTCTTTTATGTTTTTAAAATTATAATTGTTATTTAAGATTATTTTAACAAAAATTAACTATAAAATGCCCGCTAACCGTTCATACCTTTCTAAAATGACTAATTTTCCATTTAAAGCCTTATGTTATATTATTGAGCCATTTTAACAAACAAAAATCAATAGCGCTTAACTTTTACAGTTTTTGTGATTTAGTCCTTGTACCTTAATTACTAACCATTCAATAAAATTACTGGGCCAAAAATCAATATAATACTATAATAGACTCATAAATACTAATTAATAATATTTCCTGACTCAATCATCGGAAGACGGGATTCTGAAATCATTGTTTTCGGTACCAATAGAAAACAAGTTATTACATATATTAGTAGATAATCTAAGTAGTCTATAGTCCAATCGAAATTGAGCAAATTGATTGAAAGATTATTATGTCGTCTATCAACTCCAAGTTACGAGATGCTACAATCGTTGTCGGAGCAACTATAATCATACATTTATCATGCAACCATCCACACATGCTAATTAATGTAATTCACATATATTCTACGCTAAACAATAATTTTCAAGTCTCACGTGAGCTTACAAAAGCTCTTTTGTTAACACGAGCATGAATTAAGACCAAATTGTAAAGTTGTCAAAATCTTAAGCCGACGTCATGATATCATTGTTTCCTCATCATGGCATGGTCATTTTAGTATGCCACGTTGTGATGATATGCGGTTGCTTGTCACGACGTCATTCTCTGATATGACGACGTTGCAACGTTCAGAGTTCGTGGTGCGACATCACCCCTATTTTTGGCCAAAAAAAATGTCATATCTTTTGCTAGAGATGGATAACCTTTCGGTGGCTAACATGCTCAACAATACTAGTGATGGGAATAGTTCTAATGTTGTCTGTCGTTCTATTAAATGAATGCTAAATTTGCATTGGGAGGTGCGTGTTAACCATATATTTTTTCCTAAATAAAAAATTTAAATAAATATTATTTAATTCAAGTTTTAAAATTGATTTAATAGAAGTTAATTAAAAAAGAAAATTTTGTTTAAAAATCGACCCGTAAACTTTGAAAATTTATAAAATGGAAAGAATTAAAACGCACCGTTTTGGTTTAATTTCTTTTGTCATAAAAGGAAGAAGCTTCCAGAAACATTCACTTTTTTTCCGCGTTTAACGTTTCCAGTAAACAATCAAAAAAAGCCTTCCACGACAAAACCCATGGGCGCCCATTAAATTCCCACTTAAAAAGAAAATAAATGAAATATTAAAAACTAATAATAAAAACAAAGCTAATCTCTTCAAAGTCGAAGTCTCTCATATCTGCGATTCTAGTACGGATTGGAGCAAAGCCGATTACATTTGTTTTCATTTTCTCATGGATTCTCATCATTTTCTCGGATTCTTTCTTCTAATTTTCTTTCAGGCTTGTTTGGTTTCGGCTGATATTAATGGATCGGTTCTTAAAATGAAAACAGGAACTTCTTCGGTTCCGTTTGATCCGACTCATGTTACTCAACTCTCATGGCACCCTAGGTAAATTTATTTTCTCCTTTTTATTTACTTTTATTTTTTCCAGTTTAATTTATTCAAAAATTTTTATTTTTCTTTCTTGCTATTTGCAGGGCTTTCATTTACAAAGGATTTTTATCGAGTGATGAATGTGATCACCTTATTACTCTGGTAAGCGACAATTTTTCTTTTCTTTTTTTTTTTTTGAAAATTTTTATATTTATTATTTGATTTTTAAACAAAATCGTGTTAATTTCAGGCCAAGGATAAGTTAGAGAAATCAATGGTGGCGGATAATGAATCAGGTAAAAGCGTCGAAAGTGAAGTTCGAACCAGCTCTGGCATGTTTCTTCAGAAAGCTCAGGTGTATATATAAATTGTCTTTTTCTTTCTTTTTCAACTTAAATCTGTGATCTAATTGGGTTATGTATGTGTGTGTGTGTGCGTGTGTGCGCGTGCGTGCGTGTAAGAGAGGAATGCTGTTATTTTATTTGCAATGTCCGTCATCAAATGTTGAATTTATGATTAAAATTATAGAATTAGGAGTGGGAACCGATCTTTCACTTGCATTTGATTTTTCTTTTTGCTAAATTGAAAGTATGTAATTTCATGCAATGGAATCTGTAGTTTCTGAAGAAATGATAGAGTTTCTGGCTTTATAGAATCTTGATCTAAGGAGTATCAGGCTGAAGTATACTGTGAAATGCATGCTTTTGTTTTCTCGAACTTGCATTTGCTATTGATAATTTTGATCATTTACTTCAAAGTTTTCCAAACAGTTATAAGTGTTGAACCACTTACTGCCAGTTTTGCTGGGTGTTCTTTGTTGATGCTCTGTAAGAAATTATATTCTGCTTTTTTCTGTATTAACCAACTTTTCGGTGATAGTTTATTACCGATGATGCACTGTATGATTCTGCTTTTCCCCTCATGATTTACTCAGACTTTCTGGCGTGGCCAGTTCTTTGCCAAGGTATCTATTTCCTTGTCGATGAACAGTTGGAAAAGCTTATTCCATATTGGCTCTCACTATTTTATGTCTTGTCAAATTGATGCCATAAAATTACTGTCTCGGACCTCTCGGTGCATTCATGCAAGCATTTGTTATGTGTTTGATTAAGTTTAGAGATTGTTTATTCTATGCTTATGTTTCGAAATGCATTGCATGTGTTGACCCCTTGAAGTTAAAAAGCTTATGCTGTGTCTTCTGTTTTTCATTTGCAGGATGAAGTAGTCGCTGATATTGAAGCTAGGATTGCAGCATGGACCTTCCTTCCAGTTGGTAGGTTTTTGCATTTGGTTTTTGTTATGATATCTTAGTCCTTGTGAATGGGCTTTTTTCTCATTGGCATTGCAAACAGAGAATGGGGAGTCCATTCAAATACTACACTATGAACATGGTCAGAAGTATGAGCCACATTTCGATTATTTTCATGACAAAGCTAATCAACAGCTCGGTGGTCACCGTATTGCTACTGTACTGATGTATTTGTCTGATGTTGAGAGTGGGGGGGAAACTGTGTTTCCAAATGCAGAGGTAAGCATTTGCTTGTGGAATCCGGTTTTCTGTCTGTCTTTTATTATCTTTTTCTTTTGTTTGATTTATGCCATTGTTACTTTTCCATTTTATTTAGTTCATTGCTCTTCACTTTTTTTCTGCAGGGACGACTTTCTCAGGTGCAGGATGAAAGTTGGTCGGCCTGTGCCAAAAATGGATATGCAGGTATTAAGATTACCTTGGAGATATTTAGTTGCTTAATATTTTAGGTCGCATGAATCTGTTAGTCTAACTTTCTCTTGATTCTAAATAATAAAATCACAGTTAAATGGTGAACAAGTATCTGAATTAACACGAATCATTTAATTACGGCTGCCTTATCATGTTCTTATTTAGTTGTTGCACTAGAATCCGACCATATGGTTGTTGATATTTGGCTCAACTTTACTGCCTATACATGCACAGTGAAACCCCGAAAAGGTGATGCATTACTGTTCTTCAGCCTACATCCTGATGCGACAACTGATACAGCCAGTTTGCATGGAAGTTGCCCAGTGATTAAGGGTGAGAAATGGTCAGCAACAAAGTGGATCCATGTGAGGTCCTTCGATAGGAGCAAGCGTTTAAACAGGCGCGCCGCAATGGGGGAGTGCGTTGATGAGAATGAGAACTGTGCTGGGTGGGCTAAGGCCGGTGAATGCGAAAAGAACCCTACCTACATGGTGGGTTCTAGAGGCTCTCTCGGATTTTGTAGAAAGAGTTGTAAGGTATGCTCCTAGAAGGTCTTTCTGGGGATCCATAAAGAGTGAGTTTTAACCATTAATAGCTGTATATACTGATACCTGAGTGATATGATAAAACGGACTTTGTTCCAAACAAAGTAGGTTTTCCAATAATCAAATCTTTACATTTTGATATGTCTTATCGACTTTCCTCGTAGCCAGTTTTTTGGCTTCAAAATAAAACAATAGAAGATAACAATTTTTTTCCCACTTTCCTTTTAGTCATTTTTGTTAAAACCTGTGTACTATTTGTTCTTTTGATAAAATGTATGTTTATTCACTTTTTCCTAGTACGGACTGGATCACTCGTATACCTATTAAAACTTGACTTCGACTTTCATAATTTTAAGTTGAATCAGGCTTCTAAATCATTTACACCAGCATTCCCCTTATTCATTTACTTCCATATTCTTTGTCCTTTAGTAATAGCCATTTTTTTGGTATCACTAAAAAATAATTATTCCATATAACTTGAATAACAAAAAAAAAATTAATCTTTTAAAATTTGGACTCAAAAAATATAAAAATAAAGTATTTAAAATATTTTAATATGATTTAATATAAAATATTTTATTTTAAAATATAATTTAAAATAAAATATTTTAACATAATTTAATATATAAAAATAATTATATTAATAATGTTATTAAATTATATATTATTTTCATTAAATTACATTTAATAAGGTCATTTTAACTTTTCTCCTTACACTATTACTTCATCTATTCTATTCAACCAAACAATTAAATTATGAATTATGGTTCTATTCCAACAACTCTATTCCATTCCAGTGAATTAAATGTGTTGTTAATGTTTTTTTGTACCGAATGAATAGTTAGATCGGTCAAGTCAAGCTTCTATGTTGGGCTAGTTGATTGAATTTAATTAAAGAAAATTATTAGAAAAATATATAAAATGTTTGATTAAATCAGTTTGTATTATTTTATGGACCAACGATTTAATTTTTTTTATTTTTTTTTGGATTTGGGTTGTCTAGTTTGAATCTTAAAATTATTTGAATTGTTGCTATCAAGCTGCTATATTAAGATTAAGATGTTATTAAAGAAATTGAAAAAAATTAACTATTAAAAATTAATATAATTTATTTAAATATTAATGTAATTAATATTAACAATATTTAATAATATAAGATAATTTTATGATAAAAATAACAATATAATTTATATAAGTTTTAAACTTTTTAATTACTTCATGTTAAAATAATTTTACATTTTACTTTTAAAAAATGAAAATGCTATCATTTTAAGAATTAAAATTGATCATATATCCAAATAATTAATTTATCATAATTCTAATAAAAATTGTGGCATATAATAATGATATATGTAAATATAATAATTTAATGATGTTTATGATATATAATATTCATTCTTAATAAATTGACCAGATAAAATAATTAATGTGTACAAATTATTTAATTATAAAATATATAATTACATAATAAATAACAAAAAAAAGACACTTTACATACAAAACCATTAATTTAATTATAAAATAATGGTGAGAAGTCATAATTTTCATATTGAAAAATATATAATTCTTTTACAAAGAAAACTTTATATAAATTAATGAAATTTTATTATATATTAATTATATACCCCAATTATATCCCTAAAACATTAATTAGTTGATGTCATCATCATAACGACCAATTTAGTTGCCGTTAACGACTACATCGACTATTAACGGTCAACGACAAAAAAACTATTAATTAAAGGGCCTAACTGATACACTTTTAACATTTGAGGGTTTAATTAAGTGTTTTCTTAATAGAAGGATTTAATTGTTTTTTTTTTTTTAAAATATAGAGACTTCTTGACCCGTTAAACCTAAAAAATTAGAAAAGAAAAAATAATTTAAATTTGATCAACTATAACTTATTTTATCAATGTAAGTATAAAAATTAATAGAAAATTTTTCTAGTATTTTATTTAATAAAAATAACTAATTAAGAAATTTACTTTAATAAAGATTTTAACTTTAATGGTCATAAAAACAATTAATATTTTTTTCAATAACAAACAATGATCAAATAATGAATTTTAAAAATTTTAAAGGACAAATATGTTATTCTTTATTTATTAATATTTTATTTTAGTAAAAAAAACCTTCAATTCAATATTAAAAAAAATGACAGAAAAAGATAGCTATATTTAATTTTAAAAAAATTCTATTAAGGAATTTAGCTTTAATAAAAATGTTAAGTTTATTAGTAATAAAAATAAAAATATTTTATTTTAATAAAAAATAAATATTTTAATTTTCATCAACAATAATTTATTTTATTAATTTAAATATAAAAATTAAAAATTCAATATTTAATTTAATAAAAAAATCAATTAAGTAATTTTTATTTTAATAAGGATATCAATGTTAATGTCAATGTTAATGGTATTGGTAATTTATTTTATTAATATTTTAATCAATTAAATATTTTGGGAAATTAATGTTAATGGTGACATATTTTATTAATAGTAGAAAATGCACTTACTATGTCTTGGGAATTTTGAATTAAAATTTTGGGTAAATGGTGTAAAAAGCCCTTAAACTTTTCAAAAAAAGTAATTAAATCTCTGTTTTTTTTCACTCAATTGGGCACTTTAAACTTTCAAAATGTATCAAAAAAACCCTCAATTTTTTTCAAAAAAGCAATTATGCCCTTGCTCTTATTAAAAATTAGAAAAAAAAATTAAAAATGATAAATTTTAGAAAAATCATTAAATTTTAATAAAAATATAAAAATTAAATTTTATTAAAAATTAAAAATTAAATTTTATTAAAAATTAAAAATTATATTTTTATAAAAATCGTTTAAGAAAATTGTAAAATTTTATAAAAATCATAAAAAAAATTTAAAATGCATAAAAAAGTCCCTTTAATAATTAACTTTAACTGTTGATCGTTAAAGTTAACGACCCCTAATTTTTTTAATTAAAGTCATCACGTGTTGCAACACAGTGCGACATGTGATGAAAAATTATAAAAAAAATAAAAATCCATAAAAGTTATAGAAAAATTATAAAATACTTCTTTTGGTATGATAATTTTTATAATTTTTTTTACAAAATTTATATTTCTTTAAATTTTGTATAATTTTCTTACGATTTTATAAAATTTTATATTTTTTATATATTTTTTATATTTTTTTTCTAATTTTTAATATTTAAGTTTTTATTAAAATTTAAAAATATTTATAGCTTTTATTGATTTTAATTTGTATAATTCTTTTTCTAATTTTTAATAAAAGCAGGGGCTTAATTGCTTTTTTTTTGAAAAAGTTTGATGATCTTTTTGATGCATTTTGAAAGTTCAAATGTCCAATTGAGTGCAAAGAAAAAGTAGGGGCTTAATTGCTTTTTTTTTTTAAAAGATTTGAGAGCCTTTTTGATACATTTTAAAAGTTCAAGTACCTAAATAAGTGCAAAAAAAAAAAAAAAGAACAGAGGCTTAATTGTTTTTTTGAAAAAGTTTAAGGGTTTTTACATCTTTAAATCTTAAAATTTTAAAATTAAAATTTATATTAATTATATAAAGGTATGATAGATGTTTAATATAATTTTAAAATAAAAATTAAAATTGTAATTGAATTAGATAAATCAATATAAAATGTGGAATGAGGTTAGAGGCAAAATGAAAAATATGAAAAACACAAAAAATAACATGAACGAAATCAACATATAAAAAATAATAACATTTTATAATATTTTGAATACATAACAAAATATGAACATGATTATATCATGTCACGTGAATTTTTATATATTAATTAAATTACTCTAACAAATATGCAAAATATCTAATGAATTGAATCACATTAAAGAAAATAACATTAAAATACAACAATAAACACATGAACACAACAAAAATATCTGAATAAAACATTTTTTTTTTGAAAATACATTAAAAAAAAATACAAAAAAATATAAACTTTTTCTATACATAAACCCGTTTCAAGTTTCATTGCAAAACAAGGATGAAAGAAGATTTCTTGAAGATACAAGAACCTTAACAAGTTTATTTTTGTATTATACAACTATAAACTATATTTGTATGCATTACCATTCTGCAGACATGCCCAAGGCTACATTGATTCAATAAAAATCAGTGGGAAATCATCAAACTCTTCTGAGAAACCATTTTCTTCACCCATGTTTTTCAATGACTCGTAAACCTGGTACATCGACCATCTGTCCTTTGACCGAGGATTGACACAGTTTAATGCTATTTTGAGGAACTGCAACATTTCCTCATCGTGCCCCTTCCCGCGCAGATTGCTGTCGGTAGCGTCTTTGATTCTACCGGAGTCTGAGAGATGATTTATCCAATCCACCAAGTTCCCTTTGAATCCTTCTTCACCACCTGCATTAACTTCCAGGGGATTTTGCCTCGTTACCAATTCGAGAAGCACCACTCCGAGTCCGAACACATCCCCTTTAAGCGAAGCTACCGTTGTGGTTGAGTACTCTGGAGCTATATAGCCTAATTCACATAAAGCTCTTTCCATAGAGCTAGTCTCATTAACATCCGAGGCATTCATAAACCCTGCCAATCCAAAGTCCATTATCCTGGCATCCAAGTCCTCGTCGAGAAGAATCACACTGGAGCTGATGTTCTGCTGCAGAAATGGAGGCCTGCACCCATGGTGCAGCCAAGCAAGACCCCTGGCTGCACCCAAACCGATGCGAAACCGAGTTGGCCAATCTACAACTGCAACACTACCATGTAGCAAGGAATATAGAGTCCCATTAGACATATGCTTATAAACTAACAGCTTTTCATCCTCTACAATACAAAATCCCAAAAGGGGTGCCAAATTCGGATGCCTAAGCTGGCCTAATCGGTTCATCTCCCAACGGAACTGCTTCTCGAGGATCCTACAACTTCTGAGCCTCTTGATTGCAAGGGCTGATCCATCAGGAAGCACTGCTTTATAAGTAGTTCCACTCCTAGTGGAAACTATGATGCTTTCAGCACTGAAGTTGTTTGTGGCAGCCATTAAATCAGCCAACTTAACTTTCACAAGTGGTTTCTGAAACAATGAAACTTGAGTCAATTTATGAGCCCTCAACCGCTCAGCCCAACCACTGCCACCAACAAACCCTTTTTTCCTCAGGCTCACCCATCTCAAATGGTGCCACCACCAGACCCCAAACCCAAACAACATTGACACTGCAGCACCTAAAACCCCGGCAGCAATTATAATGGCTAAATTCCTCCTACTCAAACCCCCACAGTTTCCAAGAGGACTCCCACAAAGACCACTATTCCCAGCAAAATCTGCCTTATCATGGCTCTCAAAAGCTGAAGGAATAGCACCAGAAAGATCATTGTTTGCTACTGCAAAATTCTTCAGCCTATCTAAACCAGATAATTGGTATGGAATTGGCCCTGAAAGTCTATTATTTGACAGTATCAAATTGTTCAAATAAGCACACTTTAATAATTCAGAAGGGATGGGACCTGACAGATCGTTGCTAGACAAATCAAGGGTTACTAAATAAGGCAACCAAGAACATATCTGAGAAGGGATATTACCAGAAAGCTTGTTAGCCGACAGATCCAAAGTCTGCAAACTCTGACAGTACTCCAAGGATTGAGGCAACCGTCCTGAAAGTTTCATTTCACGAAGTTCAAGTCTTATCAGCCGGTTTTCCCTTACATTCCAACATGTAACTCCATCAAAATTGCATATAATACCAACTGAATTGTTGTCGAAACGCCAATTGCTCAATTTCCCATCTGGGTCCTTGAGTGAATTCTTGACTCCTTCAAGGCACTTCATATCATCTTCGGTTACAGCTGACAGAACAAGCCATGGGAGAAACATCCAGCCTAAAACAACGAAGTTGCGAAAAGATCCCTTCATTGCTTATCACCAATAAAAGAGAAAAAAAAACCCAGAGTTTTATTTGTGATTTAGATCACGAAAACTGTAGTTGATGAGATGAATTTTGATTTTTCTTATTGTTGAAGTGACACGACTTTGAAATTGATGGAAGTATACATGTCTTACGAGAAATTACCAAACAACTTTCATTGATTTGATTTTTTGTGTTTATTAGTGAGAAAATCATTTTTATTTTGCAAAATTTCTTCGCCAGAAAAGGATAAATCAATTGTGTTATTTTCTGCAAGTTGTTTTTGGGGGAATAAAAAGGAATATTTTCTTTTTATTAACTTGGAAGTTGATTACGGTTTGTTTGACTGGAAGAATCATTTGTTTAAAATAATAAATTAAGAAATTGTTGACCAACAAATATAGTCATGGTGTGGGACTTTGGGTGATGCACCAAATAATAATATTTGACCAAACCAGAATGATTCTTTTGTTATCACTTGAATGGGTCAATTTAAATGTTAAAAAGGTGATTAATATTAAATAAATAAAAATCAATTTTCTCTCTTTTTTTTATTTTTTTATTTTCTGCTAAACAAATATCCAAATTCTATAGATGATACTGAATTGGTGTAATCAAGTCAAGAATTTTCTTTTTAGGGAAGTTGAGACAAAATTATAAAATTTTAGGGTGTTCATATTTTTTGAAGGGTCAAGAATGAAAACACTTTACAAGACTTAAATTAAATATTTAATTATTAAGAGGAGTTAAAGTTGAAATTATCCCATTCAACTAAAGGAGCGAATACGATGTCCCGACTTTGCCCCTGGGTCCGACCGGCATATTTTGTCCGGTTTTTATGTCGCTGCTTGGTATAGAAACCAATAGGATTGAGATAAGCCCAAGTTTTGTTTGGTTGCATTCATGAGATTCTAATCATATTTTTGATGAAATGAAAGTGAAACGCATTGGTCCTTTTTATTGTGACCAATGGGCCATTATCAAATACTCTTTCGCCACATTTCAAAGAAAAAGAAAATTCCTGCCCCAGAATTACTGATTTCTTCTGTACCGCATTCTTTCGCTTGATGTAAAAGATGAATAATATTACGTTAAATAACACTCATAGCTTTAAATTAATACATAAAAGATATATATTAGTGTTTGGGTATTTAAATTTATAATATATGTATTATTTGTTAATGTACCCTTTTATCTTTAATTTTTTATTTTTTATTTTTATAATTTAAAAATATTAAACCATAATAAAATATTAAAATAACAAAAAATATAATATTTAATTTTATATTAACATTAAAAAAATAAAAAATATTACTATTTAAAAAATATATTAATATTATTACTTTTTATACCATAATAAAATATAATTTTATTATAATAGTAAAAATATTTATATAAATATAAATATAAATATAATATAACATATATTTTTTATATTAACATTTATATATTATTATAAATAATATAAATACTTTTCTAGGGAATAAATAATACTAGAATTTCTATCACACTATTTGTGTGGAAACCAAAGATTCGGAATATAAATATTTGTTTAAAAATAACATACAATAAATAATGAAATGTATGGTTTGAAACTAATTAATCATAAAGAAATCTTATCACACCCAAATGTGTGTGGAAATCACAAATTTAGAACACAAATTTTTGCTTTAAAATCACATACAATAAATAATGAAATGTATGGTTTGAAATTAATTAACAATAACGATGAAATATGTATGTTATTAAAAATAAAAATATTAGATTAAATTGTTTATCATGCTGTTGTCTTCTATCTTGAGTTGGTGTCGAGTTAACTTATGACACTAGCTCAATCAAATACATTATTAAAATGAAAAAAAATTAAAGGTTTTATTAATGCAATTGGCGTGGGTTTAAATCGCACCATATACATATTTTTATTAGTTTTTTTAAGGTGAAAAGACTAAAATACCCTTAAATAATATTAATTATTTTAATTATGAAAGGACATTTCCATAACTTCCTAATCGAGTTGGTGACCCAGTTGAGGGTGACATCAACTAAGTTAGGAGCTTAAATAATGGTATAGATATACAATTAATGAAGGTAATAAAATTTGCATAATAAAAATAAAATGTATAAAAATATATAAAAAAAAGTTTTAGTTGAATGCTAAATTAAAAGTTTTATATGCATATTTTTATTGGTTTTTAAGTGAAAAGGCTAAAATACTCTCGAACAATATTACTTATTTTAATTACAGAAGAACATTCACGTAATTTCCTAACTGAGTTGGTGACCCGGTTGAGAGTGATACTAACACAGTCAAGAGCTTCAATAATAGTATAAATAACACATGAAATATGCATGAAATTAAAATAAAAAATATTAAATTATGAGTAAAGCGACATTTAAACAGATAAATACATCGGATAAACAATACTAAATGCACTATAATTATTTATCTTGGCTTTGTTATCAATTGTGAGTTAGTGTCGAGTTGACTTGCTATACTAACTCAATTAACAATATTATTAATATATAAAACTAATGGAGATAATAACTTGTGCATGTGAAAATAAAAATATGTAAAATATATCAAAATAAAGATTTGGTTGAGTGGTAAATTTAAGATTTTACTAATCTAATTAGTGTGGGTTAATATCCCACCATATGCATATTTTAATTTATTTTTGTTAAAATGAAAAGACTAAAATACCCTCAAATAGTATAACTTATTTTCATTACGAATGGGCATTTTCATAATTTTCTAACTAAATTTGTAACCCAGTTGAAGATGACACCAACTTAAAAAAATACTTAATAAACAGTAAGTATAGATAAATATTAAAATACTATTAAAATTTATAGTAGTAGTATTTATATATTTTCTAACTGAATTTAAATAAATATATTTTTAAAATCATTTAATTTAAATTTAGGTCCGTCCAGGTCGGCTCAAGAATAAAAAAATCCTTATCCAAGTTCGATCCAAGATGAGTTAGGCTAACTTGGTCGAGCAAAGCCACCCAACCTATGAATAGCTCTACTTGCAAAATGTGATTGTCAGGTGACAAGACAATTAAAACAAAAATAATTGAAATTGAGTAAAAAATTAGTGATATTTAAAAAATACCTTGATATAGGTGAAAGTTATCACCGACTTAAGTAAAAAAAGTCACCTTACCTCATTATTTATCAAAGCTACCAAATAGCAAGGTACAAAAGTATATAAAGATGGGTTTTGAGCCGACCCAACTTGATAGGATTGTTTTTTTTAAATTGGGTTTCGGGGCAAGTTGGGTTAATTTTAAAAAATTGTTGGGTCAGGTTTAACGTGAAATCACATCGTCTCGAAATATTTATGAAATTGCCCTTTTATATATTTAATATTAATTAAGTTAAAAAATTATTATAATTTATCACTATTGGTACCATTTTGCCACATTTACTCTCATTCCACACCAGTTTCTTCCCCTCTCTTTTCTTAATTTATTTTCCCAAGTCTCATTTTCATCTTCGTCTCTTTTTTTTTTTCTTTTTTTTCTTTTTGCGATGTAATATATAATTTTTACTTACTCATCCCAAACAAGGCATTTGTTGTAAACAACAACTCCAAAAGTAAACTATGAACATTAGAGGTGAGCAAAACGCAATTTAAAAAAAAAAATTGAGTTATTTGAGTCAACTCGAATAAGTAATTTGAGTTTTGAGTTCAAGTCGAGTTGAACTTTACAATTCGAATAACAGATTGGTATAAATAACCCTTTGGTCCCTACCAATTTTGAAAATGAACAAATCGGTCTCTCTCTCAACAAAAATTACAACAAAAAAATATTTAAAATTCAAAATGTTTATAAAAATTCCAAAATTTATATTTTTAAAAAATTATAAATTTTTAAAAAAATTCTAAAGAATATATAAAGAAAGTTAAAAATTTAAAATTTTTCTAAAATAATAATTTTGGGGACTTAAATAAGTTAATTAATGATTGAAGTTTATCATACTAAAGTATTTTTTTCTTTGAAAAAGTTTCCAAATATATATGATTTTAAATTTATGTACTCTAACATGTAATTAGTTATAATGTAATAAGATTTTAATTTGACATGTTTAAAATTTTAAGTTAACTCGAACAATTTCTCTCGATTCGAAAAAAAATTCAAATCAAGTTAGGATGATAAAATAGGACTCGTCAACTCGATTAACTTGAAAATTTTTCACTCAATTCGATCGAACACTCACTTTTAATAAACATAAGAAATTCAAAATTGAAAAAAAAAAAAACAAATTCAATGAGAAGGAATGGTTGGACCTTCCATTATGCTTCTAATAAGTTGAATGATACAAGCTTTATTCTAATTTTCCAAATCTTTCATTCATAGATCACCTTTAGACTTGGGAGTGCTGATTTTACTCCAACTAGCCTTTGCTCCATGACCAGATGGATTCTTCCCCTTCCAAAAAATCTACCACAAATCTGGTTAATATCCTTTATTACTAATTTAGGTAGAAAAAATTGGCTAGACTAGTAATTTTTCAAGTTAAAATAACATATTAGATAAATTGCATTAGCCCAACAAAACTAAGATGTTTGACAGACCAACTATCAACTTTTGTTCTAATTTTCTCCAAAAGAGGTGTACAATCTTTGATAGTTAATCTTCTAGTTTCCAAAGGTATACTTAAGTTTCTCACAAGAAGTTTCCCAATTTGGAACCAAGTAATACTTTTGTCAGAATTTAGTGCAACTAGTTATGAATTGGTCAAGTTATTTATTTTTATTAGGAGTCAGTTAGCATATTTGGTCCTTTATTTGTGCAAGTAAAATAGGAGCACGTTAGCTTCTTGTAGTCAAAGTAGTTAAGCTATTTTAGGAATTTTTTAGTATAAATAGATGTTTTACACTGAGCTAAAAGTGTAGCACTTCAATTTTTGTTTCTTTTTATTATCTTGATTCAGTAATAATAATATTTAGCTTTATTTTTATTTAGAGTTTTTTTTTTGTAATTGTGCCAATTGGTATCAAAGCTTTCTAGTCACCAAGTGTTTTGATATTATTACTCAACTAAGATAAATAGTGGAAGAGCTTCTTCTGGAATAGATGTAGATAAGCTTGTTAGTAATAATCATAAATACTAAAAGTTATGCCTGAAAGCTTTTTTATAGGGGCAAGAATTATGGGATCTTATTGAAGGTGATGAAACATCAATCCAAGATGATACTCCTAAAAATGTGGAGTTACGACAAAAATGGAAAGTCAAATGTGGCAAAGCTCTATTTTCTTTGTAAACATCGATCAACAAAGAATACATTGGACATATTTGTGATCTGAAGTCACCAAAACAAGTGTGGGAGACTCTTAAAAAGTTGTCTCAATTACAATATTTTGATAATGAACTAGCGGTGGTAACTCAAGGTAATTTTTCTGTTGAAGAATATTTCTTGAAAGTAAAAAATTTGTGTTCTGAAATTTCAGAATTGGATACGGAAGAGCCAGTGACTGATGCACGCTTGTGTTGCTACCATATTTTTGGACTACGAAAAGATCTAAAGCCCTTTGTTTCTTCCATACAAGGATGGGTGAGTCATTATTGAATTAGAAAATCTGCTTTCCAATCAGGAAGCCTTGCTAAACCAAATGACCAAGAACAACACACTTTCTCCCAAATTAGAGGATATGCTCTATGTCAAAGATCAAAAGAGAAAGAATTCCTACTCGAAGCCTTCAACAGGTGATAGAAAATAGTTTGGAACCAAGGAGCAACCAAAAAGATCTTCCAAAGCTTGTTTCATGCGCGAAAAACTTAGACACCTCAAATGAGATTATCGAGTGAAAGTGGTGTGTGATTGATACGGGAAGTCAAGCCATATTAAGGCAAATTGTCGAGTCAAAATGCAAGAAATGAAAGAAAACACTACTCATGAAAGCACTTAATTTCAACAACCAACTTGGGAGCAATGTTTATCCATTGAGGTTCTTGATTAGCCAACAATTGTGTCTTCTGTTGCGCACCAGGATGACGTGTCTACAGATGTTAATACTTTTATTAACTACAACAAGGAATGGATTATTGATTCTGGTTGTTCTCATCATGCAACTCGAAATGATACTCTTTTATCGGATGTTCATTTGCATTGTGAGAAGAAGGTTATTGTCACAATTGATAATTCATTACATCCTATGATGAAAGAAGAAGATTTAAATGACGAAAGTGTTCTTCTCAAGGATGTTTATCATGTTCCTGGGTTAAAGAAAAATCTTCTTTTTGTCTCTCAAATAATAGATTCGAGAAGGTACATTCTTTTTGGTATTAATGATGTTCGTATTCTCTCAAATCTGAAGTACTGTTGGAACATTGCAGCAACTTAGCAAACACTTTGCATGAAGTTCTGCATGTGATCATATGAGAAAACAAAACAATAAAGAAAGGAAACCAGAAGCTTGACAAAGAGAACTTGAGGTAAAAACAATTGGCTGAATAATACATACCATTTCATTGAAAATTAAATATATACATGAGTTACAAAGTAAAGCTGAGAATTACCTAATGACTTAACTACTCCCACTAAGTTTACCAAATACTAACTTATGAAATACACAAAAGCAAAGCTGATAATGTCAGCTATTACATCCATCAAATTCAAATAAAAAATTTACTAACTGTTGATATCAAGTTACAAGCTAACTTGATCAAGTTACAAAATGACCAAGTGAAACAAAATGACTAAGCTGCTTCTGGTTCAGTCTCGATGCTGGCATGCTAGCTGTGCTGCAACTGCTGGTCACTTGTTGCATTACAGGCCAATGCTTAACACTCCTCCTTGGATTGTATGCAAAAAACACCAATTGAACCTCTCAAGACCTCGAACCTTGTTGTACTAAGAGGCTTTGTCAAAATATCAGCCAATTGAACTTGTGAGCTGCAATGAACAAGACTAACTTCTTTGGACTGCTCAGCCTCTCGAACAAAATGGAACTTAATCTTAAAATGTTTGGTCTTGCCATGAAAAACTGAATTCTTGGCTAATGCCACTGCTGATTGATTGTCAACCTTGATCTCAGTAGGTTCAAGTTGTTCTTCATTTAGACCACATAGCAATTTTCTAAGCCTAATGGCTTGATTGACTGCTGCTATAGCTGCTTTGTATTCAGCTTCAGCTGTGGACTGAGCAACTGTTTGCTGCTTCTTAGAACTCCAGCAGAAAACTCCTGAGCCAAGGGTGAAGAAGTAGCCAGAAGTGCTCTTCATGTCATCGATAGAGCCATCCCAGTCACTGTCTGAGTAACCAACCAGCTTAAGCTCACTTCCTTTCTTGAACATGACCCCAAACTTCAAAGTTCCTTTAACATACCTGAGTATCCTCTTAGCTGCCTTGAAATGAGTTGTATTACAACAATTCATGAACCTTGACAATAGACTAACAGCATGCATGAGGTCAGGTCTGGTTGCTGTTAGGTAAAGCAAGCAACCAACTAAGCTTCTATACTCCCTTTTATCAACTCTTTCTTGATTTCCAAAACTAGCCAGCTTCTCCCCTTAAGCCAATGGTGTACTCACTAATTTACAATTTTCCATGCAAAATTTGTTGAGAATTTTCAAAGCAAAGGCATGCTGACTGATAAAAATGCCTTGATCAGTTTGGTTCACTTCCATACCAAGGAAGTATGTCAATATTCCTAAGTCAGTCATGTCAAACACCTCTTGCATTTGTGCTTTGAATTCTTGGATCAAATCACCATTGCTTCCAGTCACCAATAAATCATCCACATAGATTGAAACAATCAGCAAGGTCTAATCTTTGGACTTCTTTACATAGAGTGTTGGCTCACTCAGGCTTTTCACAAATCTGAGCCTAGACAGGTAAGCATCAACCCTATCATACCAAGCTCGAGGTGCCTGCTTCAGGCCATAAAGAGCTTTCTTAAGCCTATAGACTTTGTCCTCTTCTCATTGGATTTTGAAACCATCTGGCTGCTCGATGTATATCTCTTCTTTAAGAAAACCATTCAAGAAGGCTGACTTAACATCAAGTTGATGAATTCTCTATTGCTTCTCTGTAGCCAAGGCAAACAAAAGCTTAATGGTGTCTAGTCTTGCCACTGGAGCAAATGTCTCCATAAAATCAATGCCATGCTGCTGGCTGTATCCTTTCGCCACAAGCCTTGCTTTGTGTTTATTCAATAAGCCATCAGCATTGAATTTGGCTCTCAAAACCCACTTGACACCTATGGTTTTCTTCTGATCAGGTCTATCCACCAGATCTCAAGTGTCATTTTTGTGGATATGTCAATCTCAACTTCCATGGCCTTCTTCCAGTGCTTGTTTCTCACAACCTCTTCAAAGCTCGAAGGCTCAACTATAGCCACATTACATCTTTGATAGATGTCAGCAATGGAACTGGTCCCTCTCACAGAAGGATCATCCACATTTGCATTGCTGAGTTCATTTTCTGTTGATTCCAAGCTATTGTCAATTTGATCTTCTTCAAACTGAATTGTATCTGAACCATCCAAGCTCCAAAACTTTTCTTCATCAAATTTGACATCTCTACTCACCAAAATCTTCTTGGTTGAGGGATCAAATACACTGTAGCCCTTTTTGGTGCTACTGTAGCCAACAAATATGCCTGAAACTGATCTTTTCTCAAGCTTTGTTCTTCTTACCGCAGGTACAAGCACATAACACACACATCCAAACACTTTCAAATGAGAAACATATGGCTTGAGTCCATGCCATGCTTCAAATGGAGTCTTTCCCTTCACAGCATGTGGTGGCAGTTTGTTGAGCAGATATACTGAGGTATTGACACCCTCAGCCCAAAATGTGCTTGGAAGTTTGCTTTGAAATAGCAAACACCTAGCCATGTCCATCACTGTCCTGTTCTTCCTCTCACATACTCCATTTTGTTGAGGAGTATACATTGTGGTTAACTGATGATGGATCCCAGCTTGCTCATACAACTTCTGAAATCTTTCAGACAAGTATTCAGTGCCATTATCTGTCCTCAAAGCCTTAATCTTGCAGCCTGTTTGATTCTCAGCTAAAGCTTTGAATTTACCAAAGGCTTCAAACACCTCAGACTTCTGTTTCATGAAGTATACCCATCAAAATCTGGCCAGATCATCTATAAACAGCACAAAGTACTTACTGCCATTCAGCGAAGGGGTTTTCATTGGTCCACAAACATCAGAATGCACCAATTCAAGCCTTTCTCGAGCCCTCCATGCCTTGTTGACTGGAAAAGGCAATCTAGCCTGCTTACCAAGTTGGTATACTTCATAAACAGTGTCTTTTGCCTCAACCTTGGTCATGTCCTCAACCAAATTCAGCTTGTGCAACAAATCGAGTGACCTAAAATTAACATGACCTAGTCTCCTATGCCATAAGCCAGCATTGTCAGCTAGGCTTGTATAAGCCTTCTTCTCAAGCTGACTTACATTAAGCATAAAACATTTGGCTACCATAGGTACTGAGACCATTTCCTGGCCATGAAAGTCTTCAATAACACAAGAACCATTCTTGAAAACTAGTGAATAACATTTTTCAACCAACTGACCAATACTAAGTAAGTTCTAATCTATATCAGGCACATAAAGCACATCTAAAATAACTTTGTTACCTGAACCAGTGTTGATCACAACATCACCTCTGCATTTGGCTTCAATCAAGTTCCCATTGCCTATCCTGACCTTTGAGGTAAAGCTCCTATCAAGATTCTTAAACAAGTTTCCATCAGCTGCCATGTGGTGTGAACAGCTACTATCCACAAGCCAACTGCATTTGACTTTGCTTTTGGTTGCAAAGCATGAGGCAGTAAAGACATGCTCTTTTTGAGCTTGAAAGTTCTCAGCAGCCTTAGCTTGTATTTGCTGTTGAGCTTGTGCCTTATCCTTGTTCCTGCACACCTTCTCATGATGACCATACTGTTTACAACTTTTGCACTGAATATCTAGCATGTTCCAGTAGTACTTCTCCAAATGATTGGTCTTCTTGTAGTGTATGCATGGTGGAAACCTCCTTCTACCTGCATCTCTTCTTGATTTCTCCCTTCTATCAACCCAAGGCTTCTTTGCTTTCTGACTTGAGGTCGAGCCTTCTTTGGCTTTTGCTTAGAAGGCTCCCTCAGGGTGCTCTTTCTGCCTATTGGCCATTCTCTGCTCAAGTGCATAAAGAGAGTTCACCAACTCAGATAAAGAGATGGTAGTGAGATCCCTCGAGTCCTCCAATGAGGAGATCTTTGACTCAAACCTTTCAGGGAGAGTGGCGATAACCTTTTCAACAACCCTGCTCTCATTGAAGTCTTCTCCAAGGAGCCTAATGTTGTTAACAATAGCCATTATCCTATTAGAGTACTGTTTGATAGTCTCTGACTCTTTCATTTTCAAATTCGCAAATTCTCTTCTAAGGTTGATCACTTGTTGCCTTGTCTTATCTGATCCCATGAATTCCTCATTCAGCCTTTCCCATGCTTGCTTAGGTGAGTCACAAGCTATAATTTGAGTGAAGATTACATCAGACACTCCATTCTGCAGGCAAGCCATGGCTTTGTGCTTCTTGGCTCGCTCCTCACTATGCTGCCTAGTCTGAGCAATAGTTGGATTAGCTCTAAATAGAGGTGGTTCAGCATCATTTTCAATTACACTCCACAAATCATGCGCTTAGAGATAAGTTTTCATCTTAACTACCCAAATGTGGTAGTTCTCTCTAGCAAACACAAATGGTGGTGGTGGTGTGAAGCTCATATTATAGCAACAAAACAAACAGACCAACTAAAATAGTTTCTTCCTTCTCAAGCTTTGTTTCCACAAAAAAACACCAACAACAGAGGTCCTCAAAGATGGCAGGCTTTGATTACCAATTGTTGGAACATTGCAGCAACTTAGCAAACACTTTGCATGAAGTTTTGCATGTGATCATATGAGAAAACAAAACAAGAGAGAAAGGAAACCAGAAGCTTGATAAATAGAACTTGAGCTAAAAACAATTGGCTGAATAATACGTACCATTTCATTGAAAATTGAATATATACATGAGTTACAAAGTAAAGTTGAGAATTACCTAATGACTTAACTACTCCCACTAAGTTTACCAAATACTAACTTATGAAATACACAAAAGCAAAGCTGATAATGTCAGCTATTACATCCATCAAATTCAAATGAAAAATTTACTAACTTTTGATATCAAGTTACAAGCTAACTTGATCAAGTTACAAAATGACCAAGTGAAACAAAATGACTAAGCTGCTTCTGGTTCAGTCTCGATGCTGGCATGCTAGTTGTGCTGCAACTGCTGGTCACTTGTTGTATTGCAGGCCAATGCTTAACAAGTACATTGTTGTTGATGTTTTGTTTTTTGGAAAAAGAAAAGAATCTTTATATGTTTTATTTACAAGTGATGAATATGTTAAAAAGGCTGGTGACACTGTAAGCTCAATGCTTTGGCATGCTCACTTAGGTTATGTAGGTTTTCAATTGCTGCAAAAGATTTCCACAAACCAACTTCTTAATGGTATTCTTATTTTTAAAGATAATCATCATCATAAGATTTGTCCAGGCTGCTAGTATGGAATATCTCATCGTCTTCCTTGCTCAAGTTCAAAGAGTAGAGCATCGGTAGCATTGCAATTAGTTCATTCAAATCTTTTGAGGCCAAGAGAATGCCAAACTACACTGGTTTTCATTGTGTGATGGTGATTGTGGATGATTTTTCTCGTTTCAGCTGGGTATATTTTTTACAACAGAAAAAGTGAGGCTCCTACATTTATTCAGTTTAAGCATGATGTAGAAAAATAATTTAGGTTACAAATCAAGTTCCTGTGCATAGATAATAGAGGTGAATTTCTGTCAAATGACTTTATGGATTATTGTAGAAAGTATGAGATTCAGAGTCAAATGACTTGTCCAGAAACCCCACAACAAAATGGGGTTACTGAGCACAAGTTATTTCATCTTACACCAGTTTGTTTATCTTGGCTACAGATGAAGAATCTTTGAAGAAAACTATGGGCAACGACTTTTCAAACTGATTGTCATGTCATATATTGACTGCCTACTTGGCTAGCGACAGAACCATCATCCTTGAGCTGTTATACCAACGTAAACCCAATCTGAGTTATTTTCGTATTTTTGGGTCTATCTATTATGTTCATGTATTAAAACACAACCGAACTATGCTTGAACTAAAGGCCAAGCAATGTAAATTTGTTGGCTATGATGCTTATAGGAAAGGTTGGAAATGTATGGATCTGGAAACAAAAAAGGTTAGTACCTCTCGTGATGTGGTGTTTGATGAAGTTTCAACTCACAAGGGTGATGCAAATAGCGACAAAGGTAAAACTAATCTTGCACTTTTTCCTGATGGTTTTGCATTAGGAAGAAATATTTTTTCAACTGAGGGACACATTCAACTAGAGGAGAATATAGAGGTCATAACAAGTATTGAGTTTGCCACAAGGAAAAATCCTCTAAGACAAAAAAAGCTACCTGTTCATTTTTTTGATTATGTAGTTGAGATGAATCATTTTTATATTTGTTCTTGTTTTTTCATGGGAGATTTAGGTGAAATGGAGCCGAAATAGTACAACAAAACTAAAGGAGTTTTAGAATGGGAAAATGCAATGGTAGAAGAAATTTCAGCACTCAACAAGAATGACACGTGAGAGCTTGTACCAAAACAAATGGATGTTGGTTTAGTTACTTGTAAATGGGTTTACAAATTAAAGAAACGAGCTGATGGTACAATCGAGAGGTTGATCTACTGTAATTTGATATGAAAAATTAGACTTTCCTAGTATACTTAATGAGCTTATTTTCAAGCAAAGTAGCATTATTTTTTTGATTTTTTTGTAATTTTTAATTTTTAAGTTAATAAGTGTAAATGTATTATTTTTCTCATTTTGAGACCCAATTTGGACAATAGTGCCATTGAGGGCCCTAATGAGTGGTTGAAAATGAGCGAAAATGGCACCAAAGGTGAGGGTATTATGATATTTAAACCTTAGAATCGTGATACCTCTATCAGACTCGAAGATTAGAGACCACCCTTCAGTGGTATCGTGATATCCATCCTCGAAGAAGACCCCTAAGTTTGAAACTGTTTGAGGTATCACGGTATCCTCTTTTTTGATATCGCAATATCGATATCGTGAAGGGACAAAATTAGACAAAAAGGGTAGGCTTTGTCCATTAGAAACACTAATTAGTGAATGCCTATAATGGTATTTTGAGCACACAAATTGGGTCAAATAGCTGGTATATCAGTCAAATTTTGGCTAAATGAAAAAGGAGGCCACATTACCTTAGTTTAGGCTTAGTTTTTGTTAGCTTTTCTTCTTCTTCTTCTAGGGTTTTTTATTTTGATTTCCTTAGCTGTAGATTTTACATTTCCTAACAACTTATCTTATTGTTTTAGTTGTTCTTAGTGTTAGTTAAGTTAGTTATCACTGTAGCTTAGGTTTATTTTCATTTTTAGTCATTGTACCTTGGTTGTAAGACATTTTTAGATTTAGTTTATTGTATTTCGGTTTCTTTTACTTTGTAGTTGTTAAAGTTTACTCCTTTTATGTTTATTGCTTTAGATTTTCTTGTTGAATGTTTTTCTTTACATGCCTTTTAAGTTTTCTTGCATCAAAATCTCAATTTTTATATTTTTCTTAAGCTTTACTTTAATTGCTTCTTTCCTTTTCATTTCCATGGTTGTTATTTTTTTCCAGTATGAGTAACTAAACTTTTAAGGAGGTTGGTTGATGAGATGTGGTGAACTAATTTTTGGATGAAGGACTAAATCGTAATAAATTGGACTAATTTGAATAAACTTAAAAACTTAGGCTTGTCGACCCTAAGAGGACATTAAGGCAAGTGAGATCGAGAGTAGACCTTATTGGGCACCAATTCATTAGTCCCAGGTTAACCAATGAGAGCGAGAGATAATCCAGATTAATTTGTCTAACTTGGTAAAGTGAAGACCGAGAGGTAAAGCAGAGTTATTTTGGGAATTTAAGAGATTTAGATCCCTAATTCAAGGATTAGTAAACCACATCAATGTCAACCAACCATCGATTGTTATTTAATAGCTAATTTCGTAACCTTGCATGTTTTACAATTTAGTCCTTGCTAGCTAGATAGTAAAGTAGATTAATTTCTCTTAACTTTATGATTTGCCGTAATATGGATTTTTGCGATTAGTTGGTTAGACTCTTTATTTTACACGCATGCTACTTAGAAAATTTTCAATCCACAATACTCATGAGTTCAATCTTTAGAATACTATAGTGTAACGACCCTATAGTCAGGGGTGTCGGAAAGTGCATTCCCGAGACTCCGTTCTTGTAAGTCGGACTCGTAAATATTTATTAAAAGTATTTGCAAAGTTAGTTGTATAGTTAATTATATTTTGGTTAAGTGAATTTGTATGAATTAATACTTATTATAGTATAAGGATTAAATCGTGTATATGATGAAAGTTGAATTATATATTAAAAATTAATAGAGGGACTGAAGTAGTAATTATCCAAATGCTTAATATGGTAGACGACATTAATGGGGTATTATTTATATAGTAGTTTAATATATATAAGTTATATTATAATTAATAAACTAAAAGTTAAAAGTATGTATATGTATTATATATATTATAAAATAAATGAAATTATAATAGTATAGTAAGTGGAAACATGCAAAATTAAGAAAGAAAAAGAAAGAAAAGGAGAAAGGAAGAATCACGCACGACCTAGGATTCCAAATTGTTCCAAGTTCAATTGGTTAGTCAATTTAGTCCATTTTCTTGTAATTTTTATGTTTTTGGAATCTCAGTGTTAAGTACTACCCGACCCATGTTGAAATTTTAGCATTGATTAAGATTTTAAATGCTGTTACTGTTGAATAGTTCTAGTATTAGGGATTAAATTGATAGATTTTTAAGCCAGAAATGGAAAAGGATTAAATTGTAGAACAAATTGTAAATTTTAAGTAAGAGGGACTAAATTGTGAAAAATTCAAAATTTAGGGTTTAATTGAAAATAGGGATCTATATTTAGCTTAAAGTGAAATTAGTATAAAAATATAAGATTAAATGTGAAGAATAAAAATTAGTCTCGGTTTAAGGACTAAATTGGAATTTAAGCAAAGATTGAGTAAAAATTGAAATATTCAATGTGAAATTGAATTGTGTTGTGTTGATGTATTTTAATTGTTTTAATTCCATAGCTAACGTTGTACCGGAATCCTCGACTAAAAAGGGGAAGGATAAAATTGATGTCGAATAGCTCAGAATTCACAGTTTGTGTTTTTATAATCCGAACTAAGTTGTAAATTATTGCATTTGAAATTTATTGCATATGGTAAGCATTGGAGATGAGAATTAATCTGCTTTATAATTGAATTGAATTCATAGTTGATTGAATTGGATTGATTTGGCATATGTTATGAATGTATTGAGTAATTGGAAATTTGAAATGAATATATGTGTAATTGTGATAATGTGCAAATATGAGAATTGAATATTGGCTGTATTTGAAAAGTGAAATGAAACCTTATTAGCTGTATCGGGCTGAGTTGGATATAGATGGCGTGCCATATGATAGGAAGGGTTAATGGATTTCTTCGACTTCGAGTTGATGAAGCACTGGGTGCCAATTTGCTTCGGTTTAACCGATGTGACACTAAGTGTCAATTTATATAGCGCTGGGTGCAATTATGTACTTCGGATTTATCTGATGAGGCACTGGGTACCAAACTGGTGTGTTGGTTGGATCCATGTATTCGTCCGAGTTCGAGTTGTGTTAATAGGGGTAATTAAATAATAAAGTTCTATAATTGATATTGAATGGTATTGTATGTGAAATGAAAATGAGATAGTGAATTGAAACATGAAAAATGAGATATGTTGTGGTTAAATGATATACATAAGTTATGTACTCATGAATTGAATATTGAATGAAAAATTCCATTGTACAAATAAATGTAGTTTGTTATGTGAAAAGCTATTTATATAGCAAGTGATGTGAATTGATATATTTGTTAAACAAATCAAATATGATAGCATGTGAAAATTGATTATAGTATGAAATTATATGGTTATATGCTTGAACTTGAAATGATGGTCTATGATATTTATGAGCTTAGACAATAGTATGATTGTATAGATAAAATTATGCATTTTTGTATCGTTATGTCTTTAAATGTTCGGATTATAGAAATATCACTAAGTTTTACTCAACGTATGATTTTGTTTATCTTTTTTAATGGCATGTACCTTGGATGCGTTTGTGTTTTTAATGAATTTGATATATGTTATGTAGTTTAGTCTGGATATAATGTTGTTTGGTATGTATATAAACATATGTTGTGTTTGAAGCCATAATTTGGGCATGCTGTTTTGAACCTAAGACATGTTAGGCGTTTGTGAATTTAAGTGATGTTTTGGGTAGATATGAGTTAGGCCAAATTGATGGATTTTGGCATGTTTAAAACTTTGATTTGAATGATTCATTGATGATATGTTTTGATGATATAAATGCGGTACCAATAAGGGTACATTGGTTAGGCACCTAGGATAATTGTTTTGGCATGTTTTGAGTGTGTTTGGTCGTGTTTTGAACAAGTTAAACGAATGGTTTTTGAGTTGCTTAATGCCCAAACAAGTAGGAAATGGTAAACTTGTTGTTTAAGGCACATTTTAGGTCCACACAACTAGAAACACGAGAGTGTGGCTTGGCCGTGTGAGACACAGGGCTAGTATACGAGTGTGCGAGGCCATTTTTGAGGGTTACATCACCTGGCACACGGGCGTGTGGCTTGGCCATGTAACTCAAGTCAGTGAGTTACAAGTGCACGAACACGGGCTGGGACACGACCATGTGTCCCTACTTCGGATGCCCACACGGCCAGACACACGGACGTGTAACTTGGCCGTGTGACCCCTGCAGTTAAATTTTTTTAACTTTTTCCTAAAATTTTCAAATGTTCCCGAATTAGTCCCAAATCGTTTCTAAAGTGATTTTTAGGCCTCGAAGGCTTGAATAAAGGGCGTTATACATGTATAATGATGAATTATTTTATGATTATTGAATTGTTTGAAATGAATGATTTAGATTTCGTTTATTTGGTAATGCTCTTAAACCCTATTCCGACGACGGATACGGGTTAGGGGTGTTATATATAGTGTTCCATTACAACACTACAAATATTACAAGTGGCCTTCCACACTTGTAGTGAAACTGCGATTTTTGTATCTTGTTTTAGTTTTCAAGTGTTGATAATTTCATATCTCTTTCCCTGTTCGTTTGCGAGGACGAAGAAAGAGAATAACAGTCAAGTTGTTGGCACCATTGCTGGGGAATTGGTGTATGATTGAACTATTTTTATTTTCGTTGTGTGTACTTAGAGAGATAATCGAAGAAAGTTGATGTTATGGACACAACTTTGTTTTTATTTTTTATTTTATTTGTTAATTTGTTTAACTCTTTTGTGCTTGTAGGAGGCGTTTTCTGACTCGAACCCATAACGGTGTTTTCCCATTTGAGCCGGAATCGAAAGTATCATCATACACGCGATGAGGGCACAACATCCAAGAGACGCCTAACCTCCACAAAGTGATTAGCCCATCTAAGATCTGTGAGTAGAAATTCAACCACCATCACACCCATTGTTCGAGGTAGCAATAATCGCCCAACGATTAATGCTTTGAAATCAAACCAGCAATGATCCAAATGATACAAGCGAACTTTCAATTTTTAGGGTCAATGAATGAGGATTTGAACCAACATTTTAAGAGATTCCTAATCATTTGTGATACCTTTAAATATAATGGGGTATCCGATGACACTATCTGTCTTCGGTTATTCCCTTTCTCTCTTATTGATGATTCATTTATGTGGATAGATTCGTAGCTAGTAGATTCCATTCATACATTGGATGAGCTAGCGAGCAATTTTTTGGCAAAATATTTTCCCTCGAGCAAGACAATGAAACTGCGCATGGATATTACGAATTTTAGGCAATTGGAAGGGGATTTGCTATACAAGGCTTAGGAGGGCTTTAAACTTATGCTACGTTAGTGCCTATATCATGGATTGCGAGATTGGCTACAATTACAAGTTTTTTTATAATGGGCTGGATGGAAATTTGCGCTCAAATCTTGACGGAGCATCCGCGGGGGCGTTCATGTCAAAGATATATGCAGAAGATTTCCAACTCATCAAGGACATAGCATTGAATTCTTATATATGTTTCGCTGAACGGTTCACATATAGAGCGAAACAATCGACTGTGATCGCAGTCGGTAGCGGGGACTAGTATCAACAAGTCCTCGAAAGGCTCAATCAATTAAAGATGAGTTCGGTTAAGGCACAAGTCCAAAATCATCCTTTTCTAACCCACTCTAATGCAAGAATGACGGTAAAGGCACCTTGTGGGGGAACGCTAACGAGAGCAACCAAATGGAGGAAAACTATGTAGGGAATAAAAGATATAATCCGTACTCCAACACCTATAACTCAGGGTAGCGTGATCATTTGAGCCATAGGTGGGGAGGCAACCAATGAGGTCCCTCCAATCAAGGAGCACAAAACCTTAATCCTACTAGACCCAATGCACCTTATCAACCTCCATTACCATTTAGAGCACCCCAAGAGCAAGAAAGAAAACTAGCCTATAGTAGTGACACTCCATTGTTGATTAGGGTCAACTAGACCAAGTTTTGCAATTGTTGCAAAATAATTTATCCTTTAGCATACCTAGTAATACCAAGCCAAACTCGCGGAGGGAAGGAAAAGAACATGCAAACGTTATTACTCTTAGATATGGGGTTGTGGTTAGGGAACCTATCTGACCAATTAGTGCAGATAAGAAAGTGAGTGAGTAGGATGAGAGCACCCACACTCCTAGTGTTGGTGATGGGGTGGAAGAGAAGGAAGAACCCGAGAGTGAGCCTACGCGAGTTGAATTGGAGGATAGGACCGTTCCAATACTACAACCAAATCTGATACCCATACCCTTTTTGAGTAGAATAGAAGAGAAGAAAAAGTGAGACAATGAGGAGTTTCTAGACTTTCTTAAGATGTTTAAGGCTTTGAATGTCAACCTCTCATTGCTCGAGGTCCTATAAAAAGTGTCGAAATATGCCAAGTTCCTTAAGGAAGTGATGTTTAGGAGAAAGAAGACTGGGAAAGAAGAGAAATTCACTCTTAATGCCGAGTGTAATGCTGTTGTGTCTAGAAGAGTCCTACCAAAACTCAATGACCTTGGTAGTTTCACCATCCCCATAGAAACTGGAGGTGTAAATTTTGGAAAGGCGCTTTGTGATCTTGGAGCGAGTATAAACTTAATGCCCTTGTCCATCTACCGTAGGTTAGGTTTAGGTGACCTTAGGGAAACTTCGGTAACCCTCTAACTAGCCGACAAGTCCCTAGTTCCCCCAAATGGATTTTTGGAGGATGTTTAGTGAGATTTCGACAGTGTAACTTACCTGTTGACCTCATAGTTCTTGACTTTGAGGAAGATTTAGAGATACCAATTCTATTAGGGAGATCGTTCTTAGCTACCGCCAAGGCCACCATAGATGTAGGCAAAGAAGAGATGAAAATGGACGTAGGTGGAGAGATAGAGACCTTTAGGTGTGTAAAACTTGAACCTAAGGTGAAGGGAGTGTTCCCTAAGAGTGATCTAGAGTGTCAAGCCATTCAGGAAGTGTTCAATCATGCAACTAACAATGTGAAATATTTGAAGTGATATATGTTTGCAGGTTTGAGATCGAGGATGCGAGGTATCTGAAAGAGGAAACAAGGCATCGTGAAGAGACAATCAGTGAAACAATTTGTAGGGTTGAAGAAAATGAGACGTGTATTGGTACTCGGAACCCTGTGCAAGAATCACTATAGGGGTGTTTCATATCATCCTGAAAGAAATTTTTAAGGTGCCGCATGTGGCAATTGAACCAAAAATTTTTAAATATTTGGATTATTAAGCATGGCTCCACATACTTTCAACATTTAGATTAGGATTTTAATTAGGTTGTTTTAATCTTGAACTTGGTAGGTCAGATTTTTTAGAGTTGAGAGAAATTTTGACAATTTTGTAAATATTTTGGGGTTTGTTCAACAAATGGCGATATCCAAGAAGCGTAACGCGATTTCTTGAAAAGTTTTGATTGGTGGCCAAAATTTTTTCTAGGTATCACTATATTGAGCCTTTGATATCGTGATACCCTTGGAATTACAAAAGTAAAAAAAATTGGTTTTACACAGTGGTATTGCGATACCTAACACTCAGTATCGCGATACCATAGATAGATTGGAATTTGAAGGGTCCAAAAGCAAAGGATATCGCGATATCCACTCCTAAGCATCATGATACCCATGTCGGGTCGAGCGATACCCGATTAAGGCATCGTGATCCACGTGTTTTGGAGGTTTTTAAAGCCTCCAAACACCCCAAAACATTCATTTGATCTCAAATCCTTCAAACTTTAAATCCCTAAAACCCCAAAGCATTTTCCCCTTCTCTTATTTCTCTTAGCTCTCTTCTAAATCCTAATTCATTTTCATTTTGATTTTCCTCCATTTTTGTTTGTCTTTTCCTTTCTTTCTTTCTTTCTTTGAAGGTATCATTTCCTTCTTACTTGGAAAACACGAAGCTTCATCATTCCACACCACAAACCCACTATAAAAACACGATTTAAGTTTTCCTTTTTCTCTACTTTATTTGCATTTGATATTTTTTTCCTCTTTATTATTTTTCTTTTTTCTTTTAGTTTTAGTGTTGATTTGTTGCAGGTTAGTTGGTTAGTATTTGTTAGTAAATAGTCTACTTTAAAAGATAATATTCATGCCTCCTAGAATGACAAAAATGATCAACATCCCAATCCGAGCCACTTTCAAAACTGAAGTACCACTTGGTTAAGTTTAAATCGAAAGAGGTTGAAGACTTTTTCTTATCCATTCAAGGGCGATCATTTATCCTTGAATAAGGCTTCGACCCCTAAGTCTTGCATTGCGAAGGAGTTTGGGATCTTGTTCATTTTCATCATTGAATGAATTTCGCCTTTTTTCCGACATCACCCACAATGATACTGATCATTTTGGAGTTTTAATCCAACTTGAAATTCTCTAAAATAATAAAATTTATGTTAAAAAAAGGTCATTAACATCTTCTCATAGGCAATTAATGACTATTATGGCACACCTTATTGTGAAAGTGATGAGTTGTTCGCACTGGACCTCAATAAATTCAACAATGTTGGCATGGACTCCATTTTAGCTTATTTAACCGAGGGAATGGGAGAGTGGAAGCATAAGGGGTATCATAATCACCCCTATCTTTTAACTAGGTCATTATGTTTCTGGTTGCAAATTATGGATGCATTTTATCTGCACGCGTATTAGCCCCCTTTTGAACACTAACACTGTTAATGTATTTTAAGCTTCTCTTTTGTATTGTATTTTGCAGAAAAAGCGAGTGTCCTTGAGGCAATGGATAAATAAAGAAATTAGAAAGTGCATCTCAAGTATAAAGGTTGGTATTTATTTCCCTCACTTGATCACGAACCTGTGCCATCGAGCAAGGGTGGAAATTGATCTAACCGAGCAATTTCACCTCCCCACTCAGAGTATCATTGGGGACACTATGCTTAGGTAGTTCCAAAAGCTCCATAGGAAGAAAATCCACGAATGGAACTAAAGAAGAAAACAAAAGAGGGAATTGCCTCCGGTAATCAAGAAGAAAAGCGTATGAAGAAATGTTACAAGGAGCCTAAACAATGGGAACAAAGTGTAACAACTCGTTTTCAATGTTATAAAAATGGTGGTTTTGAAACCCTATATTTCGATGATTGATTCAAATAATAATATTATTTAATATTAACGAGTCTATATTAGGGTTAAATTTAGTTTTGGTACGATAAATTTTGGTGATTGAATAGTTAATTATTGTATAGGGGCTAAATCGTAAAAATCATAAAATTCTATCATTATTGATTTTTATTTATCTAAAGGTTTATTAGATTAAAATAAAGGTTTAAAGTGGAAATTAAGTAACTTTGATAGTTGGTGGAAGGTTGGATGTTTAATATTAAGTAAATTTATATAAAATTTATGTTTAAAATAATGAAATGAATAAGTAAAAAGGTAAAAACAAGGGTTTATTTTTCATATCCTATCATATTCCCAACCGTCCCTAACCAAAGAAAACCTAAAAACCATTCTTTTCATCTTCAAGCTATTAGACTCTAATTTGGTAAGTAATTCCTAGCTCGTTTCTTGTAATTCTTATGTTTTTGAATCCTTAGAGCTTGATTTAACTAGCCTATGGACTATTTTGTGAAACTATGAAAGTGTAGGAAAGCTACCACTGAAGGATTCTTGAAGTTTTTGGTGTTAATAGCTAGCATGTTAAGTGTAATTGTTAGTAGGACTAAATTGTAAGTAAAATTTTGATAGTTTTGTCATTAAGGACTAAAATGTAAAATTTGAAAAGTAATGAGATGAAAATTATATGTTATATGCTACTGGTATGTTAATTATGGATGTACTTGAGATTAGTTTTGAAATCAAATATCAAATTTGAAAGTTAAAGTATTTTCGGTTTTAGGGACTAAATTTAGATAAGTGTAAAACTTGAAGAATTGTTGTATAGATGAAATTGAGTTATTATATAATTTCAATATGTTGTTAAATGATAATTGGAATATTTAATTGAGTCAAATTATGATTTAGATCAAGAATTACAACAATTGGAGGACTTACGCAGAAAAGAAGAAATTGTGGACTAGTCCCTATTAGCTAAATCACTATGGTTTTGTCAGGTAAGTTCATACAATATAAATAAGTTTATGTTGCTATCATGCTATGCTTAATTATGAAATGGTGTTATTGATAATTATATAAATTAAGGTTAAATCCTGACGAACTTAGTAGAAGTCTCGCATACGAAGTTATGAGTTGAACCTCGATCAAACCAAGCTCCAACAATTGTTGCAGACTCAAGGATAGGTGTACATTAAGCCCTGGCCAGGCTCTCTATCATGTAGGTTAACCCGGATGGGTTAACCAAGCACTGTTGTTTATGATTAGCTCTGACGAGCAATTTATACTTGTTGTGTAGGTTTTACCTGAAGGGGTAACCATACACTATTATTCATGATTAGCTCGTATGAGTAAATGATACCTATCGTGTAGGTTTAACCCAAACGGGTAACCAGACACTATCATTTTCACTTGTATACTGAGTACTTTTACAGTGTTTCATCGGGTAGAATTATAAAATGAAAATGTGATGATATGAGGTTGATGTTGGTGAGAAAAATATTCATGATATTGATATATATAATACAAGTTGAATTGTGATAGAAATATGAACATTTGAGGTTACATGTATGTTTTGAGCCTAAAACATCATGTTTTTAATGATGTTGTATCGTATCTTGTTAGGGATAATTATTTGGCATAATGAAATTGTATGTGTTAAGTAATTGAGGTAAGTAAATGTTTATATTGTATAAACTTACTAAGTATTTTAAATACTTACCCGTGTTACTACTTTTTTGTAGATTTTGGACGTCTGAAACATGTTGATCAGATCAGCGAGAAGCACACAACTATCGTCTCTCATATCGATAGATTTTTTATGTTCCAACCTTGGTTATTTGTGGCATGTACATAGGATGGTTAAAACTTGTTCTAGTGAATGTATGTGTTTTGGTATGGTTATGTTTGCATAAAAGTTTATGGAGTATTTTTTATATGATGTATGGCTTGATGTCAAGTTTGGTAATTTAAAGGTTAAAGGAAATGGAAAAGTTTTAATGGTATTATGCATATGAATTAGATTGTGGCATGAATGGTTAAAGGCTTTGGTTTGAATTGTATTTGACTTTAGTTTAATGTTTTGATGGTGCCAATGAGGGAATATTAGTTGTATGTTCAATTAGTTATATGAATGAATGTTTTGGGTTTGAAATGTGCATGTTTGGTATAGGTACAATTGGCGTGAATTGGTATTTTAGGTCACTATGTGAGAATTGGTATTTGTTTTGAACCAAAAAGGGTCAATATTGCTGCACACAGTCTACCACACGGTCGTGTGTCACACATGGTTAGTTGACACAAATGTTCAGGTTGATTTTAAGTACACACAGTCTTAGTCTCTCACACAGCCTGGTTACACGACCGTGTGTGTTGGATCTGGTGCCTTGAGTGTAGTTATTTTGTCTGAGTACACTTGTAATTTTTTCAAAAAGATTGATTAAAAAATTATTCATTCATTACATTAATATACTTTGTATTATTGTCCTCAAATGATTTTTGCTTGCAAAGAAAAATAGAAGCAAATGTTACTCATTGGTTGTCTATTGTTTAAGTAATACTAAGCAGTATTACGTGGTCGGATCATAGTACAGAAAGACAACTTTTATTAGTATACGAACCTAAACATGTCCTTACTATAATCGAAAATGAGAAAACTGTTTGAAAGACTAATATGTTGTTTACCAAGTCCAATTGGGGAGATGCATTGTCTTGGGCATTCGAGTGGATGACTCCCAAAAGATAGACATAGATGTGATTGACTACATTGATAGTACGTCGGACATGACCCAAGCAGAATAGATCCTGAATCCGTTTATGGATTTATTCACTTGTGATGTTCATAATGTGACATACCTAAATCCTGAGTGGATGATGCGACTATGTATGAGTGACTCATACCTTTGATGTAAGTAAAAGCCTGAGTTCAAATAGATAAGGAACCGAAAGCTGGTATGTTGGGTGTACACCTTCTGTAGTATGTAGCGTCATTCACAATAGTGGAATTCATAGCCCAAAACATGGGTAAATGATATCCTCTCGTTGGCATTACATGGTTGATAAAAAGTAAACGTGGCCACGAGTCGTCGTGATGGATAACTTGATCACTATTTGATAGTGATTGACTTTTCAGGAAAAAAGATGCAATGGTTACCATGAGATAAAATAGGATCATATTGGGAGAATGAATATTTTCCCAAAGAGATCAAGGATATCCTATGAGGGCAACACACTTATGACAAGGTCATTGGACAAACATTGAGTAGGTTCTTTAGTAATGGTATGTTGTTGGGGAGAGCTTAGTCACAATACTATAGTGTAATGACTTCGCGACTAAATGAATTTATAATTATTAGGCGAAAAGCTGAAGCTTAATTATAAATCATTTGAGACTCAAGTACATATGTCCAATCGGTCCCTCTGTTAGCTTGTTGAAACCAAAAATGAATTGCGTGTTTGAATACAAATGAACAGAATGAATAGAAAAAGAGAAATGGGAAACATTCAGGAATGATTATGCTTTTTTCCGAAATGGAGAAATGGAATCACTTGGAAATGAATGTAGGTTTCTAAAAATAGAATGAAAATAGAAACTTGCAATCCTATATAGGATTACTTTAAAAATGATGGAAGAATAAGTTTATGATTTTGGACTGTTTTGAAGCCCGAAAATGAAAATAAATCATTCAGTCATAGTGAACATGTTCATTTCTGACATTAAATGAATTTTCTCGAAATTTTACTAGGGGTAAAATCGTTAAAATTTTATTGGGAGTAAAATTGTCTAAATCAAAATTTTACTAGGTAAAATTGATGTTAGAAAATTATTTAATATGTAGATATTAAAGTTTATAATGGAAAATAGAAAAATTGAATCGGGTTGGATCATATTACAGAGTACTGGGTCAAAAAAGCCCAAAAAGTACTCGTAATTGGACCCGATGTGAGAGAGGCCCAAAACTCCTCATGTAAGGAGGTTGGACGGCAAAACCCTAGTATTATTAACTAGGGTTGCCACCCCCTATATCATTGTAACGCCCCAAATTTCTTATGTTGCTTCTGTAAAATTTTGACACAACTATGTATCTACTACAGTGGTTAAGTGTTCTGGGTGTGTGTGAGAGGTCCCAAGTTCAAGCCCTACCTTTAGCAATCTTTGTTAGTTTTGGAATTGAGCCCTATCATTGTTCAGTGGGTTTATATTTAATTGCTTGTAATTTCATACCAGAATGAGCCTGCTGGTTCAAGTGGTAAGGGAGTCTGTGTGTGGTGTAGAGGTCCTGTGTTCGAATCCCTGCGCGAGCGGGGGTATTAATTTTTGCTCGGTTATGGGCATAGTTTTGGTGAAGTTAAAATTCTGATAGTGGGTGGTTGTGTTAGTGTAGGTAGTGGGATTTGAGTAAATCTGATTCCCAAAAAAATCTCTCCAGGAAGAACTGACGTTTCATTCTTCTCCTTCCTCTTTTTTTCCCTTTTCCTTCTCTTCTACTATTTTCCTTTGATTCCCCCATCATCTTTTTGTTTTCCGAATTACGGTTCCTCTATTCACGAAATTCGTATGCATTGGTAAGTGGTGGTAGCATTTCTGTTCGAATAGGGAGTTTTCTTTTAGAATCGTTAGAACAATTTCTCTTTTCTAATTGGTAATAATTTCTGTTTGGCAGCAGCGTATCGAGAAGACCGTGACTCTTCTCTTGTAGATTCGTAGTTGATCATTCGGAGTGTTGAGGTAAGTGTGGAACGCTCGAATCAAATTCTTGCTTGTTTGTGATTTCATATTATCGTGATTTAGGTGACTGATTGGGGACTTAATCGATAAATTTTAGGTTTCAGGAGACTTGGGAGTATTTTCGTTGCAAAACAGTACCAGGTGTGTACCCTGAAATGCAGGAAAATGAGATTCAACGAAAGCCGAAAAACCCCACTGTCAACACCACACGGCCAAATGGTAGGCCGTGTGGTAGGTCGTGTGCGACGACACGACCGTGTGATCGACGAGGCCAGGCCGTGCGCAAGACACAGCCGTGTGAAGGCCGGAGTTTGGCCGTGCGAGCCACACGGGCTGGGCCAAATTAGGCGTGTGGGCCCACACGAGCGTGTGGTATCTAGGCCAGGTTGTGTGATCCACACGGGCAAGGCCAATCTGGGCGTGTAGTATCTGGGCCAGGCCATGTGATCCACACAGGCAATGCCAATCTGGACGTGTGGGCCCACACGGATGTGTGGGCCCATTTATCTGAATTTTTCTCTAGGGTTGCATGGGTCGTCCCAAATGACTGTGAGCCTACTATAGGATCGATAACGGCTAATTAAACCCTAAACCGTATGAACTGTCTATTGACATTCTGATTTGAGTAAAATTTTGATGCATGTCTACTTGTGCTATTATCTGCCATTTGTATGCGATCATAAACATGTGAGCATGTTAGATTATTTCTCTATATTGGTATATTTCTGTATCTGATTTTGGGGGTGGGATGATGTATATTGGAGGAAGGGATCTGAAAGGCAGTTTATGCCTATTATATGGTAGCATGGCTGCATTATATCTGTTACGTGCCATATCGATACAACCAGGTGTGTAGGGATGGGTGGGTGTTTTAAACCCCACATGGTGTGTAGGGATGGTCGGAGATGGTGTGTAGAGATTGGGGATAGGATATCTGATTTTTGATTCTGATTTTCATATCTGTATCTGTATATGTAATGGGCTTAAGCCTGAACCTGAATTTGACTGATTCTAACTTTCTGGTTGTGTGCATGCTTAATTCTGTGGGGTTACACACTGAGTTTACATAAACTTACTCTTTTCTATTTATTCTGTACAGGTAATCCATAGAGTTAGGAGGATCGGTGCAGCGGAGGACTCACGATAACCACTCGCTATTACTATTTTACTTTGCTTTATAGTTTTATTTAAGTTTGGCATTAAGATTTGAAAGGTTGTATTTTCTGGGACTCTAGTTTTATTTAAGTTTGGCATTAAGATTTGAAAGGTTGTATTTTCTGGGACTCTCTGGACTCTTTTAAACTGTTTGGATTTGGTTTTGGGTTTTGATTTAACTTGCTTGTTACTATGATGGTTTTTACCTAAAACATGATTTACTAAAAGTGCGAACTGTTTTTCTTAAATACGACGATTTTCGTAAAGCTTCTGCTAAAATGTTACGTTTTCAGGCAAGTCGACTAGTTGATTATATATATATATATATATGTTTGAAATAGATGAAAACAATTAAGGGTTTATAAGCTTAAGGTTTTTATCGAGTTAGCTTCGTTTTAAAACCCATTCCATGTGGCATCACCAGATTCGGCTATAACATCTAGGCTGGGTTTGGGGTGTTTCATTTAGTGGTATTAGAGCCATGTTGCAAAACTCGACTGTGAATTTTAGGTTCCAAAATCTGGTTTTCTAAAAGTATTTGGTTTTAAAATGATTTGAGTAAATTAAGCAAGTATGTGGTTCACCAAGTCTCCGGCGCCGATCCTGTAAGTATTTTCGTACTTAGTTAAACTTGTTCTGAAACACTATAGTTAGTACCCTTTGAAACTGTATTGAGCTAATTAGAAGACTGAAACTTCTGAAACAATTCTGAACTTCTGATAACTTATGCATAAAATAACTGTTAATAAATATTGAACTGATGCATAAAACTTTTAATGTAGATAAACTCGAATTAGACAATGAGTGCTTGTAGAATTAGCGGACGTGGTACTCGAGGCCGTGGTAGAGGCCGTGAGGGGTTCGAGCTGAGTCCTCATCACTAGGCAGCATTCCAAATCTGGACACTAGTGAGACACCTGTGTCACCTACTACTGAGACTGGGTCTCAGAGTCATTTGGCTGGGGACGACGCGCTGTCTCAAGCCATGCTGAGGATATTAAAGAGGGTCGCTGGGCCCAATTCTGGATATGGGGGTCGTGGGTCAGTAACTGAACGAATCTTGTCTAATGGAGCTGAGTTGTTTAGGGGTATCATAGGAGTTGCCCCTAATGTGGCCGAGTACTGGTTGGATGCCACTGAGAGAATTATGGATGATCTGGGCTGTACCCCTAAGCAGAAATTAAAGAGTGCAGTTTCCTTGCTTCGCGACGAAGCATATCAGTGGTGGTTAACGGTTAAGGAGGGCACTCAGTCTGATCACCTGACTTGGGAATTCTTTAAGACCACATTCTAGAGCAAGTATGTGGGAGCTAGCTACGTCGATGCTCGCAGGCGTGAGTTCTTGAGCTTCACGCAAGGTGACCGATCTGTGGCCGAGAATGAGGCCAAATTTCTGAGGCTGAGCCGCTATGCCTGTGGTATGGTGGTATTGGAATATGAGAGGCGTATTCGTTTTGAGGACGTCCTAAGTGATAATCTGAGGGTGTTGATAGCTTCATAGAGGGAGCACGAGTTCTCTGTTCTGGTTGAGAAGGCAAAGATCGCTGAAGATGTTAAGCGCATGGAGTGCCAGAATAGAGATAGGGAGAGAGGTAAGAACAAGAGGGATTCAGAGCCCTCGAGTTCTGTGCAGAAGCTTAAGAAAAAGGCCAGATCTGATGGGCTAGTTAGAGTGGGAGCTTTTGTTGCTTCAGCTGGGTTGCAGCCTTGTGGTGATTGTGGTAGGCGCCATTCGGGCGAGTTTTGGAGGAGGATTGGGACCTGTTTGAGATGTGGGTATTTAAAGCACCGCATTCGGGAGTGTCCACTGAAGGCTAATCAGGTGCATGCTCCGGCATCAGGTCCAGCGCAGTCGCAAAGAGTAGTTCAGCAGCCACCTAGGGGCCATGGTCAGGTTAGGGGTGGTTATGGTATGGGCCGAGGGCAGAGAACACCGGGCAGAGGTGCAGGTTAGACTGAGGTGAGGCAGCCTACATTGGTTTATACTGTACGTAACCGAGAGGATAGAGATGCTCTTGACATCATCACCGATACGTTCTTTATATTTGATGTACCTTACTTGGCTTTGATAGACATAGGGTCTACCCACTCGTACATAGCTAGTTCAATATCTGGACCTTTGGGGATTTCTGTGGAGAGCACTTCTAGTAAGGTTACGGTACTGAGTCCTTTGGGGCAGTCTGTTTGAATTAGTAAACTCTATAGGGACGTTCCGTTAGAGGTGCAAGGGACTGTTTTTCTAGTGAATCTGGTGGAGGTTCCGTTTGGGGAGTTCGACCTAAATTTGGGTATGGACTGGTTGGTGGAGCATCAAGTCAGTTTGGACTGTGCATCTAAGAGGGTCGTTTTGAGGACCAAGGATGATGTGGAGGTGGTTATGATTGGTGAGAGTCGAGACTATCTGTCACATGTGATTTCCACACTAGTAGCTGAGAAACTGGTCTAGAAAGGGTGTGAGGCGTGCTTGGCTTATGTTAGTGTTTTTGATACTGGGTGATTGTGTCTATCAGAGTCTTAAAAATTTATATAAAGAATGATCGAGCCTAGAACTAACTGCGACAACGATTGAGGCAAGTGCACCTATCGAACAGTAGTATAGCTGTGGCAAGACCAGATTGTCGAACCCAAAGGAACCAAAAGTACTAATACTAACTTTCTTTTTATTATCTAGCCTAAGAATTAAAGGAATTTTTATCTAAATTAACTAAAAACTAAGCTAAAGATGCAAAGACAAAGAGAATGAAATGGGGAAAATAACTTTGGGAAAAATCAATTCATTAAGACAATACCCGAGGAAGAATCCACCAAGACTTCACTTGTTATCTAACTCTGAACCAGACGATTTATTCACTTGACTTGATCCGTAGGATTCCCTAATTTATATTAATACCTCTTTCGAGGCTACTAACGTCTAACCCTAGGTTGATTAATTGAAATATCTTTCTAATCAAAACCCCTAGAATTGCATTAACTCGATCTATGGACTCCCATATTAGGTTTGACCCTAATTTGGAAGATTTTCGTCACCCTATTTCTAGGCGCATAAGCAACTCCGCTTAACTATGCTAGATCTACTCTTAGGCAGGGACTTTTGCTCCACCACCTAAGCACATCAATACTTGAATCAATATCCCTGAAATACTAAAACAAGAATTAAGAACACATAATTAAGAACAAATCAAGTATTTATCATATAGTTTAGCAAACGATAACAAGATTCATCTTAGGTTTCATCCCCCTCAGGTATCTGAGGGTTTAGTTCATAAGGATAAAAGAATACATCTTAAAAGAAAAGATAAAACAAAACATAAGAAAACCATAAAACCCCCTGAAGGAATTGAAGGAGAGATCTTCCATCTTGACTATAACTTCAGCTTCTTGAGATGAATCAACTGGCTATTCTTCGAGTGAATCCCACAATTCTGGCCTCTCTGGCTCAGCTCCTTGGCCTAGCTGGGCTCTCCAACTGGACTGCTCTTGAAGGTTGGCCTCTAGGGTGTTTATATAGGCTTTTGGAATGACTTTCTTTGCCTCAAGTACCCTAATCCGAATGAAACTCTTCTTTTTCATGTCAGGGACACGCCCATAGCACACGCCCGTGTGAATCGTGGCTGGGCCGTGTTCGGGTCTGTTGATGAGGCACGGCTGTGTGGTCTTGGGCCCAGGCCGTGTTGATTTCTTGATATGGACCATTTACTCCTTTTTGGGCCCGTTTCTCGTTCTTTTCATCCTCTGGTGCTCTCCTGAATATAAAACATGACAACAAAGGATTAAAAGCACCAAATTACACAATTTAAGGCTTAAATCATCCAAAAGTATGCTAAATGTGGGATTAAAATATGTTCATATTACGATTTATCAAATACCCCCACACTTAAGCATTTGCTTGTCCTCAAGCAAAATTCTCAACTCACAATTAAAATGAACTTCCTCGATTCATAATATTCATCAATAATGTTTCATTATAATTCAAAGATAATTCATACATTGATAATTTAACTTAAAGGGTCCTAAAGATTCAAACAATCAAAGTCATACATTTATAGCATGAAAACATAGGCGTTTCCCCTTACCTAAATAATTACCCTTAATTCAAAATTGACAAGAGTTAACATCCTCGCTAAAGATTCACTCAAATCACTCAAAGTGTTTAAGGTTCAAAATTAAGCACTCAAAGGTCGAACATGAAAAGTTAATCCCATAGGCTTGCCTGAAAATCAAATCTCCACCACAGTAAAATGAGATGATGCACAAATCAAAAGGTCTTTAAAAAGGGTTGTAATGAGGCTCGGGTTAAAGGTGTGGATAAAGGCTTAATTAGAGGATTAGAATCGAGATTGAATTGACAATTTACCTAACTAGAAAAATGACCTAATCCTAAATAATTACATCAACTAAAAACTTGTAATACTAATAATACGAGCTTTTTTTCTTCAAGATGTGGAATTTAAACGCATAAGCTAAATTACATAGAGCTGATATTGAATATACTTCAAAATTTTTTAAGAACATAATAAAAGATCAATTCAACTATTGAAATAAAATAATTAGGCAACCGATCAAATCAAATCTCGACAGAAAGGGTAGTCAAGGAATGGTGATAACAAATACAAAGGGTTTTGGGTTAATATTAGTGGGTGAGTGAATAAATGGGTTGTTAGGATCAACGGGGTTCACTAGGGGTTAATTATGAAGGTAGGCTTTTAGTGGAGTGAGTGGGTTAAATCCTAGGTGCCTTTATCATCTCTGTATATCAAATCAATGATGTGGTCTTGACATGTATAATCGAAGCAAGTTCTAGAATAACAAATCAATGTTGACACACCCATAATAAAAAGTGAGCACAAAATAATGTATGCTCTAAAAGGCTCAAAATCTCACAAGAATTATGGGTTTTTGATATCAACCTTGTGAATTTCAAACTTCAAGGTAATAATTAGATTCAGGTAGACAACCTAACAAAATTTTAATTTTTGAAAATAGACTCATCATGCTTGATTCTCTAGTCTCCTAAAGCTTAAATCATCATTGCACAATTATCAATGACATAATCCGAAACATATCAATAAAAATCATGATTCAAAAGAAATTTCGTTCTAATCATAATATGAGAAGATTACTTAAGAATAAGGCATAGTTCAAGGCATAATTCAGGGATTTGAGAATAATGCAAAAAGTTAGGCACTTTCTTGAAATAGATATTCACCCCCCACACTTAAGATGTACATTTCCCTCAATGTACAAAGATATATATGAAATTTAAGAGAAAGGGAGAGGTGAAACTTCCTGAATTTGAATGGCTTCCTTGAGTTGGGAGTGTCGTGGTGTGGTGGCTGCCGATAATCTCTGCGCTAGATGAAGAAATTGGGAAGCTCGTGAAGAAATAGCTAGAAAATATTAAGACACATTTAAAATAAACTAATTATGTATTTAAAGACAAGAAAGATAAAGAGAAAGAAGATAGAAAGTAAAATAAAATTAAAAGAAAAGATGAATGGACTGAAAAGTCCTTATTGTTAGATGGTTTGCGAGGTGGGTGTGATTTCTAAGGCTACGGTGGGGTGGTGGTCGTGGTCGTGGTGTGATTCCCTAGCAGCCTTTAGAACCTAAAACCAAGAAACTAAAATAAGATAAACTAAATTTAGCAGAAGAGAAGTAAAGATAATGAAAATAAAGAAAACGAGAAAAGAAAAAGAAAAACTAAATGGCCTCAAATATCCTTGGCTTGTCGAGTAGATGAAGCGGCCGGCATGAAATTATGTAGATCGATCTCCGCAGGGGGACTGTGCTTGGATCCTTCCACTTCTTCGACATCACTATGGTGTAAATCAAGAGTTAGAAGAAGGAAGAAAGGTGAGAATGAAAAGGGAGGGGAGTGTAAAAGTTGTGGAAGAAGGAGAATTGGGGTAGGTGGGGAGAGGGGATGGGTGGTTTTAAATAGAAAATTCATGTTTGGTACATCCCCACACCCGAGTATCGTGGGCATGTCGGGTCACACGGTCGTGTCGCACGGTCGTGTCGCACGGCCGTGTTATGCTTCGTTCATTTCTCCCACGCTCATGTGCAGGTCGCCACGCCCGTGTTGCTAAAATAGTGTCGGCCACGCCCGCATCGCACGACCATGGTGTTCAGTTGGGCCCCGTGGCTTGAAGATATTTTTTGTCCTGTGTCGTACTATCTCTGCCATGTCAGTACGTACATTCGTAGCTTCCACATAGCCACGGCCACGGCCGTGTGGTGTAGAAATTTGCATTTTAGTCAGTTTATAATTAGGTACTGAGAAGGAAAAATAAAAGTAAAAGATAAAAATGTACAAATTAATGGTGTTAGTGCTCGGGTTGCCTCCCGAGAAGCGCTTGTTTATAGTCTTAAGCTAGACTTACCTCTCATTCGCACATTCATGGTGGTTTGAGGAGTTGGAAGTCCTTTCTTATGCTATCAGTCCTATTATCAGTATATAGTTCAAGTCAAGTAGCATTTACTTTAAAAGTGCCGAATATAGGATTACTTACCTCGACTGTTCCGTATGGGAAAACATTGAGTACCCTAAAAGTGATTTCTTCGTTTGTATTAGGGTCAGGAGGAGGTATTCGAAGGTCTGCTTTATCTAACAATACCTTATCTCTGATCTTAAATTCGTCTGTCCCACGGAATGGTGTTGGTTCTGCTTTGTGTATCCCTAACTTCTCCTTGAAGTGTGTCTTCCACTCGTCTAGTTCATCGATCTGAAGCCTTCGTTCCTCATGAGTTATTTCCTTGTTGGTATGAGGTTTAGGGTCTGGCTTAGTTGTGTAGTTTCGTGGTGCTTCCTGAAAAGAAGGTTTAACCGAGTGGTCATTAATAAAATCAATTTTCTCACCTTGATTACTCGATGTCCTGGCCGAGTCAAGAGCCTGGAGACTGATTGATTCGTTACCTACACAAAGTATGAGTTCACTTGCTCTGACATCAATTTTAGTTCTAGTAGTTGCTAAAAAGGGCCTTCCTAAAATTAAGGGGATACTATTGTCCTCATCCATGTCTAAAACGACAAAGTCTACTGGGAATATGAATTTATCAATTTTCACAAGAACATCTTCAATTATACCCCTAGGAATTCTAACAGTTTTATCAGCTAATTGAATGCTCATCCTAGTTTGTTTGGGTTTCCCTAGACCTAGTTGTTTAAACAATTTATAAGGCATAACATTGATGCTCGCCCCTAAATCAGCTAAAGCATTATCAACAGATAAACTACCAATCAAGCATGGGATTGTAAAACTCCCTGGATCTTTTAATTTTCGTGGTAGTTTGTTTTGCAACATTGCTGAGGACACTGCGTTTAGCTCCACATGCAATTCTTCATCTAACATTCGTTTGTTTGTTAAAAGATCTTTTAAGAATTTCCTTGAATCTGGCATCTGTGAAAGAACTTCAAGAAACGGTAAGTTAATATGTAATTTCTTTAAAAGTTTAAGAAATTTACCAAATTGTTCGTCTGTGTTGTCCTTCTTCATCGCATCAGGATAAGGTATACGAGGTTGGTATTCTTTAATTACTGATTTTGGCTTATCATGACTTACCTCATTCTTAACTTCCTCTAACATATTTTCTTGGCTTAACTTAGGCTCATCTAACCCTACACTATCCTGAGCTGTTATGGCTTGAAGTTGCTCCTTTGGGTTAGTCTCAGTGTTGCTTGGCAAGCTGCCTTGTGGTCGTTCCGAGATCATCTTAGCGAGTTGCCCTAATTGGTTCTCGATCCCTTGAATCGATGCTTGTTGATTTTTAAGTGTTGTCTCACTGTTTTTGAAACGTGTTTCTGACACCGCTAAGATTTTTGTCAGCATCTCTTCAAGGTTCGACTTCTTTTCCTGTGGGTAGGGTTGTTGTTGGAAGTCAGGAGGGGTGGTTGTCTCTGATTTCCTTGACCACCTCTTGAAAAATTAGGGTGGTTCCTCCAACCTGGATTATAAGAATTACTATAAGGGTTATTTTGAGATTTGAAATTGTTACCCATATAGTGAAGTTGCTCATTTTTCGCGCTCGGTTTGTAAGGTGGATAGTTTGTGTTGTTCATCCCTCTTCCATTCGCGTCGCACTGCATACCTAGATGTACCTGCAAAGAACCACATAAACCATCAACCTTTTTATTTAACATCTCTACCTGATTTGATAGCATGGTTACTGCGTCGAGGTTGAAAACACTGGCTGCTTTTGTTGGCTTTGTCCTTGTGACTTGCCACTGATAGTTATTCAGTGACATCTCTTCAATGAATTCGTAAGCTGCCTCAGGAGTTTTGTTATTCAAGGTTCCACCGGCTGCTGAATCAATCAATTGTCTAGTTGAAGGGTTCACACTGTTGTAAAAAGTTTGGACCTGTAGCCACAAGGGTAGTCCGTGGTGAGGGCACATTCTCAATAGATTCTTGTATCTCTCCCATGCTTCGTAAAGTGTCTCTAAATCCATCTGCACAAAAGAAGAGATATCATTCCTCAATTTGGTCGTTTTGGCCGGCGAAAAATATTTCAATAAAAATTTTTCGGTCATCTGATCCCATGTAGTGATTGATCCTCGTGGAAGTGAATGCAACCACTGTTTGGCTTTATTCTTCAAAGAAAAGGGAAATAACCGAAGACGGATGGCATCATCAGAAACACCATTTATTTTGAAGGTATCGCAGAATTCTAGAAAATTCGCTAAGTGTGTGTTAGGATCCTCATCCTGCAAACCATCAAACTGAACAAACTGTTGTATCATCTGTATAGTGTTAGGTTTCAGTTTAAAATTATTTGCAGCAATAGTAGGCCTAACAATACTCGACTCAGTTCCTGTCAAATTAGGTTTATCATAACCATACATAGTTCAAGGAGCATGATGTTCGGCCATCTCTGAAGGTGGCGGATTATTCTCAGCCATCTTTTCGGGGGTATTAGCTTCGACTTCTTACTCTTCTTCTATGTAATTTAAGCTTCGCCTTATTTTTCTACAATTTCTGCGAACAGTACCTTCAATATCACTGTCGTAAATCAGGGGTCCTGTCGAGTTCCATTTAGTCATAAACTAGAGATACCTGCCAGAAGAAAAGAAGAATATTTAAAAAAGTAAAAATAAATTGCAAAAATAAAATAAATATAATATGGCTAAAGTAATAAAAATTAAGCGTTCTTAATATTTCAGATCCCCGGCAACGTCGCCAAAAACTTGATCGTGTCTATCAGAGTCTTAAAAATTTATATAAAGAATGATCGAGCCTAGAACTAACTGCGACAACGATTGAGGCAAGTGCACCTATCGATCAGTAGTATAGCTGTGGCAAGACCGGATTGTCGAACCCAAAGGAACCAAAAGTACTAATACTAACTTTCTTTTTATTATCTAGCCTAAGAATTAAAGGAATTTTTATCTAAATTAACTAACAACTAAGCTAAAGATGCAAAGACAAAGAGAATGAATTGGGGAAAATAACTTTGGGAAAAACCAATTGATTAAGACAATACCCGAGGACGAATCCACCTAGACTTCACTTGTTATCTAACTCTGAACCAGACGATTTATTCACTTGACTTGATCCGTAGGATTCCTTAATTTATATTAATACCTCTTTCGAGGCTACTAACGTCTAACCCTAGGTTTATTAATTGAAATCTCTTTCTAATTAAAACCCCTAGAATTGCATTAACTGGATCTATGGACTCCCATATTAGGTTTGACCCTAATTCGATAAATTTTCGTCACCCTATTTCTAGGCGCGCTAGCAACTCCGCTTAACTATGCTAGATCTACTCTTAGGCAGGGACTTTTGCTCCACCACCTAAGCACATCAATACTTGAATCAATATCCCGGAAATGCCAAAACAAGAATTAAGAACACATAGTTAAGAAAAAAATCAAGTATTTATCATATAGTTCAGCAAGCGATAATAAGATTCATCTTAGGTTTCATCCCCCTCAGGTATCTGAGGGTTTAGTTCATAAGGATAAAAGAATACATCTCAAAAGAAAAAATAAAACAAAACATAAGAAAACCCTAAAACCCCCTGAAGGAATTGAAGGAAAGATCCTCCGTCTTGAGTATAACTCCGGCTTCTTGAGATGAATCAACTGGCTATTCTTCGAGTGAATCCCACAATTCTGGCCTCTCTAGCTCGGCTCCTTGGCCTATCTGGACGCCTAGCTGGACTCTCTAACTGGATTACTCTTGAAGGTTGGCCTCTAGGGTGTTTATATAGGCTTATGGAATGACTTTCTTTTCTTCTAAGTACCCTAATACGAATGAAACTCTAGTACAACAAGGGAGCTTTGAGAAGCTCAAGTTTGTTCTAACTCAGGCTCCTGTTCTAATACAGCCTGAATCTGGTAAGGAGTTTGTAGGCTACAGTGATGCTTCGAATGTTGGGTTGGGTTGCATTCTGATGCAGGATAGTAAGGTTGTGGCTTATGCGTCCCATCAGCTTAAGACACACGAGGGTATCTATCCAACGTATGATCTCGAGTTGGCTACAGTGGTCTTTGCGTTAAAAATCTGGAGCCATTATCTGTATGGTGAGAGGTGTATCATCTACACAGATCACAAGAGTCTTAAGTATCTCCTTACTCAGAAGGAGTTAAATCTTAGGCAGCGTTGTTGGATTGAGTTGCTTAAGGACTATGACTGCACGATAGAGTATCATCCTGGTAAAGCTAATGTGGTAGCTGATGCTCTAACTCATAGAGCGATGTCTGATTTGAGGGCGATGTATAAATTATCAATGTATAAACTATGACTTTGACCGTTTGAATCTTTAGGATCCTTCTACTTAAATTATCAATGTATAAATTATCTCTGAATTATGATGAAACATTATCGATGAATATTATGGATTGAGGAAGTTCATTTTAATTGTGAGTTGAGAACTTTGCTTGAGGACAAACAAATGCTTAAGTGTGGGGGTATTTAATAAACCGTAATATGTTCATTTTTTAATCCCACATTCAGTATACTTTTGGATGATTTATTCCTTGAATTGTGGAATTTGGTGCTTCTAATCCTTTAATTTCATGTTTTATACTTAGGAGAGCCTCGGAGGACGAAAAGAACGAGAAACGGGCCAAAAACGGAGAAAATGGGCCAAAGTACGAAATGGACACGGCCTGGGCCTAAGCCACACGGCCGTGCCTCCTTAACAGACCCAACCACGGCCTGGATACGATTCACACGGCCGTGCCATACGGGCGTGTCCTTGACGTGACCTGTTTTAATTCTATTCGGAATAGGGTACTTAGAGGCAAAGAAAGATATTCCAAAAGCCTATATAAACACCCTAGAGGCCAACCTTCAAGGGGGCATCCAGGTAGGCCAAGGAGCCAAGCTAGAGAAGCCAGAATTGGGGGATTTACTCGAAGAAAGCTAGTTGATTCATCTCAAGAAGCCGGAATCATACTCAAGACGGAAGATCTTCCCTTCAATTTCCTTCAGGGGGTTTTAGGGTTTTTCTTATGTTTTGTTTTATATTTTCTTCTGAGATGTATTCTTTTATGATTATGAACTAAACTCTTCAAATACCTGAGGGGGATGAAACCTAAGACGGATCTTGTTATTGTTTTCTGAACTATATGATAAATACTTAATTTGTTCTTAATTATGTGTTCTTAATTCTTGCTTTGATATTTCAGGATATGGGATTCAAGTATTGATGTGCTTAGGTAGTGGAGGAAAATTCCCTGTTTAAGAGTAGATCTAGCATAGTTAAGCGGAGTTGATCGCAACCCTAGAAATAGGATGACGAAAATCTGCCGGATTAGGGTCAAACCTAATATGGGAGTCCATAGATCGAGTTAATGCAATTCTAGGGGTTTTAATTAGAAATAAATTTCAATTAATCAACATAGGAATTCTAGGGGTTTTAATTAGAAAAAAATTTCAATTAATCAACACAGGATTAGACGTTAGTAGCCTCGAAAGAGGTATTAATATAAATTAGGGAATCCTACGGATTAAGTCAAGTGAATAAATCGTCTGGTTTAGAGTTAAATAACAAGTGAAGTCTAGGTGGATTCTTCCTCGGGTATTGTAATATCCTTAAATCGGGGTCTCTGCATTTTGTGTGTTTGCATGTGTTAATATGCCTACTGTGCTAGTTTAGCATGTTTTGGGGTCCAGGCATGACCTCGGGTTAGGACTAAGTCATGGCTAGAATTTTTGTTTTAGTGTTTAGGAAGAGGGAGCTAAGGAAGTTAGGGGTTAAAGGATATTCTTGGAGTGTTGTGACACAATTAACCTAGTGGCAAAGTGGCAAGGGAGGCGCCACTAAGGTGCCAGGAAGTTGACGCCACATGTAGGGAAGGAGAGCTTGGGTTCGAGCTGCAGAAATCCCTTTCTGCTTATTCTTTTTCACACCAGAAGCAAGGAAGAGGTGTGCTCAGGTAGGACTCTCTTGAAGGGATGAGGATTGAGGCAACAGATTTGAAATGGATGGAGAGGAGAAAATTGTGGAGCTTGACTCATTCAAACCGATTTGAATGAGTGGACAGGAGAGTCTTGAGGTGTTGGCCGAATTATGGACTGTGGGGGAGGAGGTGTAATCGGTTTGGGAAGCTAGGGGAGTACCGAATCTCAATAGCCAAGTAAGAATGCATTTTCGGTTAGCTTAGGAGGCTTCTTCATTTTCGTTTGGTGCAAAGAAAAATCGAAACCTCATTGGCATCTCTTTCTTTTCTCTTGCGGCAATTTTGGGTAATTGGCCGAACCAACCTTGCCATTCCTCTTGAAGAGTCGAAACTTGATAGCCATTCTCTCCTTTTCTCTTTCGGTTCATTCATAGTTAGCCGAAACCTCCTACCTTGCCGAATCCATCTTTGCTTCACTTCCCTTCTCCCATTTTGTTCAAAAGCCGAAAACCTTGTTGAGTTCTCTTCTCTTCCTTTAAAAGTGATTGGCCGAATACCCTTAGTCTATTTTCTTCTCTTCTCACGTGTTCTCATTCTCTTTAAAGTGCCAAAAGCTATTCTTTCTTTTGGGTTATAGCCGAATCTCCTGGTAAGTATAACTTTTCATTCTTTTTCTCTCGATTGATTTGGGTAAATGCCGAAATCCCACTTCTCTTCTATTTCTCCATTTGTTATAAATCCAAGTCTTAAACTCTTTTCTTGTTCTATAATGGTGAGGTAGCCGAAATCCTTGACATCACTAGGGTGTGCCGAACTTTGGTGATTGGAGTCTGAATCTGTCAGTAAGGTAAGGGAGTTTTTGGTTTTCGGGATTCATGCTAAGGCTGAATGGCTTTTAGATTCCTAATGATGTGTTTAAGCCGATTGTAGGGAGGAGTGTTGCCGAATACAGTGGATCTTCGGGATTTGGTTGCCGATCTAGGTAAGGGTTCTTGCGTTTTGGATCTGGTTCTTATTCTTTCAAAAGCTGAAGGCTAATTATCTTTATGCTAGGGCTTAGCCGATTATAAAGGGAGGTTCATCACGTAGCTTCGGGATTTGTTTGGAAACCAAATCAACATTAAGGTAAGTGCTACTTTTGTGCGACATATCTTCGGGATTTTGGTGATTGAGCCGAATGGCTATAATCTTAAAAGTATGTGTTGGCCGATTGTAGGAAAGGTGAAAGCAAACGTTTTGGGATCTCGCTAGTTTCGCGTAGTTTCGGGATTTCACTTAGATCTACAAATAGTCAGGTGTGTAAAGCTTACACACTTCGTTAGTATGATATGTTTATTGTGTGACTGTTATAGCCATTGAAACCGGTAGTTATGCCTTGTGGCCATGAGCGTGGACTCCGGGTAAGTCCCCTGTTATATGGATCTCGATATATGCTATCATGTCATTGTTTAATGCTATGCCATGTGTATTTGCATCATCATATGTTATTATGCCACGATTGATAGGGACATGATGGTGGGATTGTTGAGAGAAGGGGGAAAAATTATTTTGGATTGTCACCAGTGGTTTTGACCACACGACGGGTTGGCCCCGTCTTTGATATTATAATTTGTGACTACGTCCCAGTGGTTTTGACCACCAGTGGTTTTGACCACATTGATGATATTTGTGACTACGGTCACCAGTGGTTTTGACCACACATGGATTATTGTGACTCGTCCCAGTGGTTTGGTACCACAGTGAGTTGGCCCCACATGATTGATACAGGATTGTCATCAATGGTTTTGACCACATGATGGGTTGGCCCCATCACTTGATTTGTGACTACGGTCACCAGTGGTTTTGACCACACCGGTATATATTTGTTGTAACACCCCTTAACCCCAAGCCGTCACCGGAATAGGGTTACGAGGCATTACCAGATATATCAGACTAATTACAAATAATTCACAAATAAAATAACATTTATAGTATAATTATTAAATAAATCCCTATAATAGACTTTCAAAGCCCAAAACATTTATTAAAAGTAGAATGTGACTTATTCGAATTTTCTAGATTTTTTTTTTCAACCAATACCAAATTTATCATTTTATAACTTCATATCATTTTCCTCATCCAAAACATTATAATCATTTATATACAACCAAAATCATTTAACTTTATGTATGTTTATAATTCATATAACTATCTAGTACATGCCACTTAACAAAAAGGAAGAAATTCATCACCAAAATCTTCTTGTTGGAGTCGGGTTTGTTTTGGATGCTGGACCGGATCCGAAACTCTAATGACCTGCGCACGGAAACAACCGTACGCTGAGTATTTCATACTCAGTGGTATTACTATAAATCAAAATTATTTAACATTAATAAATTACAAACATCACCATGAACTTTATAAATTATTAAAACTAATTATACATAATTATATATATCACTTCATAAATCTTAAATTCACATTTCATTTAACACATACTAATTCAATTCATAATTTAGCACGTACATTCTTTCACATACCTTTCAATAGAGCCAAATCAATCCATCTCATTTTCAAAGTTCCATTTCAATTACTTACCATATTAACAATGCTCGGACTCTGACAGATACGTGGATTCCACCCAAGCACACCAAAATATCCATCCCAATCACACCCGGAATAATATAAATCCTCCATAACACACCAGTATAATATAACCTCCAAAACACACCAATATATCATATCCTCCCAAACACACCAATAAGGCATTAAATGCCTCTTCGGATAAACCGAAGCATATAATAACAGAATCATCTTCTCGGCCAAGCTACAAATCTCCTCATCACATCACAAATCCAATGGCATGCCATTTGTATCAAATCTAGTCCGACAAGTTAATAGGGTATTCAAATCATTTCTCAATTCAATTTTTAATTCAATTCAAAACACACCTTTCATTTTAATACATTTTCCACTTTCTAATTACTAAACAATTTAAATACTCAAACATATTCACACTTCATCTCAGTCTCATTCATGTCAATAATAATACTTACCTTATAAATTACTTACCATGCATATGAATTTAAATATAACATTAACTAAATAGTAGTTTGAATTATAGTAATACAAACCAAAATACAAGTTTACTCCTCCACGATCTTTTCTTTTCCCTTGGATGCCGATGCCTCATTTTCCTTGTTAGCTACGAAAATAATAATAATTTACATTATTAATTACAGCATTAAATTACAATAAATAATGAATTTTATTCAATTTCTACTTTTCCTCTTCATTCTACATTCTTTATACACAATTCTATTATTTACTTATAAGTTCTTTCAAAGCTGTCTACCTGAGTCATTGTCACTAAATTATCTATATCTCGAGTTACAGAATTCCAAATTAATATCCGTAAATTTTATATGAAACTAGACTCATATATCTACTTTACATAAAATTTTCAGAATTTTTTAGTTAGCCAATAAGTACAGTTTATTCTTTGAAATCACCCTTATTCTGTTGTCTGACAGTTCCGACCACTCTTTGCTAAAATTTAATTATATTTTTGTACAGAATTCAAATGATGTTCTAGTTTGTTTATTATAAAACTATACTCATTAAGGAATCTAACCATATAAATTATGTCCCACAATTAGTTTTGTACAATTTTTAATGATTTTTACAAGTCAGAACAGGGGATCTCGAAATCACTCTGAACCAGTCTCACAAAAATGTAAATATCTCAAAATACAGAATTTCTTTGCTTTCTCTGTTTCTTTCATATGAAAATAGACTCATTAAAGTTTAATTTCATATCTCATTAAACTTCTACTTCTATTTCTACTATTTTGGGTGATTTTTCAAAGTTACTCTTCTGCTGCTGTCCTAAAACTGTTTTCTTATAACTCAATTTACAATTTATTCCTAATTAAGTTTACTTATTTTCTTAACTTATTTCATGCTTTGATTCTACTTAAATTCCTTCCATAATCAACTTGACTATCTAATTCATAATAAAACCCTAATTTATAATTTCTTCCAAATTAATCCCTATAGTAGAAAACTTATAGTTTACTTTACAGTTTAATCCTTTTACTAATTCTTCGTAGATTTCATTCAATTTAATCCCTAATTCATCTTTTTCTTCAACATCAACTATACTTAAAAACCTAAAAAATCTTAGAATATCTACTTAGTTTCATCAAAATCTTGCTTTAAAGCTTCTAAAACATCAAAAATTAAGAAAATAGGATTTGATTGACTTACCTATTTAAACTTCAAGCTTTAAAATCCCTATTTCCCCTTTGTTATTTTCTTTTCTTCTTTCTCTTCTCTGTGTCGAGAGCTTTCTGTTACTTCTTCTTCTTTTTTTTTTAAAGCCTTTGCTTTTACTTCTTTTTAGTTCTTATCTACTTATTATATATAATATATATATATATATATATAAAATATAACTATATATATATATATATATATATATTATAATTTAATATAAAACAATAAAATCTTAGATTTTTATCATCCTTTTGCCGCCTCAACTTATTCCAAATGGCTTAATTGCCATTTTAGCCCTTTTTGCTTTCTTTTAATCTATATTTAGACTTTCACTCTTTATTCAATTTGATCCTTTTTCCTAATTACTTTAAATTAAGCTAAATTCACTAAATAAAAATCTAATTAATCACATTATCATACTCATAATTACTCCTAATAATTATTTGCTAACTTGATTTACTAAAACGAAGGCCCGATAATACACTTTTTCCGGTGCCCACGGATTTTGGGTCATTATATTTGTGACTTCGGTCACCAGTGGTTTTGACCACACGGGGTAGATAAAGGAGATCGGATGGTTAGGTTATGGGGTTGCATGATTTGCATGTTTTACTGATGATTTGCTTAAGTGTTCGCACTATCGGGATGGGGATTTATACACTGAGTCTCGGTGACTCACCCCTTCCCTTATATTTTGCAGATGTGGCATAGATCGCGGATATGGAACCGGGGAGGACTCGAGGTGGCCATGCATGCTTGTTTCGGGTTTTGACTTTAAATTACTATTTTGGGTTATATTTTATTTATATTCGGTTTTGGTTTTGTAATAAGGCCGCTAAGTATTATTTTGGGTTTCCAGTTACTTGATTTTATATTAATTGTTCTATGCATGTGATTTAAAACTTGATTTGCTTAAATAACCGGTAAAATCAATGTTTTTAAAATTACATCTCTCTCGGGATTTTCAAACGTTACCATCGGGTAACCATTTTCACAAGATGATAACAAGGGTAATCTAAGTGATTTTCAAATTTAATTTCTCAAACAACTTCAAACACACATGGTTTTTAACTCGATTATGCTCAACTCACTTGGATTTTAATAAGCATTGAAAGGGTTTTCCAAAACTAGAAACGACAAATGGATTTTCCCAAAAAAAGAGATTTTTCGGGTTTTACAGCGACACTAAAACAATTTCAACCATCCTCTACACAGAGTTTTCTAAAACTTAAGCGATAAAGATGTTTTGGATAAAAATAAACCGGATACATGTCTTCTTCAAAACGTTTTCACCCCGTAGCATGCCAGATTCAGTCGTGGTGTTTTGACCGGGTTTGGGGTGTTACAATTTTGGTATCAGAGCTAGGTTCAATAGCTCGGCCCCGAGGCCCAAAAATGTTTTAAAAAGGGATTATAGAAGGTTTTATGGAAAATACATGGTCTGAAAGGCATGGCACCGAGTCTCCGGCACCGATCCGCCCAGGTAAGTACCCCAAACTGTTGCTTTTGATGATATGATTATGATGAAATTGGCATGGCTAAATAGTAGTAGGCACTACTCTAGAGACTTGAACTATAAGATGGATGTACTCGCGAAACAATCCCTTATTAAACTTCCCATAAAACAGTGCCTTAATAGACAGTGGAATCAAAGTCTAACGCATAAAACTTTTAATCAGCTCGACTCGTATCGGTAAACATGAGTGCACTTGGACGTGGGCGTAACACTCGTGGACAAGGTAGGGGTAGGATGACGGTCTCGGAACCGGTAGGGTCCGGACATGGGTTGAAAAATGAGGTACCACCACCGCCAGCTGTGGGCGCGGAATATCAGGACCAGACAGGTGATGTCGCAGTATCACAGGCGATGCTGCGGGTGTTAGAGAGGGTCGCTAGTGCAGGCGTCGGAGCAGGGGTTCGGAAATCTGTGTCCGAACAACTCCGGGCTAATGGTGCAGAGGTGTTCAGAGGTGTATCCAGCGTGGCTCCTAGTACGGCGGAATATTGGCTGGAGGCAACAGAACGTATTATGGATGATCTGGACTTCTCGGCTGAGGAGAAGCTTAAGGGGGTAGTATCTTTGCTGCGAGATGAGTCATATCAGTGGTGGCTCACAGTTAGGGACGGAGCAATGGCGGATGACCTTACTTGGGAATTCTTTAGAGCAGCTTATCAGAGAAAATACATAGAGGCTAGCTATATTGATGCGCAGCGCAAGGCGTTCCTGAACTTGGTCCAGGGTAATAAGACTGTATCAAAATATGAGGCAGAATTCCTTCGGCTGAGTCGGTATGCACGTGGTATTGTGGGCACTGAGCATGAGCGCTGTATTAGATTTGAGGATGGGCTGAGAGATGAGCTGCAGATGTTAATTACCCTACAGCAGGAAAGAGAGTTTGCGGTCTTGGTGGAGAAGGCCAAAGTTGCTGAGGAAGTAAAATAGTCGGTAAGACGGAATCAGGATAAGGGGTTGGAATAAAAGGAATTCTGGATCTTCTGGGTCTGTCGGGAATCAGCAGAAACGGGATAGATATGGTAGCGGGCCGAATCAAGCTACTAGGCATGTTGCTACTACTAATACTCAGTGGCCGCCACGGTGTGCTCGGTGTGGGAAGTCTCACACGGGGGAATGTTGGACTTGAAACCGGGGATGCTTTGAGTGTGGATCGATGGGGCATCGAGTGAGGGACTATCCACAGAGATCAGCTAGGCTGCAGTCTGGGGATCAGAATCGTACACAGATCAGGAGGGATATTCAGCAGCCGCAGAGGGGCCGTGGTGCAGCTAGGGGAGGTAATGGCTCTGGTAGAGGCCGAGGAGCACCGAGTAGAGGTGCAGGTGGTGCAGAGGCGAGACAGCCTGGATTGGTCTACGCAGCGAGGCGTCGAGAGAAGGGCGACGCACCGGATGTCATAACCGGTACGTTCTTAATCTTTGGACTACCTTATAATGCTTTGATAGATGTGGGTTCGACACACTCGTATGTAGCCAGTAGCTTAGTGGAAACTATGAACCTAGACTCTGAGATTACTTCTAGGAAGATGACAGTGATAAGCCCTCTAGGTCACTCTGTAGAAGTAAGTAAACTATATAGGGATGTACCCCTAGAACTTCAAGGGGTCGTGTTTTTGGCTGACTTGATGGAACTGCCATTTGAGGAGTTCCATCTGATTCTCGGGATGGATTGGCTAGTGAAGTATCAGGCCGGTTTGGATTGCGCAGCTAAGCGCATAGTGTTGAAGACAGTGGAAGGTGAGGAGGTAGTGATGATAGGTAATAGGAGAGATTACCTATCCAATGTGGTCTCTGCGCTGAAGGTGGAGAAAATGGTAAGGAGGGGTTGTGAGGCATTCATGGTGCATGTCTGTGCTTTGGAAACCAAGGATGCAGCTGTAGAGAGTGTTCGAACTGTAGGGGAATTTGCTGATGTATTCCCAGAGAAACTTCTGGGTTTGCCTCCTGACCGCGAGGTTAAGTTCGGTATAGATTTGTTACCCGAAATCGCGCCAGTATCTATTGCCCCGTATAGGATGGCGCCAAAAGAATTAGTGGAGTTAAAGGCTCAGATTCAAGAATTGCTGGACAGAGGTTTCATCCGACCGAGTGTATCACCTTGGGGAGCACCTGTGCTCTTTGTTAAGAAGAAAGACGGTATAATGCGAATGTGTATAGACTACCGCCAGCTGAACAAGTTGACGATCAAAAACAATATCCGTTGCCCAGAATAGACGACTTGTTTGATCAACTCAATGGTGCATCGGTTTTCTCTAAGATAAATCTTAGGTCGGGATATTATCAGCTCAAAGTGAAGGAGGCTGATATTCAGAAGACAGTGTTTCGTACTCGGTATGGGCATTACGAGTTTCCAGTGATGCCATTCGGGTTGACTAATGCACCGGCAACATTCATGGACATGATGAATCGGGAGTTTCAGCCGTATTTGGACCGATTTTTCATGGTATTTATAGACGACATTTTGGTGTACTCAAAGTCTGAGGAGGAACATGACGCGCATCTTCGGGTGGTTCTACAGGTTCTAAGGGAGAAGTAGTTATTCTCCAAGTTTAGTAAGTGCGAGTTCTGGCTTAAGGAGGTAACTTTCTTGGGTCATGTAGTATCAGCTGAGGGGATTAGGGTGGATCCTCGTAAGATCGAGGCAGTGTTGGATTGGAAACCACCTAAGTCGGTTACAGAGATTAGAAGTTTTCTGGGTTTGGCAGGATACTACAGGAGGTTCGTGGAAGGTTTTTCATTGATCGCAGCGCCGCTGACTAAATTGTTGAGAAAAGGGGTTCCGTTTGTGTGGTCTGAGAAACAGCAAGAAACTTTTGACAAGTTGAAGAAGATTTTGACTGAAGCTCTGGTTTTGATTCAGCCTGAGGCAGGAAAGGAATTCACGGTCTATTATGATGCATCACATACTGGTTTAGGGTGTGTACTGATGCAAGACGGAAAAGTGGTAGCATATGCATCTCGACAGTTGAGGTCGCATGAGGGTAACTACCCGACACATGACTTGGAGTTGGCTACAGTGGTTTTCGCCTTGAAGATTTGGAGGCATTACTTGTATGGGGAAAAGCCGATAGTCTACACGGATCACAAGAGTCTGAAGTACCTCTTGACTCAGAAAGATTTAAATTTGAGGCAGCGGAGGTGGATCGAGTTGTTGAAGGACTACGACTGCTCGATTGAGTACCATCCGGGTAAGGCTAATGTAGTAGCTGATGCGTTGAGCCGTAAGGTGGTAGCAGACCTGAGAGCAATGTTTGCTCACCTTAGTCTATATGACGATGGGAGTCTTTTGGCAGAATTGCAAGTAAGGCCGACGTGGATTGATCAGGTTAAGCAGAAACAACTGACAGATGAGATTTTGAGTGCTCGGAGGTTGCAAGTGCAGAATGGTGAAGCTGAAGGTTACAGCATGGGTAGTGATGGAGTACTGTGTTTTCAGGGGAAAGTATGTATGCCAAATGACATTGAATTGAGACAGCGGATTCTTCAGGAAGCTCATAGCAGTCCATACGCTATGTATCCTGGAGGCAGTAAGATGTATCGTGATTTGAGGGAACAGTTCTGGTGGCCGGGTCTTAAGCGGGAAGTAACTGAGTTTGTGGGTAAGTGTCTGACATGCCAGGAGGTCAAAGCTGAGCATCAGTTACCGTCAGGATTGTTGCAGCCGGTAAGGATCCCGTAATGGAAGTGGGAAAGGATTACGATGGATTTCGTTAGTGGGCTTCCCCTTACGCCTAGCAAGAAGGACTCAGTCTGGGTGAGTGTGGACCGTTTGACTAAGTCAGCTCATTTCATACCAGTCCGAGTTGACTATTCGCTCCAGAAGTTAGCCAAGTTGTATGTGGCAGAGATAGTAAGGTTGCATGGAGTGCCAGTGTCAATTATCTCGGATAGGGATCCCAAGTTCACGTCGAGGTTCTGGAAAGCTTTGCATCAGGCATTGGGGACGAGGTTAGATTTCAGCACGGCTTTTCATCCGCAGTCTGTGGACTGTCTGAGAGGGTAATCCAGATTCTGGAGGACATGTTAAGAGGTTGCGTTCTGGATTTCAGCGGTAGTTGGGAGGAGCATCTACCTTTGGCAGAGTTCGCTTATAACAACAGTTATCAAGCGAGTATTCAGATGGCACCATATGAGGCACTGTACGGATGGAAATGTCGTACTCCGACGGGACAGAACTGGGTGAACGGCAGATGTTGGGTCCGGAGTTGGTGGCAGAAACAGAGGACAAGGTTAAAGTGATTCGGGCTCGTCTTAAGGAAGCGTCAGACAGGCAGAAGTCTTATGCCGATCTTAAGCGCAGGGATATAGAGTTTGCAGTGGGTGATAAGGTCTTTCTGAAGGTATCGCCATGGAAGAAAGTGTTGAGATTTGGGCGAAAAGGCAAGCTGAGTCCTAGGTTTATCGGGCCATATACGGTGTTGAGGCGAGTGGGACCGGTAGCTTATCAGCTCGAGTTGCCAGTAGAACTGAGTCAGATTCACGACGTCTTTCATGTTTCCATGCTTAGGCGCTATCGATCAGATCCGTCACATGTTGTGCCAGTTGCGGAGATTGAGGTGAGCTCTGACTTGTCTTTCGAGGAGGAACGGGTACGGATTTTGGATCGGGATGTCAAGGTTCTGCGTTGGAAGTCAGTTCCCTTGGTGAAAGTATTATGGCGGAACCATGGTACGGAGGAGGCCACGTTGGAACCAGAGGATGTGATGCGGCAGCAATACCCTCAACTCTTCTGACCAGGTAATTTCGAGGCCGAAATTATTTTTAAGGGGGGTAGAACTGTAATATCCTTAAACGGGGTCTCTGCATTTTGTGTGTTTGCATGTGTTAATATGCCTACTGTGCTAGTTTAGCATGTTTTGGGGTCCAGGCATGACCTCGGGTTAGGCTTGAGTCATGGCTAGAATTTTTGTTTTAGTGTTTAGGAAGAGGGAGCTAAGGAAGTTAGGGGTTAAAGGATATTCTTGGAATGTTGTGACACAAATAACCTAGTGGCAAAGTGGCAAGGGAGGCGCCATTAAGGTGCCAGGAAGTTGACGCCACATGCAGGGAAGGAGAGCTTGGGTTCGAGCTGCAGAAATCCCTTTTTGCTTATTCTTTTTCACGCCAGAAGCAAGGAAGAGGTGTGCTCAGGTAGGACTCTCTTGAAGGGATGAGGATTGAGACAACAGATTTGAAATGGATGGAGAGGAGAAAATTGTGGAGCTTGACTCATTCAAACCGATTTGAATGAGTGGACAGGAGAGTCTTGAGGTGTTGGCCGAATTATGGACTGTGGGGGAGGAGGTGTAATCGGTTTGGGAAGCTAGGGGAGTACCGAATCTCAATAGCCAAATAAGAGTGCATTTTCGGCTAGCTTAGGAGGCTTCTTCATTTTCGTTTGGTGCAAAGAAAAACCGAAACCTCATTGGCATCTCTTTCTTTTCTCTTGCGGCAATTTTGGGTAATTGGCCAAACCAACTTTGCCATTCCTCTTGAAGAGCCGAAACTTGATAGCCATTCTCTCCTTTTCTCTTTCGGTTCATTCATAGTTAGCCAAAACCTCCTACCTTGCCGAATCCATCTTTGCTTCACTTCCCTTCTCCCATTTTGTTCAAAAGCCGAAAACCTTATTGAGTTCTCTTCTCTTTCTTTAAAAGTGATTGGCCGAATACCCTTAGTCTATTTTCTTCTCTTCTCATGTGTTCTCATTCTCTTTAAAGTGCCGAAAGCTATTCTTTCTTTTGGGTTATAGCCGAATCTCCTAGTAAGTATAACTTTTCATTCTTTTTCTCTCGATTGATTTGGGTAAATGCCGAAATCCCACTTCTCTTCTATTTCCCCATTTGTTATAAATCCAAGTCTTAAACTCTGTTCTTGTTCTATAATGGTGAGGTAGCCGAAATCCTTGACATCACTAGGGTGTGCCGAACTTTGGTGATCGGAGGCCGAATCTGTCAGTAAGGTAAGGGAGTGACAAACTCTTTTGGTTTTCGGGATTCATGCTAAGGCCGAATGGCTTTTGGATTCCTAATGATGAGTTTAAGCCGATTGTAGGGAGGATTGTTGCCGAATACAGTGGATCTTCGGGATTTTGTTGCCGATCTAGGTAAGGGTTCTTGCGTTTTGGATCTGGTTCTTATTCTTTCAAAAGCTGAAGGCTAATTATCTTTATGCTAGGGCTTAACCGATTGTAAAGGGAGGTTCATCACGTAGCTTCGGGATTTGTTTGGAAACCAAATCAGCGTTAACTTAAGTGCTACCTTTGTGCGACATATCTTCGGGATTTTGGTGATTGAGCCGAATGGCTATAATTTTAAAAGTATGTGTTGGCCGATTGTAGGAAAGGTGAAGGTAAACATTTCAGGATCTCGCTAGGTTCGCGTAGTTTCGGGATTTCACTTAGATCTACAAATAGTCAGGTGTGTAATGCTTACACACTTCGTTAGTATGATATGTTTATTGTGTGACTGTTATAGCCATTGAAACCGGTAGTTATGCCTTGTGGCCATGAGCGTGGACTCCGGGTAAGTCCCCTGTTATATGGATCTCGATATATGCTATCATGTCATTGTTTAATGCTATGCCATGTGTATTTGCATCATTATATGTTATTATGCCACGATTGATAGGGACATGATGGTGGGATTGTTGAGAGGAGGGGGAAAAATTATTTTGGACTGTCACCAGTGGTTTTGACCACACGACGGGTTGGCCCCGTCTTTGATATTATAATTTGTGACTAAGTCCCAGTGGTTTTGACCACCAGTGGTTTTGACCACATTGATGATATTTGTGACTACGGTCACCAGTGGTTTTGACCACACATGGATTATTGTGACTCGTCCCAGTGGTTTGGTACCACAGTGGGTTGGCCCCACATGATTGATACGGGATTGTCATCAGTGGTTTTGACCACACGATAGGTTGGCCCCATCACTTGATTTGTGACTACGGTCACCAGTAGTTTTGACCATACCGGTATATATTTGTAACTTCGGTCACCAGTGGTTTTGACCACCAGTGGTTTTGACCACACGGGGTAGATAAAGGAGATCGAATGGTTAGGTTATGGGGTTGCATGATTTGTATGTTTTACTGATGATTTGCGTAAGTGTTCGCACTATCGGGATGGGGATTTATACACTGAGTCGCGGTGACTTACCCCTTCCCTTATATTTTGCAGATGTGGCATAGATCGCGGATATGGAGCCGGGGAGGACTCGAGGTGGCCATACATGCTTGTTTCGGGTTTTGACTTTAAATTACTATTTCGGGTTATATTTTATTTATATTCGGTTTTGGTTTTGTAATAAGGCCGCTAAGTATTATTTTGGGTTTCCAGTTACTTGATTTTATATTAATTGTTCTATGCATGTGATCTAAAACTTGATTTGCTTAAATAACCGGTAAAAAGCAACGTTTTCAAAATTACATCTCTCTCGGGATTTTCAAACGTTACCATCGGGTAACCATTTTCACAAGATGATAACAAGGGTAATCTAAGTGATTTTCAAATTTAATTTCTCAAACAACTTCAAACACACATGGTTTTTAACTCGATTATGCTCAACTCACTTGGATTTTAATAAGCATTGAAAGGGTTTTCCAAAACTAGAAACGACAAATGGATTTTCCCAACAAAAGAGATTTTCTGGGTTTTACAGCGACACTAAAACAATTTCAACCATCCTCTACACAGAGTTTTCTAAAACTTAAGCAATAAAGATGTTTTGGATAAAAATAAACCGGATACCTGTCTTCTTCAAAACGTTTTCACCCCGTAGCATGCCGGATTCGGTCGTGGTGTTTTGACCGGGTTTGGGGTGTTACAGGTATTGTCTTAATCAATTGGTTTTTCCCAAAAGTATTTTCCCAAATTCATTCTCTTTGTCTTAGCATCTTTAGCTTAGTAGTTAGTTAATTGTAGAATAAACAACAATTCCCTTAATTTTTAGGCTAAATAATAAAAAAGAAAGTTAATATTAGTACTTTTGGTTCCATTGGGTTCGACAATCCGGTCTTGCCACTAAACTATACTACTGTTCGATAGGTGCGCTTGCCTCAATCGTTGTCATAGTTAGTTCTAGGCTTGATCATTCATTATATAAATTTTTAAGACTCTGACACACGATCAAGTTTTTGGCGCCGTTGCTGGGGAACTGAAATATTAAGAACACTCAATTTTTATTACTTTAGCCATATTTTATTTTCGCAATTAAATTTTATTTTTACTTTTCTAAATTTTCTTCTTTGCTTTTGGCAGGCATTCTAGTTTATGACTAGAAGAAACTCGTCAGGACCTCTACTTTACGATAGTGAAATTGAAAGCACAGTTCGCAGAAACCGAAGAGAGATAAGGTGAAGCCTACAATACATACAAGAAGAGCAAGAAAAAAAAATTAATACTTCCGAAGAAATGGCTGAGAATAATCCACTACCTCCAGAGGTGGCCGAAAATCATGCTCCTCGAACTATGTATGATTATGCTAAACCTAATTTAACAGGAACTGAGTCAAGTATTGTTAGATCTACTATTGCTGCAAATAATTTTGAACTAAAACCTAACACAATTTAGATGATATAGCAGTTTGTTCAGTTTGATGGTTTGCAGGATGAAGATCCAAACAATCACTTGGCGAATTTCCTAGAATTTTACGACACTTTCAAAATAAATGGCATTTCTGATGATGCTATTCGTCTTCGATTGTTTCGCTTTTCTTTGAGGAATAAAGCTAAACAGTGGTTGAATTCTCTTCCACGAGGATCAATCACTACATGGGAACAAATGACCGAAAAATTTTTATTAAAATATTTTTCACCGGCTAAAATGGCCAAGTTAAGGAATGATATCTCTTCTTTTGTGCAGATGGATTTAGAGACACTTTATGATGCATGGGAGAGATACAAAGATCTATTGAGAAGGTGCCCACACCATGGATTACCCTTGTAGCTACAGGTCCAAACGTTTTACAACGGTGTGAACCCTTCAACTAGGCAGTTGATTGACTCAGCCGCCGGTGGAACCCTGAATAACAAAACACCTGAGGCTGCCTATGAATTCATTGAAGAGGTGTCACTGAATAACTATCAGTGGCAAGGCACGAGGACAAGGCCAACAAAAGCAGCAGTGTTGTCAACCTCGATGCAGTGACCATGCTATCAAACCAGGTAGAACTTTTAACTAAAAATATTGATGGTCTGTGTGGTTCTTCGCAGGTACATCCAATTATGCAGTGCGATATGAATGGAGGAGGGATGAGCAATACAGAATATCCACCTTTCAACCCGAGCGTTGAAAATGAGCAAGTTCACTATATGGGTAATAATTCTAGACCTCAAAATAACCCTTATAGTAATTCTTATAATCCAGGTTGGAGGAACCAACCCAATTTTTCATGGGGTGGTCAAGGAAATCAGAGACAATAACCTCCTCCAAACTTCCAACAACAGCCCTACCCACAGGAAAAGAAGCCAAACTTTGAGGATATGCTAGCAAAATTCATTTCAGCGTCAGAAATTCATTTTCACAATACCGAAATGATGTTGAATAATCAACAAACATTAATTCAAGAGCTTAAAAATCAACTTGAACAGCTGACCAAGTTAGTTTTCGAAAGGCAACCAGGTCGTTCACCTAATAATACCGAACCTAAACCATAAGAGCAAGTAAAGGTAGTAACATTAAGGAGTGGGAAGGAATTGGTTGAAGTAGAAAACAAGATGCCACAAGAAACTAATAGGGAAAAAAGTGAAGAAATCGAGAATGTAACACCGGTACATGAAGAACTTAAGTCACCAATCCCATATCCAGCAAAGTTGAAGAAAGATCATTTAGACATACAATACGATAAATTTCTTGAACTTTTTAAACAGCTACATATTAACTTACCTTTTGTTGAAGCTATTTCGCAGATGCCGACGTACGCAAAATTTCTAAAAGAGCTTCTAACAAATAAAAGGAAGTTTGAAGAGATATCAACAGTGGAACTTAATGAAGAATGTTCAGCCATCCTCCAAAACAAGCTACCAACCAAATTGAAAGATCCAGGAAGTTTCACTATTCCCTGTTTAATTGGTAGTTTAAACATTGAGAAAGCACTAGCTGATCTAGGTGCCAGTATTAATTTAATGTCTTATAAAATGTTTAAGCAACTTGGTCTTGGGGAACTAAAACCCACTAGGATGAGTATTTAGTTAGCTGAAAGATCTATTAAATATCCTAGGGGAGTTATCAAAGATATTTTGGTAAAAGTTGATAAATTTATATTCCCTGTTGATTTTGTTGTGCTTGACATGGATGAGGACGTTTAGGTACCTTTAATTTTGGGCGCCCCTTTTTAGCTACTGCTAGGGCTATTATTGATGTAGGTGATGGTAAACATGTGCTAAGGGTAGGTGACGAGTAAATAATTTTTCAAATTTATGATGCTATGCGATATTCTAGAGAACAAGATGATTCCTGTCATTTTCTTGATGCCATTGATCATTTTATTCAAGATTCTTTGCAGGAAATCATACATGATGATACGATGGAACTGTGTCTTACCCAAGGTGAGGGGGTAGATGATAATACCGATGAGTTGAATTCTAATACATTTTCCTTTAGACAAAAGAAAGAAGAGGGCATTGAAATCAACGACGAACTAAAACAAAAACCCTCTATTGATGAGCCACCGAAATTGGAATTAAAGCAGTTGCCAAATCACTTAGAATATGCATTCCTCGGGGATAATTCTATGCTCACGGATTTCTGTGGAGAGCACTTCTAGTAAGGTTACGGTACTGAGTCCTTTGGGGCAGTCTGTTTGAATTAGTAAACTCTATAGGGACGTTTCGTTAGAGGTGTAAGGGACTGTTTTTCTGGTGAATCTAATGGAGGTTCCGTTTGGGGAGTTCGACCTAAATTTGGGTATGGACTGGTTAGTGGAGCATCAAGTCAGTTTGGACTGCGCATCTAAGAGGGTCGTTTTGAGGACCAAGGATGATGTGGAGGTGGTTATGATTGGTGAGAGTCGAGACTATCTGTCACATGTGATTTCCACACTAGTAGCTGAGAAACTGGTCTAGAAAGGGTGTGAGGCGTGCTTGGCTTATGTTAGTGTTTTTGATACTGGGTGATTGTGTCTATCAGAGTCTTAAAAATTTATATAAAGAATGATCGAGCCTAGAACTAACTGCGACAACGATTGAGGCAAGTGCACCTATCGAACAGTAGTATAGCTGTGGCAAGACCAGATTGTCGAACCCAAAGGAACCAAAAGTACTAATACTAACTTTCTTTTTATTATCTAGCCTAAGAATTAAAGGAATTTTTATCTAAATTAACTAACAACTAAGCTAAAGATGCAAAGACAAAGAGAATGAAATGGGGAAAATAACTTTGGGAAAAATCAATTCATTAAGACAATACCCGAGGAAGAATCCACCAAGACTTCACTTGTTATCTAACTCTGAACCAGACGATTTATTCACTTGACTTGATCCGTAGGATTCCCTAATTTATATTAATACCTCTTTCGAGGCTACTAACGTCTAACCCTAGGTTGATTAATTGAAATATCTTTCTAATCAAAACCCCTAGAATTGCATTAACTCGATCTATGGACTCCCATATTAGGTTTGACCCTAATCCGGTAAATTTTCGTCACCCTATTTCTAGGCGCGCTAGCAACTCCGCTTAACTATGCTAGATCTACTCTTAGGCAGGGAATTTTGCTCCACCACCTAAGCACATCAATACTTGAATCAATATCCCGGAAATGCCAAAACAAGAATTAAGAACACATAGTTAAGAAAAAAGTCAAGTATTTATCATATAGTTCAGCAAGCGATAACAAGATTCATCTTAGGTTTCATCCCCCTCAGGTATCTGAGGGTTTAGTTCATAAGGATAAAAGAATACATCTTAAAAGAAAAGATAAAACAAAACATAAGAAAACCATAAAACCCCCTGAAGGAATTGAAGGAGAGATCTTCCGTCTTGAGTATAACTTCAGCTTCTTGAGATGAATCAACTGGCTATTCTTCGAGTGAATCCCACAATTCTGGCCTCTCTGGCTCGGCTCCTTGGCCTAGCTGGGCTCTCCAACTGGACTGCTCTTGAAGGTTGGCCTCTAGGGTGTTTATATAGGCTTTTGGAATGACTTTCTTTGCCTCAAGTACCCTAATCCGAATGAAACTCTTCTTTTTCATGTCAGGGACACGCCCATAGCACACGCCCGTGTGAATCATGGCTGGGCCATGTTCGGGTCTGTTGATGAGGCACGGCTGTGTGGTCTTGGGCCCAGGCCGTGTTGATTTCTTGATATGGACCATTTACTCCTTTTTAGGCCCGTTTCTCGTTCTTTTCATCTTCTGGTGCTCTCCTGAATATAAAACATGACAACAAAGGATTAAAAGCACCAAATTACACAATTTAAGGCTTAAATCATCCAAAAGTATGCTAAATGTGGGATTAAAATATGTTCATATTACGATTTATCAAATACCCCCACACTTAAGCATTTGCTTGTCCTCAAGCAAAATTCTCAACTCACAATTAAAATGAACTTCCTCGATTCATAATATTCATCAATAATGTTTCATTATAATTCAAAGATAATTCATACATTGATAATTTAACTTAAAGGGTCCTAAAGATTCAAACAATCAAAGTCATACATTTATAGCATGAAAACATAGGCGTTTCCCCTTACCTAAATAATTACCCTTAATTCAAAATCGACAAGAGTTAGCATCCTCGCTAAAGATTCACTGAAATCACTCAAAGTGTTTAAGGTTCAAAATTAAGCACTCAAAGGTCGAACATGAAAAGTTAATCCCATAGGCTTGCCTGAAAATCAAATCTCCACCACTGTAAAATGAGATGATACACAAATCAAAAGGTCTTTAAAAAGGGTTGTAATGGGGCTCGGGTTAAAGGTGTGGATAAAGGCTTAATTAGAGGATTAGAATCGAGATTGAATTGACAATTTACCTAACTAGAAAAATGACCTAATCCTAAATAATTACATCAACTAAAAACTTGTAATACTAATAATACGAGCTTTTTTTCTTCAAGATGTGGAATTTAAACGCATAAGCTAAATTACATAGAGCTGATATTGAATATACTTCAAATTTTTTTAAGAACATAATAAAAGATCAATTCAACTATTGAAATAAAATAATTAGGCAACCGATCAAATCAAATCTCGACAGAAAGGGTAGTCAAGGAATGGTGATAACAAATACAAAGGGTTTTGGGTTAATATTAGTGGGTGAGTGAATAAATGGGTTGTTAGGATCAACGGGGTTCACTAGGGGTTAATTATAAAGGTAGGCTTTTAGTGGAGTGAGTGGGTTAAATCCTAGGTGCCTTTATCATCTCTGTATATCAAATCAATGATGTGGTCTTGACATGTATAATCGAAGCAAGTTCTAGAATAACAAATCAATGTTGACACACCCATAATAAAAAGTGAGCACAAAATAATGTATGCTCTAAAAGGCTCAAAATCTCACAAGAATTATGGGTTTTTGATATCAACCTTGTGAATTTCAAACTTCAAGGTAATAATTAGATTCAGGTAGACAACCTAACAAAATTTTAATTTTTGAAAATAGACTCATCATGCTTGATTCTCTAGTCTCCTAAAGTTTAAATCATCATTGCACAATTATCAATGACATAATCCGAAACATATCAATAAAAATCATGATTCAAAAGAAATTTCGTTCTAATCATAATATGAGAAGATTACTTAAGAATAAGGCATAGTTCAAGGCATAATTCAGGGATTTGAGAATAATGCAGAAAGTTAGGCACTTTCTTGAAATAAATATTCACCCCCCACACTTAAGATGTACATTTCCCTCAATGTACAAAGATATATATGAAATTTAAGAGAAAGGGAGAGGTGAAACTTCCTGAATTTGAATGGCTTCCTTGAGTTGGGAGTGTCGTGGTGTGGTGGCTGCCGATAATCTCTGCGCTAAATGAAGAAATCGGGAAGCTCGTGAAGAAATAGCCAGAAAATATTAAGACACATTTAAAATAAACTAATTATGTATTTAAAGACAAGAAAGATAAAGAGAAAGAAGATAGAAAGTAAAATAAAATTAAAAGAAAAGATGAATGGACTGAAGAGTCCTTATTGTTAGATGATTTGCGAGGTGGGTGTGATTTCTAAGGCTACGGTGGGGTGGTGGTCGTGGTCGTGGTGTGATTCCCTAGCAGCCTTTAGAACCTAAAACCAAGAAACTAAAATAAGATAAACTAAATTTAGCAGAAGAGAAGTAAAGATAAGGAAAATAAAGAAAACGAGAAAAGAAAAAGAAAAACTAAATGGCCTCAAATATCCTTGGCTTGTCGAGTAGATGAAGCGGCCGGCATGAAATTATGTAGATCGATCTCCGCAGGGGGACTGTGCTTGGATCCTTCCACTTCTTCGACATCACTATGGTGTAAATCAAGAGTTAGAAGAATGAAGAAAGGTGAGAATGAAAAGGGAGGGGAGTGTAAAAGTTGTGGAAGAAGGAGAATTGGGGTAGGTGGGGAGAGGGGAGGGGTGGTTTTAAATAGAAAATTCATGTTTGGTACATCCCCACACCCGAGTATCGTGGGCATGTCGGGTCACACGGTCGTGTCACACGGTCGTGTCGCACGGCCGTGTTATGCTTCGTTCATTTCTCCCACGCTCATGTGCAGGTCGCCACGCCCGTGTTGCTAAAATAGTGTCGGCCACGCCCGCATCGCAAGACCATGGTGTTCAGTTGGGCCCCGTGGCTTGAAGATATTTTTTGTCCTGTGTCGTACTATCTCTGCCATGTCAGTACGTACATTCGTAGCTTCCACACAGCCACGGCCACGGCCGTGTGGTGTAGAAATTTGCATTTTAGTCAGTTTATAATTAGGTACTGAGAAGGAAAAATAAAAGTAAAAGATAAAAATGTACAAATTAATGGTGTTAGTGCTCGAGTTGCCTCCCGAGAAGCGCTTGTTTATAGTCTTAAGCTAGACTTACCTCTCATTCGCACATTCATGGTGGTTTGAGGAGTTGGAAGTCCTTTCTTATGCTATCAGTCCTATTATCAGTATATAGTTCAAGTCAAGTAGCGTTTACTTTAAAAGTGCCGAATATAGGATTACTTACCTCGACTGTTCCGTATGGGAAAACATTGAGTACCCTAAAAGTGATTTCTTCGTTTGTATTAGGGTCAGGAGGAGGTATTCGAAGGTCTGCTTTATCTAACAATACCTTATCTCTGATCTTAAATTCGTCTGTCCCACGGAATGGTGTTGGTTCTGCTTTGTGTATCCCTAACTTCTCCTTGAAGTGTGTCTTCCACTCGTCTAGTTCATCGATCTGAAGCCTTCGTTCCTCATGAGTTATTTCCTTGTTGGTATGAGGTCTAGGGTCTGGCTTAGTTGTGTAGTTTCTTGGTGCTTCCTGAAAAGAAGGTTTAACCGAGTGGTCATTAATAAAATCAATTTTCTCACCTTGATTACTCGATGTCCTGGCCGAGTCAAGAGCCTGGAGACTGATTGATTCGTTACCTACACAAAGTATGAGTTCACTTGCTCTGACATCAATTTTAGTTCTAGCAGTTGCTAAAAAGGGCCTTCCTAAAATTAAGGGGATACTATTGTCCTCATCCATGTCTAAAATGACAAAGTCTACTGGGAATACGAATTTATCAATTTTCACAAGAACATCTTCAATTATACCCCTAGGAATTCTAACAGTTTTATCAGCTAATTGAATGCTCATCCTAGTTTGTTTGGGTTTCCCTAGACCTAGTTGTTTAAACAATTTATAAGGCATAACATTGATGCTCGCCCCTAAATCAGCTAAAGCATTATCAACAGATAAACTACCAATCAAGCATGGGATTGTAAAACTCCCTGGATCTTTTAATTTCCGTGGTAGTTTGTTTTGCAACATTGCTGAGGACACTGCGTTTAGCTCCACATGCAATTCTTCATCTAACGTTCGTTTGTTTGTTAAAAGATCTTTTAAGAATTTCCTTGAATCTGGCATCTGTGAAAGAACTTCAAGAAACGGTAAGTTAATATGTAATTTCTTTAAAAGTTTAAGAAATTTACCAAATTGTTCGTCTGTGTTGTCCTTCTTCCTCGCATCAGGATAAGGTATACGAGGTTGGTATTCTTTAATTACTGATTTTGGCTTATCATGACTTACCTCATTCTTAACTTCCTCTAACATATTTTCTTGGCTTAACTTAGGCTCATCTAACCCTACACTATCCTGAGCTGTTATGGCTTGAAGTTGCTCCTTTGGGTTAGTCTCAGTGTTGCTTGGCAAGCTGCCTTGTGGTCGTTCCGAGATCATCTTAGCGAGTTGCCCTAATTGGTTCTCGATCCCTTGAATCGATGCTTGTTGATTTTTAAGTGTTGTCTCACTGTTTTGGAAACGTGTTTCTGACACCGCTAAGAATTTTGTCAGCATTTCTTCAAGGTTCGACTTCTTTTCCTGTGGGTAGGGTTGTTGTTGGAAGTTGGGAGGGGTGGTTGTCTCTGATTTCCTTGACCACCTCATGAAAAATAGGGGTGGTTCCTCCAACCTGGATTATAAGAATTACTATAAGGGTTATTTTGAGATTTGAAATTGTTACCCATATAGTGAAGTTGCTCATTTTTCGCGCTCCGTTTGTAAGGTGGATAGTTTGTGTTGTTCATCCCTCCTCCATTCGCGTCGCACTGCATACCTGGATGTACCTGCAAAGAACCACATAAACCATCAACCTTTTTATTTAACATCTCTACCTGATTTGATAGCATGGTTACTGCGTCGAGGTTGAAAACACTGGCTGCTTTTGTTGGCTTTGTCCTTGTGACTTGCCACTGATAGTTATTCAGTGACATCTCTTCAATGAATTCGTAAGCTGCCTCAGGAGTTTTGTTATTCAAGGTTCCACCGGCTGCTGAATCAATCAATTGTCTAGTTGAAGGGTTCACACCGTTGTAAAAAGTTTGGACCTGTAGCCACAAGGGTAGTCCGTGGTGAGGGCACATTCTCAATAGATCCTTGTATCTCTCCCATGCTTCGTAAAGTGTCTCTAAATCCATCTGCACAAAAGAAGAGATATCATTCCTCAATTTGGTCGTTTTGGCCGGCGAAAAATATTTCAATAAAAATTTTTCGATCATCTGATCCCATGTAGTGATTGATCCTCGTGGAAGTGAATGCAACCACTGTTTGGCTTTATTCTTCAAAGAAAAGGGAAATAACCAAAGACGGATGGCATCATCAGAAACACCATTTATTTTGAAGGTATCGCAGAATTCTAGAAAATTCGCTAAGTGTGTGTTAGGATCCTCATCCTGCAAACCATCAAACTGAACAAACTGTTGTATCATCTGTATAGTGTTAGGTTTCAGTTTAAAATTATTTGCAGCAATAGTAGGCCTAACAATACTCGACTCAGTTCCTGTCAAATTAGGTTTAGCATAACCATACATAGTTCGAGGAGCATGATGTTCGGCCATCTCTGAAGGTGGCGGATTATTCTCAGCCATCCTTTCGGGGGTATTAGCTTCGACTTCTTGCTCTTCTTCTATGTAATTTAAGCTTCGCCTTATTTTTCTACAATTTCTGCGAACAGTACCTTCAATATCACTGTCGTAAATCAGGGGTCCTGTTGAGTTCCTTTTAGTCATAAACTAGAGGTACCTGCCAGAAGAAAAGAAGAATATTTAAAAAAGTAAAAATAAATTGCAAAAATAAAATAAATATAATATGGCTAAAGTAATAAAAATTAAGCGTTCTTAATATTTCAGATCCCCGGCAACGTCGCCAAAAACTTGATCGTGTCTATCAGAGTCTTAAAAATTTATATAAAGAATGATCGAGCCTAGAACTAACTGCGACAACGATTGAGGCAAGTGCACCTATCGAACAGTAGTATAGCTGTGGCAAGACCGGATTGTCGAACCCAAAGGAACCAAAAGTACTAATACTAACTTTCTTTTTATTATCTAGCCTAAGAATTAAAGGAATTTTTATCTAAATTAACTAACAACTAAGCTAAAGATGCAAAGACAAAGAGAATGAATTGGGGAAAATAACTTTGGGAAAAACCAATTGATTAAGACAATACCCGAGGACGAATCCACCTAGACTTCACTTGTTATCTAACTCTGAACCAGACGATTTATTCACTTGACTTGATCCGTAGGATTCCTTAATTTATATTAATACCTCTTTCGAGGCTACTAACGTCTAAGCCTAGGTTTATTAATTGAAATCTCTTTCTAATTAAAACCCTTAGAATTGCATTAACTGGATCTATGGACTCCCATATTAGGTTTGACCCTAATCCGGTAAATTTTCGTCACCCTATTTCTAGGCGCGCTAGCAACTCCGCTTAACTATGCTAGATCTACTCTTAGGCAGGGACTTTTGCTCCACCACCTAAGCACATCAATACTTGAATCAATATCCCGGAAATGCCAAAACAAGAATTAAGAACACATAGTTAAGAAAAAAGTCAAGTATTTATCATATAGTTCAGCAAGCGATAACAAGATTCATCTTAGGTTTCATCCCCCTCAGGTATCTGAGGGTTTAGTTCATAAGGATAAAAGAATACATCTCAAAAGAAAAGATAAAACAAAACATAAGAAAACCCTAAAACCCCCTGAAGGAATTGAAGGAAAGATCCTCCGTCTTGAGTATAACTCCGGCTTCTTGAGATGAATCAACTGGCTATTCTTCAAGTGAATCCCACAATTCTGGCCTCTCTAGCTCGGCTCCTTGGCCTAGCTGGACGCCTAGCTGGACTCTCTAACTGGATTACTCTTGAAGGTTGGCCTCTAGGGTGTTTATATAGGCTTATGGAATGACTTTCTTTTCTTCTAAGTACCTTAATACGAATGAAACTCTAGTACAACAAGGGAGCTTTGAGAAGCTCAAGTTTGTTCTAACTCAGGCTCCTGTTCTAATACAGCCTGAATCTGGTAAGGAGTTTGTAGGCTACAGTGATGCTTCGAATGTTGGGTTGGGTTGCATTCTGATGCAGGATAGTAAGGTTGTGGCTTATGCGTCCCATCAGCTTAAGACACACGAGGGGATCTATCCAACGTATGATCTCGAGTTGGCTACAGTGGTCTTTGCGTTAAAAATCTGGAGCCATTATCTGTATGGTGAGAGGTGTATCATCTACACAGATCACAAGAGTCTTAAGTATCTCCTTACTCAGAAGGAGTTAAATCTTAGGCAGCGTTGTTGGATTGAGTTGCTTAAGGACTATGACTGCACGATAGAGTATCATCCTGGTAAAGCTAATGTGGTAGCTGATGCTCTAACTCATAGAGCGATGTCTGATTTGAGGGCGATGTATAAATTATCAATGTATAAACTATGACTTTGACCGTTTGAATCTTTAGGATCCTTCTACTTAAATTATCAATGTATAAATTATCTCTGAATTATGATGAAACATTATCGATGAATATTATGGATTGAGGAAGTTCATTTTAATTGTGAGTTGAGAACTTTGCTTGAGGACAAACAAATGCTTAAGTGTGGGGGTATTTAATAAACCGTAATATGTTCATTTTTTAATCCCACATTCAGTATACTTTTGGATGATTTATTCCTTGAATTGTGGAATTTGGTGCTCCTAATCCTTTAATTTCATGTTTTATACTTAGGAGAGCCTCGGAGGACGAAAAGAACGAGAAACGAGCCAAAAACAGAGAAAATGGGCCAAAGTACGAAATGGACATGGCCTGGGCCTAAGCCACACGGCCGTGCCTCCTTAACAGACCCAACCACGGCCTGGATACGATTCACACGGCCGTGCCACACGGGCGTGTCCTTGACGTGACCTGTTTTAATTCTATTCGGAATAGGGTACTTAGAGGCAAAGAAAGATATTCCAAAAGCCTATATAAACACCCTAGAGGCCAACCTTCAAGGGGGCGTCCAGGTACGCCAAGGAGCCAAGCTAGAGAAGCCAGAATTGGGGGATTTACTCGAAGAAAGCCAGTTGATTCATCTCAAGAAGCCGGAATCATACTCAAGACGGAAGATCTTCCCTTCAATTTCCTTCAGGGGGTTTTAGGGTTTTTCTTATGTTTTGTTTTATATTTTCTTCTGAGATGTATTCTTTTATGATTATGAACTAAACTCTTCAAATACCTGAGGGGGATGAAACCTAAGACGGATCTTGTTATTGTTTTCTGAACTATATGATAAATACTTGATTTGTTCTTAATTATGTGTTCTTAATTCTTGCTTTGATATTTCAGGATATTGATTCAAGTATTGATGTGCTTAGGCAGTGGAGCAAAATTCCCTGTTTAAGAGTAGATCTAGCATAGTTAAGCGGAGTTGATCGCAACCCTAGAAATAGGATGACGAAAATCTGCCGGATTAGGGTCAAACCTAATATGGGAGTCCATAGATCGAGTTAATGCAATTCTAGGGGTTTTAATTAGAAATAAATTTCAATTAATCAACATAGGAATTCTAGGGGTTTTAATTAGAAAAAAATTTCAATTAATCAACACAGGGTTAGACGTTAGTAGCCTCGAAAGAGGTATTAATATAAATTAGGGAATCCTACGGATTAAGTCAAGTGAATAAATCGTCTGGTTTAGAGTTAAATAACAAGTGAAGTCTAGGTGGATTCTTCCTCGGGTATTGTAATATCCTTAAATCGGGGTCTCTGCATTTTGTGTGTTTGCATGTGTTAATATGCCTACTGTGCTAGTTTAGCATGTTTTGGGGTCCAGGCATGACCTCGGGTTAGGCCTGAGTCATGGCTAGAATTTTTGTTTTAGTGTTTAGGAAGAGGGAGCTAAGGAAGTTAGGGGTTAAAGGATATTCTTGGAGTGTTGTGACACAATTAACCTAGTGGCAAAGTGGCAAGGGAGGCGCCACTAAGGTGCCAGGAAGTTGACGCCACATGTAGGGAAGGAGAGCTTGGGTTCGAGCTGTAGAAATCCCTTTCTGCTTATTCTTTTTCACACCAGAAGCAAGGAAGAGGTGTGGTCAGGTAGGACTCTCTTGAAGGGATGAGGATTGAGGCAACAGATTTGAAATAGATGGAGAGGAGAAAATTGTGGAGCTTGACTCATTCAAACCGATTTGAATGAGTGGACAGGAGAGTCTTGAGGTGTTGGCCGAATTATGGACTGTGGGGGAGGAGGTGTAATCGGTTTGGGAAGCTAGGGGAGTACCGAATCTCAATAGCCAAGTAAGAGTGCATTTTCGGTTAGCTTAGGAGGCTTCTTCATTTTCGTTTGGTGCAAAGAAAAATCGAAACCTCATTGGCATCTCTTTCTTTTCTCTTGCGGCAATTTTGGGTAATTGGCCGAACCAACCTTGCCATTCCTCTTGAAGAGTCGAAACTTGATAGCCATTCTCTCCTTTTCTCTTTCGGTTCATTCATAGTTAGCCGAAACCTCCTACCTTGCCGAATCCATCTTTGCTTCACTTCCCTTCTCCCATTTTGTTCAAAAGCCGAAAACCTTGTTGAGTTCTCTTCTCTTCCTTTAAAAGTGATTGGCCGAATACCCTTAGTCTATTTTCTTCTCTTCTCACGTGTTCTCATTCTCTTTAAAGTGCCGAAAGCTATTCTTTCTTTTGGGTTATAGCCGAATCTCCTGGTAAGTATAACTTTTCATTCTTTTTCTCTCGATTGATTTGGGTAAATGCCGAAATCCCACTTCTCTTCTATTTCTCCATTTGTTATAAATCCAAGTCTTAAACTCTTTTCTTGTTCTATAATGGTGAGGTAGCCGAAATCCTTGACACCACTAGGGTGTGCCGAACTTTGGTGATTGGAGTCTGAATCTGTCAGTAAGGTAAGGGAGTGACAAACTCTTTTGGTTTTCGGGATTCATGCTAAGGCTGAATGGCTTTTGGATTCCTAATGATGTGTTTAAGCCGATTGTAGGGAGGAGTGTTGCCGAATACAGTGGATCTTCGGAATTTGGTTGCCGATCTAGGTAAGGGTTCTTGCGTTTTGGATCTGGTTCTTATTCTTTCAAAAGCTGAAGGCTAATTATCTTTATGCTAGGGCTTAGCCGATTATAAAGGGAGGTTCATCACGTAGCTTCGGGATTTGTTTGGAAACCAAATCAACATTAAGGTAAGTGCTACTTTTGTGCGACATATCTTCGGGATTTTGGTGATTGAGCCGAATGGCTATAATCTTAAAAGTATGTGTTGGCCGATTGTAGGAAAGGTGAAAGCAAACGTTTTGGGATCTCGCTAGTTTCGCGTAGTTTCGGGATTTCACTTAGATCTACAAATAGTCAGGTGTGTAAAGCTTACACACTTCGTTAGTATGATATGTTTATTGTGTGACTGTTATAGCCATTGAAACCGGTAGTTATGCCTTGTGGCCATGAGCGTGGACTCCGGGTAAGTCCCCTGTTATATGGATCTCGATATATGCTATCATGTCATTGTTTAATGCTATGCCATGTGTATTTGCATCATCATATGTTATTATGCCACGATTGATAGGGACATGATGGTGGGATTGTTGAGAGAGGGGGAAAAATTATTTTGGATTGTCACCAGTGGTTTTGACCACACGACGGGTTGGCCCCGTCTTTGATATTATAATTTGTGACTACGTCCCAGTGGTTTTGACCACCAGTGGTTTTGACCACATTGATGATATTTGTGACTACGGTCACCAGTGGTTTTGACCACACATGGATTATTGTGACTCGTCCCAGTGGTTTGGTACCACAGTGAGTTGGCCCCACATGATTGATACAGGATTGTCATCAATGGTTTTGACCACATGATGGGTTGGCCCCATCACTTGATTTGTGACTACGGTCACCAGTGGTTTTGACCACACCGGTATATATTTGTTGTAACACCCCTTAACCCCAAGCCGTCACCGGAATAGGGTTACGAGGCATTACCAGATATATCAGACTAATTACAAATAATTCACAAATAAAATAACATTTATAGTATAATTATTAAATAAATCCCTATAATAGACTTTCAAAGCCCAAAACATTTATTAAAAGTAGAATGTGACTTATTCGAATTTTCTAGATTTTTTTTTTCAACCAATACCAAATTTATCATTTTATAACTTCATATCATTTTCCTCATCCAAAACATTATAATCATTTATATACAACCAAAATCATTTAACTTTATGTATGTTTATAATTCATATAACTATCTAGTACATGCCACTTAACAAAAAGGAAGAAATTCATCACCAAAATCTTCTTGTTGGAGTCGGGTTTGTTTTGGATGCTGGACCGGATCCGAAACTCTAATGACCTGCGCACGGAAACAACCGTACGCTGAGTATTTCATACTCAGTGGTATTACTATAAATCAAAATTATTTAACATTAATAAATTACAAACATCACCATGAACTTTATAAATTATTAAAACTAATTATACATAATTATATATATATCACTTCATAAATCTTAAATTCACATTTCATTTAACACATACTAATTCAATTCATAATTTAACACGTACATTCTTTCACATACCTTTCAATAGAGCCAAATCAATCCATCTCATTTTCAAAGTTCCATTTCAATTACTTACCATATTAACAATGCTCGGACTCTGACAGATACGTGGATTCCACCCAAGCACACCAAAATATCCATCCCAATCACACCCGGAATAATATAAATCCTCCATAACACACCAGTATAATATAACCTCCAAAACACACCAATATATCATATCCTCCCAAACACACCAATAAGGCATTAAATGCCTCTTCGGATAAACCGAAGCATATAATAACAGAATCATCTTCTCGGCCGAGCTACAAATCTCCTCATCACATCACAAATCCAATGGCATGCCATTTGTATCAAATCTAGTCCGACAAGTTAATAGGGTATTCAAATCATTTCTCAATTCAATTTTTAATTCAATTCAAAACACACCTTTCATTTTAATACATTTTCCACTTTCTAATTACTAAACAATTTAAATACTCAAACATATTCACACTTCATCTCAGTCTCATTCATGTCAATAATAATACTTACCTTATAAATTACTTACCATGCATATGAATTTAAATATAACATTAACTAAATAGTAGTTTGAATTATAGTAATACAAACCAAAATACAAGTTTACTCCTCCACGATCTTTTCTTTTCCCTTGGATGCCGATGCCTCATTTTCCTTGTTAGCTACGAAAATAATAATAATTTACATTATTAATTACAGCATTAAATTACAATAAATAATGAATTTTATTCAATTTCTACTTTTCCTCTTCATTCTACATTCTTTATACACAATTCTATTATTTACTTATAAGTTCTTTCAAAGCTGTCTACCTGAGTCATTGTCACTAAATTATCTATATCTCGAGTTACAGAATTCCAAATTAATATCCGTAAATTTTATATGAAACTAGACTCATATATCTACTTTACATAAAATTTTCAGAATTTTTTAGTTAGCCAATAAGTACAGTTTATTCTTTGAAATCACCCTTATTCTGTTGTCTGATAGTTCCGACCACTCTTTGCTAAAATTTAATTATATTTTTGTACAGAATTCAAATAATGTTCTAGTTTGTTTATTCTAAAACTATACTCATTAAGGAATATAACCATATAAATTATGTCCCACAATTAGTTTTGTACAATTTTTAATGATTTTTACAAGTCAGAACAGGGGATCTCGAAATCATTCTGAACCAGTCTCACAAAAATGTAAATATCTCAAAATACAGAATTTCTTTGCTTTCTCTGTTTCTTTCATATGAAAATAGACTCATTAAAGTTTAATTTCATATCTCATTAAACTTCTACTTCTATTTCTACTATTTTGGGTGATTTTTCAAAGTTACTCTTCTGCTGCTGTCCTAAAACTGTTTTCTTATAACTCAATTTACAATTTAATCCTAATTAAGTTTACTTATTTTCTTAACTTATTTCATGCTTTGATTCTACTTAAATTCCTTCCATAATCAACTTGACTATCTAATTCATAATAAAACCCTAATTTATAATTTCTTCCAAATTAATCCCTATAGTAGAAAACTTATAGTTTACTTTACAGTTTAATCCTTTTACTAATTCTTCGTAGATTTCATTCAATTTAATCCCTAATTCATCTTTTTCTTCAACATCAACTATACTTAAAAACCTAAAAAATCTTAGAATATCTACTTAGTTTCATCAAAATCTTGCTTTAAAGCTTCTAAAACATCAAAAATTAAGAAAATAGGACTTGATTGACTTACCTATTTAAACTTCAAGCTTTAAAATCCCTATTTCCCCCTTGTTATTTTCTTTTCTTCTTTCTCTTCTCTGTGTCGAGAGCTTTCTGTTACTTCTTTTTTTTTTTTAAAGCCTTTGCTTTTACTTCTTTTTAGTTCTTATCTACTTATTATATATAATAATATATATATATATATATAATATAAAACTATACACTAATGATATATATATATATATATATAATTTAATATAATAAAACAATAAAATCTTAGATTTTTATCATCCTTTTGCCGCCTCAACTTATTCCAAATGGCTTAATTGCCATTTTAGCCCTTTTTGCTTTCTTTTAATCTATATTTAGACTTTCACTCTTTATTCAATTTGATCCTTTTTCCTAATTACTTTAAATTAAGCTAAATTCACTAAATAAAAATCTAATTAATCACACTATCATACTCATAATTACTCCTAATAATTATTTGCTAACTTGATTTACTAAAATGAAGGCCCGATAATACACTTTTTCCGGTGCCCACGGATTTTGGGTCATTATATTTGTGACTTCGGTCACCAGTGGTTTTGACCACCAGTGGTTTTGACCACACGGGGTAGATAAAGGAGATCGGATGGTTAGGTTATGGGGTTGCATGATTTGCATGTTTTACTGATGATTTGCGTAAGTGTTCGCACTATCGGGATGGGGATTTATACACTGAGTCTCGGTGACTCACCCCTTCCCTTATATTTTGCAGATGTGGCATAGATCGCGGATATGGAGCCGGGGAGGACTCGAGGTGGCCATGCATGCTTGTTTCGGGTTTTTACTTTAAATTACTATTTCGAGTTATATTTTATTTATATTCGGTTTTGGTTTTGTAATAAGGCCGCTAAGTATTATTTTGGGTTTCCAGTTACTTGATTTTATATTAATTGTTCTATGCATGTGATTTAAAACTTGATTTGCTTAAATGACCGGTAAAATCAACGTTTTCAAAATTACATCTCTCTCGGGATTTTCAAACGTTACCATCGGGTAACCATTTTCACAAGATGATAACAAGGGTAATCTAAGTGATTTTCAAATTTAATTTCTCAAACAACTTCAAACACACATGGTTTTTAACTCGATTATGCTCAACTCACTTGGATTTTAATAAGCATTGAAAGGGTTTTCCAAAACTAGAAACGACAAATGGATTTTCCCCAAAAAAGAGATTTTTCGGGTTTTACAGCGACACTAAAACAATTTCAACCATCCTCTACACAGAGTTTTCTAAAACTTAAGCGATAAAGATGTTTTGGATAAAAATAAACCGGATACCTGTCTTCTTCAAAACGTTTTCACCCCGTAGCATGCCAGATTCAGTCGTGGTGTTTTGACCGGGTTTGGGGTGTTACAATTTTGGTATCAGAGCCAGGTTCAATAGCTCATCTGTGGGCCCGAGGCCCAAAAATGTTTTAAAAAGGGATTATGGAAGGTTTTATGGAAAATATTTGGTCTGAAAGGCATGGCACCGAGTCTCCGGCACCGATCCGCCCAGGTAAGTACCCCAAACTGTTGCTTTTGATGATATGATTATGATGAAATTGGCATGACTAAATAGTAGTAGGAACTACTCTAGAGACTTGAACTATAGGATGGATGTACTCGCGAAACAATCCCTTATTAAACTTCCCATAAAACAGTGCCTTAATAGACAGTGGAATCAAAGTCTAACGCATAAAACTTTTAATCAGCTCGACTCGTATCGGTAAACATGAGTGCACGTGGACGTGGGCGTAACACTCGTGGACAAGGTAGGGGTAGGATGACGGTCTCGGAACCGGTAGGGTCCGGACATGGGTTGAAAAATGAGGTACCACCACCGCTAGCTGTGGGCGCGGAATATCAGGACCAGACAGGTGATGACGCAGTATCACAGGCGATGCTGCGGGTGTTAGAGAGGGTCGCTAGTGCAGGCGTCGGAGCAGGGGTTCGGAAATCTGTGTCCGAACAACTCCGGGCTAATGGTGCAGAGGTGTTCAGAGGTGTATCCAGCGTGGCTCCTAGTACGGCGGAATATTGGCTGGAGGCAACAGAACGTATTATGGATGATCTGGACTTCTCGGCTGAGGAGAAGCTTAAGGGGGTAGTATCTTTGCTGCGAGATGAGTCATATCAGTGGTGGCTCACAGTTAGGGACGGAGCAATGGCGGATGACCTTACTTGGGAATTCTTTAGAGCAGCTTATCAGAGAAAATACATAGAGGCTAGCTATATTGATGCGCAGCGCAAGGCGTTCCTGAACTTGGTCCAGGGTAATAAGACTGTATCAAAATATGAGGCGGAATTCCTTCGGCTGAGTCGGTATGCACGTGGTATTGTGGGTACTGAGCATGAGCGCTGTATTAGATTTGAGGATGGGCTGAGAGACGAGCTGCAGATGTTAATTACCCCACAGCAGGAAAGAGAGTTTGCGGTCTTGGTGGAGAAGGCCAAAGTTGCTGAGGAAGTAAAACAGTCGGTAAGACGGAATCAGGATAAGGGGTTGGAATAAAAGGAATTTTGGATCTTCCGGGTCTGTCGGGAATCAGCAGAAACGGGATAGATATGGTAGCGGGCCGAATCAAGCTGCTAGGCCTGCTGCTGCTACTAATACTCAGTGGCCGCCATAGTGTGCTCGGTGTGGGAAGTCTCACACGGGGGAATGTTGGACTTGAAACCGGGGATGCTTTGAGTGTGGATCGATGGGGCATCGAGTGAGGGACTATCCACAGAGATCAGCTAGGCTACAGTCTGGGGATCAGAATCGTACACAGATCAGGAGGGATGTTCAGCAGCCGCAGAGGGGCCGTGGTGCAGCTAGGGGAGGTAATGGCTCTGGTAGAGGCCGAGGAGCACCGGGTAGAGGTGCAGGTGGTGCAGAGGCGAGACAGCCTGGATTGGTCTACGCAGCGAGGCGTCGAGAGAAGGGCGACGCACCGGACGTCATAACCGGTACGTTCTTAATCTTTGGACTATCTTATAATGCTTTGATAGATGTGGGTTCGACACACTCGTATGTAGCCAGTAGCTTAGTGGAAACTATGAACCTAGACTCTGAGATTACTTCTAGGAAGATGACAGTGATAAGCCCTCTAGGTCACTCTGTAGAAGTAAGTAAACTATATAGGGATGTACCCCTAGAACTTCAAGGGGTCGTGTTTTTGGCTGACTTGATGGAACTGCCATTTGAGGAGTTCCATCTAATTCTCGGGATGGATTGGCTTGTGAAGTATCAGGCCGATTTGGATTGCGCAGCTAAGCGCATAGTGTTGAAGACAGTGGAAGGTGAAGAGGTAGTGATGATAGGTAATAGGAGAGATTAACTATCCAATGTGGTCTCTGCGCTGAAGGCGGAGAAAATGGTAAGGAGGGGTTGTGAGGCATTCATGGTGCATGTCTGTGCTTTGGAAACCAAGGATGCAGCTGTAGAGATTGTCCGAACTGTAGGGGAATTTGCTGATGTATTCCCAGAGAAACTTCTGGGTTTGCCTCCTGACCGCGAGGTTGAGTTCGGTATAGATTTGTTACCCGAAATCGCGCCAGTATCTATTTCCCCGTATAGGATGGCGCCAAAAGAATTAGTGGAGTTAAAGGCTCAGATTCAGGAATTGCTGGACAGAGGTTTCATCCGACCGAGTGTATCACCTTGGGGAGCACCTGTGCTCTTTGTTAAGAAGAAAGACGGTATAATGCGAATGTTGACGATCAAAAACAAGTATCCGTTGCCCAGAATAGACGACTTGTTTGATCAACTCAAGGGTGCATCAGTTTTCTCTAAGATAGATCTTAGGTCGGGATATCATCAGCTCAAAGTGAAGGAGGCTGATATTCAGAAGACAGTGTTTCGTACTCGGTATGGGCATTACGAGTTTCCAGTGATGCCATTCGGGTTGACTAACGCACCGGCAACATTCATGGACATGATGAATCGGGTGTTTCAGCCGTATTTGGACCGATTTTTTGTGGTATTTATAGACGACATTTTGGTGTACTCAAAGTCTGAGGAGGAACATGACGCGCATCTTCGGGTGGTTCTACAGGTTCTGAGGGAGAAGTAGTTATTCGCTAAGTTTAGTAAGTGCGAGTTCTGGCTTAAGGAGGTAACTTTCTTGGGTCATGTAGTATCAGCTGAGGGGATTAGGGTGGATCCTCGTAAGATCGAGGCAGTGTTGGATTGGAAACCACCTAAGTCGGTTACAGAGATTAGAAGTTTTCTGGGTTTGGCAGGATACTACAGGAGGTTCGTGGAAGGTTTTTCATTGATCGCAACGCCGCTGACTAAATTGTTGAGAAAAGGGGTTCCGTTTGTGTGGTCTGAGAAACAGCAAGAAAGTTTTGACAAGTTGAAGAAGATTTTGACTGAAGCTCTGGTTTTGATTCAGCCTGAGGCAGGAAAGGAATTCATGGTCTATTATGATGCATCACATACTGGTTTAGGGTGTGTACTGATGCAAGACGGAAAAGTGGTAGCATATGCATCTCGACAGTTGAGGTCGCATGAGGGTAACTACCCGACACATGACTTGGAGTTGGCTACAGTGGTTTTCACCTTGAAGATTTGGAGGCATTACTTGTATGGGGAAAAGCCGATAGTCTACACGGATCACAAGAGTCTGAAGTACCTCTTGACTCAGAAAGATTTAAATTTGAGGCAGCGGAGGTGGATCGAGTTGTTGAAGGACTACGATTGCTCGATTGAGTACCATCCGGGTAAGGCTAACGTAGTAGCTGATGCGTTGAGCCGTAAGGTGGTAGCAGACCTGAGAGCAATGTTTGCTCACCTTAGTCTATATGACGATGGGAGTCTTTTGGCAGAATTGCAAGTAAGGCCGACGTGGATTGATCAGGTTAAGGAGAAACAACTGACAGATGAGATTTTGAGTGCTCGGAGGTTGCAAGTGCAGAATGGTGAAGCTGAAGGTTACAGCATGGGTAGTGATGGAGTACTGTGTTTTCAGGGGAAAGTATGTATGCCAAATGACATTGAATTGAGACAGCGGATTCTTCAAGAAGCTCATAGCAGTCCATACGCTATGTATCCTGGAGGCAGTAAGATGTATCGTGATTTGAGGGAACAGTTCTGGTGGCCGGGTCTTAAGCGGGAAGTAACTGAGTTTGTGGGTAAGTGTCTGACATGCCAGCAGGTCAAAGCTGAGCATCAGTTACCGTCAGGATTGTTGCAGCCGGTAAGGATCCCGCAATGGACGTGGGAAAGGATTACGATGGATTTCGTTAGTGGGCTTCCCCTTACGCCTAGCAAGAAGGACTCAGTCTGGGTGATTGTGGACCGTTTGACTAAGTCAGCTCATTTCATACCAGTCCGAGTTGACTATTCGCTCCAGAAGTTAGCCAAGTTGTATGTGGCAGAGATAGTAAGGTTGCATGGAGTGCCAGTGTCAATTATCTCGGATAGGGATCCCAGGTTCACGTCGAGGTTCTGGAAAGCTTTGCATCAGGCATTGGGGACGAGATTAGATTTCAGCACGGCTTTTCATCCGCAGTCTGTGGACTGTCTGAGAGGGTAATCCAGATTCTGGAGGACATGTTAAGGGGTTGCGTTCTGGATTTCAACGGTAGTTGGGAGGAGCATCTACCTTTGGCGGAGTTCGCTTATAACAACAGTTATTAAGCGAGTATTCAGATGGCACCATATGAGGCACTATACGGACGGAAATGTCGTACTCCGACGGGACAGAACTGGGTGAACGGCAGATATTGGGTCCGGAGTTGGTGGCAGAAACAGAGGACAAGGTTAAGGTGATTCGGGCTCGTCTTAAGGAAGCGTCAGACAGGCAGAAGTCTTATGCCGATCTTAAGCGCAGGGATATAGAGTTTGCAGTGGGTGATAAGGTCTTTCTGAAGGTATCGCCATGGAAGAAAGTGTTGAGATTTGGGCGAAAAGGCAAGCTGAGTCCTAGGTTTATCGGGCCGTATACGGTGTTGAGGCGAGTGGGACCGGTAGCTTATCAGCTCGAGTTGCCAGCAGAACTGAGTCAGATTCACGACGTCTTTCATGTTTCCATGCTTAGGCGCTATCGATCAGATCCGTCACATGTTGTGCCAGTTGCGGAGATTGAGGTGAGCTCTGACTTGTCTTTCGAGGAGGAACCGGTACGGATTTTGGATCGGGATGTCAAGGTTCTGCGTAGGAAGTCAGTTCCCTTGGTGAAAGTATTATGGCGGAACCATGGTACGGAGGAGGCCACGTTGGAACCAGAGGATGTGATGCGGCAGCAATACCCTCAACTCTTCTGACCAGGTAATTTCGAGGCCGAAATTATTTTTAAGGGGGGTAGAACTGTAATATCCTTAAATGGGGTCTCTGCATTTTGTGTGTTTGCATGTGTTAATATGCCTACTATGCTAGTTTAGCATGTTTTGGGGTCCAGGCATGACCTCGGGTTAGGCTTGAGTCATGGCTAGAATTTTTGTTTTAGTGTTTAGGAAGAGGGAGCTAAGGAAGTTAGGGGTTAAAGGATATTCTTGGAGTGTTGTGACACAAATAACCTAGTGGCAAAGTGGCAAGGGAGGCGCCATTAAGGTGCCAGGAAGTTGACGCCACATGTAGGGAAGGAGAGCTTGGGTTCGAGCTGCAGAAATCCCTTTTTGCTTATTCTTTTTCACGCCAGAAGCAAGGAAGAGGTGTGCTCAGGTAGGACTCTCTTGAAGGGATGAGGATTGAGGCAACAGATTTGAAATGGATGGAGAGGAGAAAATTGTGGAGCTTGACTCATTCAAACCGATTTGAATGAGTGGACAGGAGAGTCTTGAGGTGTTGGCCGAATTATGGACTGTGGGGGAGGAGGTGTAATCGGTTTGGGAAGCTAGGGGAGTACCGAATCTCAATAGCCAAGTAAGAGTGCATTTTCGGCTAGCTGAGGAGGCTTCTTCATTTTCGTTTGGTGCAGGGAAAAACCGAAACCTCATTGGCATCTCTTTCTTTTCTCTTGCGGCAATTTTGGGTAATTGGCCAAACCAACCTTGCCATTCCTCTTGAAGAGCCGAAACTTGATAGCCATTCTCTCCTTTTCTCTTTCGGTTCATTCATAGTTAGCCAAAACCTCCTACCTTGCCGAATCCATCTTTGCTTCACTTCCCTTTTCCCATTTTGTTCAAAAGCCGAAAACCTTGTTGAGTTCTCTTCTCTTTCTTTAAAAGTGATTGGCCGAATACCCTTAGTCTATTTTCTTCTCTTCTCACGTGTTCTCATTCTCTTTAAAGTGCCGAAAGCTATTCTTTCTTTTGGGTTATAGCCGAATCTCCTAGTAAGTATAACTTTTCATTCTTTTTCTCTCGATTGATTTGGGTAAATGCCGAAATCCCACTTCTCTTCTATTTCCCCATTTGTTATAAATCCAAGTCTTAAACTCTGTTCTTGTTCTATAATGGTGAGGTAGCCGAAATCCTTGACATCACTAGGGTGTACCGAACTTTGGTGATTGAAGGCCGAATCTGTCAGTAAGGTAAGGGAGTGACAAACTCTTTTGGTTTTCGGGATTCATGCTAAGGCCGAATGGCTTTTGGATTCCTAATGATGACTTTAAGCCGATTGTAGGGAGGATTGTTGCCGAATACAGTGGATCTTCGGGATTTGGTTGCCGATCTAGGTAAGGGTTCTTGCGTTTTGGATCTGGTTCTTATTCTTTCAAAAGCCGAAGGCTAATTATCTTTATGCTAGGGCTTAACCGATTGTAAAGGGAGGTTCACCACGTAGCTTCGGGATTTTTTTGGAAACCAAATCAGCGTTAAGGTAAGTGCTACCTTTGTGCGACATATCTTCGGGATTTTGGTGATTGAGCCGAATGGCTATAATTTTAAAAGTATGTGTTGGCCGATTGTAGGAAAGGTGAAGGTAAACATTTCAGGATCTCGCTAGGTTCGCGTAGTTTCGGGATTTCACTTAGATCTACAAATAGTCAGGTGTGTAACGCTTACACACTTCGTTAGTATGATATGTTTATTGTGTGACTGTTATAGCCATTGAAACCGGTAGTTATGCCTTGTGGCCATGAGCGTGGACTCCGGGTAAGTCCCCTGTTATATGGATCTCGATATATGCTATCATGTCATTGTTTAATGCTATGCCATGTGTATTTGCATCATCATATGTTATTATGCCACGATTGATAGGGACATGATGGTGGGATTGTTGAGAGGAGGGGGAAAAATTATTTTGGACTGTCACCAGTGGTTTTGACCACACGACGGGTTGGCCCCGTCTTTGATATTATAATTTGTGACTAAGTCCCAGTGGTTTTGACCACCAGTGGTTTTGACCACATTGATGATATTTGTGACTACGGTCACCAGTGGTTTTGACCACACATGGATTATTGTGACTCGTCCCAGTGGTTTGGTACTACAGTGGGTTGGCCCCACATGATTGATACGGGATTGTCATCAGTGGTTTTGACCACACGATAGGTTGGCCCCATCACTTGATTTGTGACTACGGTTACCAGTAGTTTTGACCATACCGGTATATATTTGTGACTTCGGTCACCAGTGGTTTTGACCACCAGTGGTTTTGACCACACGGGGTAGATAAAGGAGATCGAATGGTTAGGTTATGGGGTTGCATGATTTGTATGTTTTACTGATGATTTGCGTAAGTGTTCGCACTATCGGGATGGGGATTTATACACTGAGTCGCGGTGACTCACCCCTTCCCTTATATTTTGCAGATGTGGCATAGATCGCGGATATGGAGCCGGGGAGGACTCGAGGTGGCCATGCATGCTTGTTTCGGGTTTTGACTTTAAATTACTATTTCGGGTTATATTTTATTTATATTCGGTTTTGGTTTTGTAATAAGGCCGCTAAGTATTATTTTGGGTTTCCAGTTACTTGATTTTATATTAATTGCTCTATGCATGTGATCTAAAACTTGATTTGCTTAAATAACCGGTAAAAAGCAACATTTTCAAAATTACATCTCTCTCGGGATTTTCAAACGTTACCATCGGGTAACCATTTTCACAAGATGATAACAAGGGTAATCTAAGTGATTTTCAAATTTAATTTCTCAAACAACTTCAAACACACATGGTTTTTAACTCGATTATGCTCAACTCACTTGGATTTTAATAAGCATTGAAAGGGTTTTCCAAAACTAGAAACAACAAATGGATTTTCCCAACAAAAGAGATTTTCCGGGTTTTACAGCGACACTAAAACAATTTCAACCATCCTCTACACAGAGTTTTCTAAAACTTAAGCGATAAAGATGTTTTGGATAAAAATAAACCGGATACCTGTCTTCTTCAAAACGTTTTCACCCCGTAGCATGCCAGATTCGGTCGTGGTGTTTTGACCGAGTTTGGGGTGTTACAGGTATTGTCTTAATCAATTGGTTTTTCCCAAAAGTATTTTCCCAAATTCATTCTCTTTGTCTTAGCATCTTTAGCTTAGTAGTTAGTTAATTGTAGAATAAACAACAATTCCCTTAATTTTTAGGCTAAATAATAAAAAAGAAAGTTAATATTAGTACTTTTGGTTCCATTGGGTTCGACAATCCGGTCTTGCCACTAAACTATACTACTGTTCGATAGGTGCGCTTGCCTCAATCATTGTCATAGTTAGTTCTAGGCTTGATCATTCATTATATAAATTTTTAAGACTCTGGCACACGATCAAGTTTTTGGCGCCGTTGTCGGGGAACTGAAATATTAAGAACACTCAATTTTTATTACTTTAGCCATATTTTATTTTCGCAATTAAATTTTATTTTTACTTTTCTAAATTTTCTTCTTTGCTTTTGGCAGGTATTCTAGTTTATGACTAGAAGAAACCCGTCAGGACCTCTACTTTACGATAGTGAAATTGAAAGCACAGTTCGCAGAAACCGAAGAGAGATAAGGTGAAGCCTACAATACATACAAGAAGAGCAAGAAAACAAAATTAATACTTCCGAAGAGATGGCTGAGAATAATCCACTACCTCCAGAGGTGGCCGAAAATCATGCTCCTCGAACTATGTATGATTATGCTAAACCTAATTTAACAGGAACTGAGTCAAGTATTGTTAGACCTGCTATTGCTGCAAATAATTTTGAACTAAAACCTAACACAATTTAGATGATATAACAGTTTGTTCAGTTGATGGTTTGCAGGATGAAGATCCAAACAATCACTTGGCGAATTTCCTAGAATTTTACGACACTTTCAAAATAAATGGCATTTCTGATGATGCTATTCGTCTTCGATTGTTTCGCTTTTCTTTGAGGAATAAAGCTAAACAGTGGTTGAATTCTCTTCCACGAGGATCAATCACTACATGGGAACAAATGACCGAAAAATTTTTATTAAAATATTTTCCGCCGGCTAAAATGGCCAAGTTAAGGAATGATATCTCTTCTTTTGTGCAGATGGATTTAGAGACACTTTATGATGCATGGGAGAGATACAAAGATCTATTGAGAAGGTGCCCACACCATGGATTACCCTTGTAGCTACAAGTCCAAACGTTTTACAACGGTGTGAACCCTTCAACTAGGCAGTTGATTGACTCAGCCGCCGGTGGAACCCTGAATAACAAAACACCTGAGGCTGCCTATGAATTCATTGAAGAGGTGTCACTGAATAACTATCAGTGGCAAGGCACGAGGACAAGGCCAACAAAAGCAGCAGTGTTGTCAACCTCGATGCAGTGACCATGCTATCAAACCAGTTAGAACTTTTAACTAAAAATATTGATGGTCTGTGTGGTTCTTCGCAGGTACATCCAATTATGCAATGCGATATGAATGGAGGAGGGATGAGCAATACAGAATATCCACCTTTCAACCCGAGCGTTGAAAATGAGCAAGTTCACTATATGGGTAATAATTCTAGACCTCAAAATAACCCTTATAGTAATTCTTGTAATCCAGGTTGGAGGAACCAACCCAATTTTTCATGGGGTGGTCAAGGAAATCAGAGACAATAACCTCCTCCAAACTTCCAACAACAGCCCTACCCACAGGAAAAGAAGCCAAACTTTGAGGATATGCTAGCAAAATTCATTTCAGCGTCAGAAATTCATTTTCACAATACCGAAATGATGTTGAATAATCAACAAACATTAATTAAAGAGCTTAAAAATCAACTTGAACAGCTGACCAAGTTAGTTTCCGAAAGGCAACCAGGTCGTTCACCTAATAATACCGAACCTAAACCATAAGAGCAAGTAAAGGTAGTAACATTACGGAGTGAGAAGGAATTGGTTGAAGTAGAAAACAAGATGCCACAAGAAACTAATAGGGAAAAAAGTGAAGAAATCGAGAATGTAACACCGGTACATGAAGAACTTAAGCCATCAATCCCATATCCAGCAAAGTTGAAGAAAGATCTTTTAGACGTACAATACGATAAATTTCTTGAACTTTTTAAACAGCTACATATTAACTTACCTTTTGTTGAAGCTATTTCGCAGATGCCGACGTACGCAAAATTTCTAAAAGAGCTTCTAACAAATAAAAGGAAGTTTGAAGAGATATCAACAGTGGAACTTAATGAAGAATGTTCAGCCATCCTCCAAAACAAGCTACCAACCAAATTGAAAGATCCAGGAAGTTTCACTGTTCCCTGTTTAATTGGTAGTTTAAACATTGAGAAAGCACTAGCTGATCTAGGTGCCAGTATTAATTTAATGTCTTATAAATTGTTTAAGCAACTTGGTCTTGGGGAACCAAAACCCACTAGGATGAGTATTCAGTTAGCTGAAAGATCTATTAAATATCCTAGGGGAGTTATCAAAGATATTTTGGTAAAAGTTGATAAATTTATTTTCCCTGTTGATTTTGTTGTGCTTGACATGGATGAGGACGTTTAGGTACCTTTAATTTTGGGCGCCCCTTTTTAGCTACTGCTAGGGCTATTATTGATGTAGGTGATGGTAAACATGTGCTAAGGGTAGGTGACGAGTAAATAATTTTTCAAATTTATGATGCTATGCGATATTCTAGAGAACAAGATGATTCCTGTCATTTTCTTGATGCCATTGATCATTTTATTCAAGATTCTTTGCAGGAAATCATACATGACGATACGATGGAACTGTGTCTTACCCAAGGTGAGGGGGTAGATGATAATACCGATGAGTTGAATTCTAATACATTTTCCTTTAGACAAAAGAAAGAAGAGGGCATTAAAATCAACGACGAACTAAAACAAAAACCCTCTATTGATGAGCCACCGAAATTGGAATTAAAGCAGTTGCCAAATCACTTAGAATATGCATTCCTCGGGGATAATTCTATGCTACCAGCAATCATCTCTTCAGAACTGGAACCTGAAGAGAAAGACGAGTTGCTACAGGTACTAAGGGAACATAAAAGAGCCATAGCTTGGAAAATCTCTGACATCAAAGGAATAAGCCTATCGTTTTGCACCCATAAAATTTTAATGGAAGATGAGTTTAAACCATGCATGCAAACTCAAAGACGATTGAATCCCAACGTGAAAGAAATTGTTAAAGCTGAGGTAATTAAACTTCTAGATGCTGGAATAATTTATCCTATTTCTGACAGTACTTGGGTAAGTCTTGTGCAGGTCGTTCCAAAGAAAGGAGGCAGGATTGTTGTCGCCAACGAAAAGAATAAATTAATTCCTACAAGAACAGTCACAGGTTGGAGAGTCTGTATTGACTATAGAAACTTGAACGACGCCACCAGAAAATATCACTTCCTTTTACCCTTTATTGATCAGATGTTAGAAAGATTATCTGGGCATATGTACTACTGCATCCTGGACGGACTCTCCGGCTACTTCCAAATCCCAATAGCCCCTGTTGATCAAGAAAAGACAACATTTACATGTCCATACGGTACGTTTGCTTATCATAGAATGCCTTTTGGATTATGTAATGCTCCTGCTACTTTTCAACAATGCATGCTGGTTATTTTTGATGAACTTGTGGAAGACATTATGGAGGTATTTATGGACGATTTTTCGGTATTTGGTAATTCTTTCCATCTTTGCCTTAAAAATCTAAAACGATTTCTAATGAGATGTGAGGAAACGAACCTTGTTTTAAATTGGAAAAAGTGTCAATTTATGGTTCGAGAGGGGATTGTGTTAGGACATAAAATTTCTAGCAAAAGGGATTGAGGTTGATAAAGCAAAGGTTGAAACCATAGAAAAATTAGCTCCGCCTAGTTCAGTTAAGGCTATTTGAAGCTTTTTAGGACATGCTGGATTTTATCGAAGATTTATTAAGGATTTTTCTAAAATAGCTAAGCCTTTAACAAAACTACTAGAAAAGGATATGCCTTTCAATTTTGATCAGGAATGTTTAGATGCATTTAACACCCTTAAGAATAAATTAATAAATGCCCCAATTATAATTGCACCTGATTGGAACTTACCCTTTGAACTAATGTGTGATGCAAGTGATTTTGCAGTAGGTGTAGCTTTGGGACAACGGAGAGACAAGCATTTCCAGCCAATTTATTATGCTAGCAAAACATTGACGGCCGCACAAGAAAACTACACCACCACAGAAAAAGAATTGCTAGCTGTGGTTTTTGCATTTGACAAATTTAGACAGCATTTGATATTATCTAAAGTTGTCGTTTACACTGACCATTCAGCTCTTCGTTATCTTTTAACTAAATTCGAGGCAAAACCTCGACTCATAAGATAGATTTTACTCTTACAGGAATTTGATTTAGAAATTCAGGATAAGAAAGGAGCTGAAAATCTTGTAGCAGATCATCTTTCTAGGCTTGAAAATCCACATATCGAAGAACTAGATGAGAGTGAGATAAATGAATCATTTCCTGAAGAACAACTATTAGCTATATCTAACTCCGAGGTACCCTGGTTCGTAGACATTGCAAATTACCTAGCTGCTAACATCCTACCAAAAAGGTTAACACATCATCAAAAGAAGCAATTCTTTGTTGATGTGAAAAACTATTTTTGGGAGGATCATTTTCCTTTTCGTATATGTGCAGATCAAGTAATTCGGAGATGTGTTACAAAAGCAGAAGCAAGCAAAATCTTAGAACATTGCTATTCAGGACCTTCAGGAGGACATTACAGCGGGATAAGGACAGCACACAAAAAGCTCGAATCAGGTTCTTATTGGCCTACCTTGTTCAAAGAAGCTAACAGGTATGTTGCTTCATGTGATAGATGTCAGAGAACAGGTAATATTTCTAAACGCGATGAAATGCCTCAAACATACATGCTATCATGCGAAATTTTTGATGTATGGGGTATTGATTTTATGGGCCCATTCCCTAGCTCATTTGGGAATAAATACATCTTAGTAGCAGTGGATTATATGTCAAAATAGGTGGAAGCTCAAGCTTTACCTACTAATGATGCTAGAATGGTAGTAAAATTTCTTAAGAAACTCTTCTCTCGATTTGGAACACCCAGAGCAATTGTTAGTGATAGGGGTACTCATTTCTATAATACTCAATTTGACAAGGTCTTAAAGAAATATGGAGTACACCACAGAAAAGCTACCCCTTATCACCCTCAAACCAGTGGACAAGTAGAAGTAGCAAATCGAGAGCTCAAGCGTATTCTAGAGAAAACAGTTGAATCAAATAGGAAAGATTGGGCATTAAAAGTAGACGATACTTTATGGGATTATAGAACAGCGTTTAAAACTCCCATAGGAACATCCCCATACAGACTTGTCTACGAGAAAAATTGCCACCTACCATTTGGATTAGAACATAAAGCTTTCTGGGCTATAAAATTCTTAAATTACGATCTTAAAACTGCAGGTGGGAAGAGGATGATGCAGTTGAACGAGCTAGATGAATGGCGAGCTAACGCCTATGAGAACTCATGACTATATAAGGAGGCAACAAAACGACGCCATGATGCTCGTTTAAAACAACCAAAGCAATTCAAAGTAGGAGATCTAGTTCTATTATACAATTCAAGGCTCAAATTGTTCCCTAGGAAGCTAAAATCAAGATTGTCAGGCCCTTTCGTAATCAAAACTATCTTTCCTTATGGCACAGTCGAGATAACTCATCCGAATTATGGCACATTCAAGGTAAATGGTCAGTGACTAAAAATTAATAATGATGAAGATTTTAGGGATATAAGAGAAGAGCTTCAGCTCGATGAACCTTCATTTAGAAACAAAAACAGGGAAAGTCTAGCTTAAGACTTTAAACGAGCGCTTCTCGGGGGCAACTCGAGCACTAACCCCATTAATTTTTACATTTTTATTTTTACTTTTATTTTTCCTTTTTAGCACCTAACTACAAACTAACCAAAAGTGTAGATTTCCATACCACACGGCCTTACACACAGCCGTGGCCGTGGCCGTGTGGACACCACAGATTTTCGTACCAATGTGGCAAAGATAGTACGAAACAGGATGAAAAATATCTTCAAGCCATGGGCTCCAACTAAACACCACGACCGTGCAACAACGCCATGGCCGACACTGTTTTATTAAACACGGGCGTGGCGACCTGGACACAAGCGTGGGAGAAACGAACGAAGCACAACACGGCTGTGTGACACGACTGTGTGACACGGTACACGGGCGTGGGGATGTACCAGATTTGAAATCTCTATTTAACACACCCATTTCCCCTTCTCACCTACTCCCCACTCCCCTTCTTCTTCCATACTTTTTACACTCCCCTCCCTTTTTCATATTCACCTTTCTTCATTCTCCTAATTCTTGATCTAACCATATCCATGTCAAAGAAACAGAAGGATCCTAGCACAGTCTCCTTTTGTGAGACCGATCTACATAAGTTCATGCCGGCCGCTTCATTAACTCGACAGGAAAAGGATCTTTGAGTCTATTTAACTTTTCTTTTTATTTCCCCTTCTCCTTTATTTTCCTTTTCTTTATTTCTCTTTTACTTAATTTAATCTATTTTATTTTGTTTTCTTTGATTTAGGTTCTAAAGGCTGTTAGGGAATCACCACACCATGCCTTAGAAATCACACCACCTCGCGAACCATCTAACAATAAGGACTTTTCAGTCCATTAATCTTTTCTTTTAGTCTTATTTCACTTTTTATTTTCTTTCTCTTTATCTTTCTTGTATTTAAATATATAATTAGTATATTTTGAATTATTCTTATTATTTCCTGGCTAATTCTTCACGAGTTTCCCAATTTCTTCATCTAACGCAGAGATTGTGGGCGGCCACCATACCACCACCAAAGACGCCTCCTCCAACTTATCTTTCACCTCCAAATCAAGTGTCCACACTTCCAATTCAAGGAACCCATCCGAAATTCAGGAAGTTCCACCTCTCTCCATCTCGTTTGATGTTTCTACTATATTGTGAATATCTATATTTGTACATTGAGGGCAATGTACATCTTAAGTGTGGGGGGTGAATTTTATTTTGAAAAGTTCCTAACTTTTTGCATTATTCTCAAATCCCTGAATGATATCTTGTCTTTAAGTAATTTTCTCATATTACTATTAGAACGAAATTTCCTTTGATTCATGATTTTCTTTGATATGTTTTAGATTAAGTCATTGATAATTGTGCAGTGATAATTTAAACTTTAGGAGACTAGAGAATCAAGCATGATGAGTCTATTTTCAAAAATTAAAAATTTGATTAGGTTGTCTACCTGAATCTAATTATTACCTTGAAGTTTGAAATTGACAAGGTTGATATCAAAAACCCATAATTTTTGTGAGATCTTGAACCTTTTAGAGCATACATTCTTTCGTGCTCACTTTTTGATTATGAGTGTGTCAACATTGATTTGTTATTCTAGAACTTGCTTCGATTATACATGTCAAGACCACATTATTGATTTGATATACAGAGATGATAAAGTCACTTAGGATTTAACCCACTTACTCCACTAAAAAGCCTACCCTCACAATTAACCCCTAGTGAACCCCTTTGATCTTAACAACCCTTTTTATTGACTCACCCACTAATATTAACCCAAAACCCATCTTGTATTTGTTATCACCATTTCTTGACTTCCTTTTTATCGAGATTTGATTTTGAGCAATTACCTAACTATGTTCTATATTTCAGTTGTTAAAGTTCTTTCTTCTTAATTGTAAATATTGTTCTTTAAAAAAAACGAAGTATACTCATTATTAGTTCTATAATTATTGAGTGATTATTAGTTCTATAATTATTGAGCTTATACGTCTAAATTCCAAATATTGAGAAGAAGCTCGTGTTATTAGTGTTTCAAGTTTTCAATTAATGTAATTATTCAGGATTAGTTCATTAGGTAATTTGTCAATTCAATCTTGATTCTAACCCTCTAATTTAGCCTTTATCCACACCTTTAACCAGAGCCCCTTTACAACCCTTTTTTAAAGACCTTTTGATCTGTGTATCATCTCATTTTATAGTGGTGGAGATTTGATTTTCATGCAAGCCTATGGGATTAACTTTTCATGTTCGACTTTTGAGTGCTTAATTTTGAACCTTAAACATCTTGAGTGATTTGAGTGAATCTTTAGTGAGGATGTCAGCTCTTGTTGAATTTGAATTAAAGGTGATTATTTAGGTATGGGGAAACACCTATATTTTCATGCTACAAAAACTATGACTTTGACTGTTTGAATCATTAGGATCCTTCTACTTAAACTATCAATGTATAAATTATCTCTGAATTATGATGAAACATTATCGATGAATATTATGGATTGAGGAAGTTCATTTTAATTGTGAGTTGGGAACTTTGCTTGAGGACAAGCAAATGCTTAAGTGTGGGGGTATTTGATAAACCGTAATATGTTCATATTTTAATCCCACATTTAGCATACTTTTGGATGATTGATTCTTTGAATTGTGGAATTTGGTACTCCTAATCCTTTAATTTCATGTTTTATATTTAAGAGAGCCTCGGAGGACGAAAAGAACGAGAAACGGGCCAAAAATAGAGAAAATGGGCCAAGGTACAAAATGGACATGGCCTGGGCCTAAGCCACACAGCCATGCCTCCTTAACAGACCCAACCACGACCTGGATACGATTCACACGGCCGTGCCACACGGGCGTGTCCCTAACGTGACCTGTTTTAACTCTATTCGGAATAGGGTACTTAGAGGCAAAGAAAGATATTCCAAAAGCCTATATAAACACCCTAGAGGCCAACCTTCAAGGGGGCATCCAGGTAGGCCAATGAGCCAAGCCAGAGAAGCCAGAATTGTGGGATTTACTCGAAGAAAGCCAGTTGATTCATCTCAAGAAGCTGGAATCATACTCAAGACGGAAGATCTTCCCTTCAATTTCCTTCAGGGGGTTTTAGGGTTTTTCTTATGTTTTGTTTTATATTTTCTTCTGAGATGTATTTTTTTTTTTATGATTATGAACTAAACTCCTCAAATACTTGAGAGGGATGAAACCTAAGACGGATCTTGTTATTGTTTTCTGAACTGTATGATAAATACTTGATTTGTTCTTAATTATGTGTTCTTAATTCTTGCTTTGATAATTTAGGATATTGATTCAAGTATTGATGCGCTTAGACAGTGGAGCAAAAGTCCCTGTTTAAGAGTAGATCTAGCATAGTTAAGCGGAGTTGATCACAACCCTAAAAATAGGATGACGATAATCTGCCAGATTAGGGTCAAACCTAATATGGGAGTCCATAGATCGAGTTAATGCAATTCTAGGGGTTTTAATTAGAAAGAAATTTTAATTAATCAGCCTAGGGTTAGACGTTAGTAGCCTCGAAAGAGGTATTAATATAAATTAGAGAATCCTATGGATCAAGTCAAGTGAATAAATCGTCTGGTTCTGAGTTAAATAACAAGTGAAGTCTAGGTGGATTCTTCCTCGGGTATTGTATTAATCAATTGGATTTTCCCAAAAGTATTTTCCCAAATTCATTCTCTGTGTCTTAGCATCTTTAGCTTAGTAGTTAGTTAATTTTAGAATAAACAACAATTCCCTTCATTTTTAAGCTAAATAATAAAAAAAAAAGTTAGTATTAGTACTTTTGGTTCCCTTGGGTTCGACAATCCGGTCTTGCCTCTAAACTATACTACTTTTCGATAGGTGCGCTTGCCTCAATCGTTGTCGTAGTTAGTTCTAGGCTTGATCATTCATTATATAAATTTTTAAGACTCTGACACACGATCAGTGTGTTATGTTTCTGAGGGCGGGTCTGTGTGCCGAATAATCTTGATCTGAGGCAGTCTATTTTGAGGGAGGCGTATAGTAGCCCTTATGCTATGCATCCCAGTGGTAATAAGATGTATCACGATCTTAGTGAATTGTACTGGTGGCCGGGGTTGAAGCGTGAGGTTACCGACTTCATTGCTTGTTGTTTGACTTGTCAGCAAGTGAAGGCTGAGCATCAGTTGCCTTCGGATTTGTTGCAGCCAGTTAAGATCCTTTTGTAGAAATGGGAGCGAGTGGCGATGGACTTTGTTAGTGGGTTGCCTTTAACACCCACTAAGAAGGATTCTGTTTGGGTCATTGTGGATCGATTGACCAGGTTTGCTCACTTCATTCCAGTTTGAACTGTTTATTCTCTACAAGGGGTTCAAGGTTTGACTTCAGTACTGCGTTCCGCCCTCAGACCGATGGGCAATCTGAGAGGGTGATTTAGATATTGGAGGATATGCTTTGGAGCTGTGTGATTGATTTTCGAGGTAGTTGAGGATTACCTGCCGCTAGTTGAGTTCGCCAATAATAGCAGTTTCCAGTCTAGCATCTAGATGGCACCTTAAGAGGTCCTATATGGTCGTAAGTGTCGTACTCCGCTGTGTTGGACTGAGTTAGGTGAACATCGAGTTTTGGGTCCTGAGCTGGTTTCTGAGGCCGATGATAAGGTTAGACTGATTCGAGATCGTCTGAAGGCGGCGTCTGATAGATAGAAATCTTATGCGGATCTGAAGAGGCGAGATATTGAGTACTCTGTGGGGGACTTCATTTTCCTTAAAGTTTCTCCGTGGATGAAAGTTCTGAGGTTCGATCATAAGGGTAAGTTAAGACCTAGATTCATTGGACCGTATCAAATTTTGAAACAAGTGGGGCTGGTCGCTTATTAGTTGAAGTTACCTCTAGAGTTGGACCGTATCCACAACGTCTTCCATGTTTCGATGTTGAGGCGGTATCGGTCTGATCCTTCCCATGTTGTTTCTGTTGAGGAGGTTGAGGTTAGACTAGATTTGACCTTTGAGGAGGAACCAATTCAGATTCTAGATCGTGATGTTAAGGTCCTGAGGAGGAAGTCTATACCATTAGTCAAGGTTCTGTGGCGGAATCATGGCACTGAGGAGGCCACGTGGGAACCTGAGGATTCGATGCGACAGCAGTTGATAAACCGTAATATATACATATTTTAATCCCACATTTGGCACACTTTTGGATGATTTATCCCTTGAATTGTGGAATTTGATGCTCCTAATCCTTTAATTTCATGTTTTATACTCAGAAGAGCATAGGAGGATGAAAAGAACGAGAAACGGGCCAAAAAGGGAGAAAATGGGCCAAAGTAAGAAATTCGCACGGCTTGGAGGTCACCACACGGCCGTACCACTTTAGTAGACTTGAACACGGCCCGGGGCTCGATTTACACAGGCGTGTCCCTACCGTGACACGTTTTAATTTCACTCAGATTAGGATACTTGTGGGCCAAGTAAGACATCCCGAAAGCCTATATAAACACCCTAGAGGGCAACTTAAAAGGGGAGTTCGACAGAAGGCCTCTATCAGGGCTTTTGATAGGAGCAAAGCCAGAGAGAGCTGAAATTAGGGAATTACTCGAAGAAAGCCAGTTGATCCATCTCAAAAGCCGGAATCACACTCAAGACTGAGGATCTTCCCCTCAATTTTCTTCAGGGGGTTTTAGGGTTTTTCTTATGTTTTGTTTTATACTTTCTTCTGAGATGTATTCTTTTATAAACATGAACTAAACCCATCAAATACCTGAGGGGGATGAAACCTAAGACGGATCTTGTTATTATTTTCTGAACTATATGATAAATACTTGATTTGTTATTAATTATGTGTTCTTAATTCTTGCTTTGATATTTCAGGATATTGATTCAAGTATTGATGTGCTTAGGTAGTGGAGAAAAAGTCCCTGTTTAAGAGTAGATCTAGCATAATTAAGCGGAGTTGATCGCACTTCTAGAGATAGGACAACGAAAATCTGCAGGATTAGGGTCAAACCTAATATGGGAGTCCATAGATCGAGTTAATGCAACTCTAAGGGTTTCAATTAGAAAGAGATTTCAATTAATCAACCTAGGGTTAGACGTTAGTAGCCTCGAGAAAGGTATTAATATAAATTAGGGAATCCTATGGATCAAGTCAAGTGAATAAATCGTCTGGTTCAGAGTTAGATAACAAGTGAAGTCTAGGTGGATTCTTCCTCGGGTATTGTCTTAATCAATTGGTTTTCCTAAAAGTATTTTCCCACTTCATTCTCTTTGTCTTAGTATCTTTAGCTTAGTAATTAGTTAGTTTTAGATTAAACAACAATTCTCTTAAATCTTAGGCTAAATAATAGAAAGATAGTGATTACTAGTATTCTTGGTCCTTGAGGATATGATATTTTCGGTCTTGCCATAGCTATACTACCAAACGATAGGTGCGCTTGCCTTATTCGTTGTCATAGTTAGTTTGGACACGACCAGTAGTATCCTCAGCTGTTCTGATCAGGTAAAGTTTGAGGTCGAAATTTCTTTTGGGGGTAGATTTGTAACGCCCCAAATTTCTTATGTTGGTTCTGTAAAACTTTGACACAACTGTGTATCTGCTTCAATGGTTAAGTGTTTTGGGTGTGTGTGTGAGGTCCTAAGTTCAAGCCCTACCTTTAGCAATCTTTGTTATTTTTGGAATTGAGCCCTATCATTGTTCAGTGGGTTTATATTTAATTGCATGTAATTTCATACCAGAATGAGCCTGCTGGTTCAAGTGGTAAAGGAGTCTGTGTGTGGTGTGGAGGTCTTGTGTTCAAATCCCTGTGCAAACGAGGGTATTTATTTTTGCTCGGTTATGGGGCAGAGTTTTGGTGAAGTTAAAATTCTAATAGTGGGTGGTTGTGTTTAATGTAGGTAGTGGGATTTAAGTAAATTTGATTCCCAAAGAAATCTCTCTTGGAAGAACTAACGTTCTATTCTTCTCATTCCTCTTTTTTTCCCTTTTCCTTTTCTTCTGTTATTTTCCTTTGCTTTCGGTGTCATCTTTTTATTTTTCGAATTACGGTTCCTCTGTTCATGAAATCCGTACGCATTGGTAAGTGGTGGCGGCTTTTTTGTTCGAATAGGAAGTTTTCTTTTAGAATCGTTAGAACGGTTTCTCTTTTCTGATTGGTAATAATTTGTGTTTGGTAGCAGAGTATCGAGAAAACCGTGACTCTTCTCTTATAGATTCATTGTTCATCGTTCAGAGTGTTGGGGTAAGTGTGGAACGCCCGAAGCAAATTCTTGCTAGTTTTTGATTTCTGATTATTGCGATTTAGGTGACTGATTGGGGTTATAATCGATAAATTTTAGGTTTCAAGAGATCGGGAGTATTTTTACTGCGAAACTGTGCTAGGTGTGTACCCGAATCGCAGAAAAATGAGATTTGGTAAAAGCCGAAAAATCCCACTGTCGACACCACACAGCCATGTGGTAGACCGTGTGGTAGGCCATGTACGACGACACTACAGTGTGATCGACGAGGCCAGGCCATGCGTAAGACATGACCGTGTGAAAGCCGAAGTGTGGCCGTACTAGCCACACGGGCTAGGCCAAAATTCAGCGTATGGGCCACACAGGCTGTGGTATCTGGGCCAGGCCGTGTGATCCACACGAGTGTGTGGGCCCATTTATATGAATTTTTCCTAGGGTTGCACTGGTCGTCCCAAACGACTATGGGCCTACTGTAGGGTTGGTAAGGGCTAATTAAACCCTAAACTGTATGAACTGTCTATTGACATTCTGATCTGAGTAAAATTTTGATGCATGTCTACTTACGTTATTATCTGCTATATGTATACAATCATAAGCATGTGAGCATGTTAGATTATTTCTCTGTATTCGTATATTTATGTATCTGATTTTGGGGATGGTATGATGTATATTGGAGAAAGTGATCTGAAAGGCAGTTTATGCCTATTAGCTGGCATCATGGCTGCATTATATCTGTGACGTGCTGTATCGGAACAACCTAGTGTGTAGGGACTGGTGGGTGTTTTAAACCCCACATGGTTTGTAGGGATGGTCAGAGATGGTGTGTAGAGGATAGGGATAGGATATCTGATTTCTGATTCTGATTTGCACATCAGTATCTGTACATGTAATGGGCTTAAGCCCGAACCGAAATTTGAGTGATTCTGACTTTCTGGTTGTGTGCATGCTTAATTTTGTGGGTTACACACTGAGTTTATGTAAACTCACTCTTTCTGTTTATTCTGTACAGGTAGTCCACAGAGTTAGGCGGATCGGTGCAGTGGAGTATTTGACGGTGACCACTTGCTATTACTGTTTTACTTTGCTTTATGGTTTTATTTAAGTTTGGCATTGAGATTTGAAAGGTTGTATTTTCTAGGACTCTCTAGACTCTTTTAAACTATTTGGCTTTGGTTTTGGGTTTTGATTTAACTTTCTTGTTACTATGATGGTTTTTACCTAAAATATGATTTACTAAAAGTGCGAATTGTTTTCCTTAAACATGACGATTTTCCTAAAGCTTCCGCTAAAATGATACATTTTCAGGCAAGTTGACTAGTTGATTATATATATATATGTGTGTGTGTGTGTGTGTGTTTGAAATAGATGAAAACAATTAAGGGTTTATAAGCTTAAGGTTTTTATCGAGTTAGCTTCGTTTTCAAACCCCTTATATGTGACATCACCAGATTCGGCCATAACGTCTATGTCGGGTTTGGGGTGTTACAATCATAGATAAACTAGAATATTATTTTTCTAGGGGAAATAAACTTTTACAACTCTACAAGGGTTCTACCTTCTCTTCCTATAAATAGATGGCATTGGTATAGCTATTAACAAACTTTAATTCTCAACATATAAATATATTTTTCAGAATATTAATTTTATAGAAAAGAGAATTTTCATTTTCACCCCAAAAGGAAAACTTTTTCTAGTTTTGTGTTTTGATTCAATTGGTTCAAGCCCACACTTGAAGTAGTTCGTGGTACAAGAATAGTAGAGAAGATCATTTGGTTGAAAGTAAAAAAAAATCAAGGATTCGCTTATCCAAAAACACAAGTCCAAATTCAGTTAAGGTTTATTATTATAAATATCACAAACTGGGTCAGTTTTCAAAATTTTAATTTTTCGCTGTGCCAAAAAATGATTTTCAAACAGGATATTTTTCAATAATGTGAATGTTTGTAATTTTTACGATTTATCCCAACATGACCACAGTTAGTTAGACAGCCTGGCGACACAGCCGTATGACCTTGGATTACACGACATCATTTTGTTACACGATTTAGGGACACGACTGTGTGATACAGCCCACTCGGCATCAGCCTGGCCACACGGTCGTGTGACCTCTATTTTTTCTTTTTACCTATCTTTTTGTAAAAGTTTCAAAATGGTCTCGATTTGGTTCCGAGACAATTTAAGGGCTTTCATAAGCTCGATTGAGACTTAGATTTATTTGTAATGCATGTTAAACATTGACTTGTATGTATTGGTTTATTGAATATTTCTAAACAAATTGCATATGATTATTTATGTTTACAGTTGTAGCATCCTATAGCTCGAGTCTGACAATTGGACCGAGTAAGTGGTGCTACTTTAGTGGTATCAGAGATACAATTTAGTCGGTTCTAGGATTGAACCTAGCGTATATTGAGTTTAGAAAATACATGCCACAATAACCTGTAATTTTTGTATGATGCTTCTGATCTGATTTGACTATGTTTTTCTTATATATTTGTAATGTGAGTCGACTCTGTTTGTGTCGTAAATGATGAGGTGGATAATAACGTTCCGACTTCTGAACAAGGAGCAAATCAAAGCTTACTTGTATCTAAAATACCTAGAATTGAGGGCGGTGATGCCTTCTTTCAAATGATGAATGAGTGTTTTACTCAATTTATGTGAGCTAACTCAATGGCTCCACAAATTCTGCCCCTTCCTGTGCCTCCCCTGGCACCTTGTCATCCTTAAAACTAGAATCGAGTAATTTTTAACTGACCTCTTATAGATAAAATTCATAAATGTGGAGCTAAAGAATTATGAGGGTTGTATAATGATGATCCTGCAAAAGCCGAATATTGGCTAGAAAATACTCAGCGTGTTTTCGATGAATTAGATTGCTCTATTGAATATAATTTGAAATGTATTGTATCACTATTGAAAGAATATGCATATCAATGGTGGGTTACTCTAACATCAGTGGTCCCGAGAGATTGAGTAACATGGGAATTCTTTTAGGCTGAGTTCAAGAAGAAATATATCAGCAAAATGCATCTAGAAGGTAAGAAATGAGAATTTATGGATCTGAAATAGGGAAACATATCGGTTGTTGAATATGAATGTAAAATTTTCAATCTGAGTAAATATGTGCAGGAGCAATTAACTTTAGAGGATGAAATCTGTACATGATTTGAGTGGGGTTTAAATGAGAACATCCGAGCAATGACAGGAGCACTTGAAATTAAAGAATTCGTAGTGTTATCACGACGTGCTCAGAAAATGGAAGTGATCTAGAATGAAAAGAAATGAGAAAAAGCTAAAAGTGAGAGCTCAAGCAAGAAAAGCATGTCCAGAAATTTTCTGTCTCATTTGCCTAAAAAATCGAAGGATTTCAGAAGCCAGTCTATTCCTACCACTAGGAATCCGAGAAGAGGTGCATTCAGAAAAAATAATCCGAAGGCTCAAGCTACTTCGGTAGCAAGTGCTGATAGTGTTCGGAATGTAGACACACTTGCTTGTGAACATTGTGGAAAGAATCATTTCGACATTTGTAGATTGAAAAAGAGAGCCTGCTTCCGGTGTGGTTCATTTGAACATTTCTTGAGGGATTGTCCAAATAAGGTTGAATCATGTTCAGAACAGACCGCCATACCAACAACTATTTCTTAGAGGGTAAAAGACTGAGATCTGGGGATACATCTAGAGTTAGCCATAGTAAGGCATGTGATACAATCATCAAATTCAAAGGTTGAGCACCAGCTAGAGCTTAAGCGATCCACACTAAAAAGGAGGCTACAACACTTGACGTTATCGCTGGTACTTTTACTCTTTTTGATGGTATGATTTATGCATTATATGTTCACAACTTTAGTAACATAAAAGAATTTACCAATAGAGTTAACTGAATTTGATATTAGGGTGTCAAATTCGAGAGGTCAAAGTGTGCTTGTTAATAAAGTTGTAAGAACTATCCACTAAAATTTCAAGGTTATGAATTTCTTGTTGACCTAATGCTATTGTCGTTCAATGAATTTGATGTTATTTTGGGTATGGATTGGCTAACAGTTCATGATACAGTTGTTAGTTGCAAACTGATCACCTCCAGACGTAGAAACATCTAGATTAGAAATCATGCACAAAAGATATAAAAGACGGTATCAGCTAGTATACGGGTTAGGTTGTAATATAGTTACAACGAAGTAGCTGATTACTCCGAGGATCATACCCAAGGGAGGCGAGTACTAAATTAATTCTAATATAAACATACATAGATTTTGTTAGTACTTTAATTGTATTATAGTATGAGGAATCAAAAGAAAGGTTTTGGTAAACCATACTAAAAATAATACTAAAAGAAAGTAAGGAAATAAATACAACACGAGAAATCAAAGAGTAAAATGTATCAAATCGAGGCATGGGTGATTTGCTAGCTTCAGTAATCATAACCAACTGTCTTCTCAGGTTTTCTTCTTCAATCAACTAGTCAATACCCCAATAGGATCTTCCGATCTTCCATTGATATATTGAGTCAGCAAGTACTACTTATCTCTTGATTTCACAGTCCAGACAGGTTTTGTAACAGCCCAATTTCAGTGAAATCGGAATAGTGGTTTCGGGACCACAAATCCAAGCCGAAAATAAAATTTATTTTTATTTTATTATAGGACCGTATTATGTTAGAAAAATCATGTGAAAATTTCGATACGAAAATTTTACCAATTATGTGTTTAATTATGGGAAGGACTAAATCGCATAAAATGTAAAAGTTAAATTCTAGTAGCTATAAGGATTAAATAGCTATGGAATTCAAAAATAGAGGTCCTTATATGGTAATTATACCATTAAAGAGAAGTATGTAGATATTTTGGTATGATTCATCTATGGAAAAAATACAAAAATGCTAAGGACTAAATTAGAAAGGTGAAAAGTTATTAAATGAAAAAGGAAAACCATTTCATATCATCTTCCCCGAATATTTCCATGGAAACCCTAGGAGAGAGGAAGAAGACTTATCAAGCTTATTGGATCCAGATAGACCAAATTCAGAGTTAGAACAAGAAAAATAGGAAAATGTCGGATTAATAGATGTCTGTACACGAACCTTTGTCGAGGTAAGTTCATAGTTTGTGTAACAAAATTGTGTTTGTTTACATGCTTGCATTGATTGTGTTTAGTAAATTGTATAAATTTCATGAATATGTGAAATGATTACATATTCGATCAAGCCCGATAAATAAAAATGTTTAAATTAAATTATAATGCCCGATAGATAATAAATGATAAACGATGAAAATGTTAATTTTATGCTTGGAATGCGATCATTTGAATTATATGGATGTTATAGATGTATGAAATAATCACATACAGGAAAAAAGCTTAAAAATGTTAAATCCCGTTTGAATAAATGAAAATTGATGGATAAATGTAATTGCCGAAATGAATGAGGTCCTACATTTTTTGCAGAATGGATTAGGCTCGAATGAGCAATCCTAATGACTTCATTACAGAAAGGGTTTAGCCCGGACGAGTAATCCTGATATAAGTCCTCTCGAGCATATGTTATGGAATGGATTTAGCCCGGACGGGTGATCCAGGTCAAGCTCTCTAGAGCATATGTCATAAAAAGTATTTAGCCTGGACTGGTAATCCTATTGTATGCATGTGTGGCTAGAGAGTGTACTCTCTAAAATTGTACCTTATGGGTACTATTGGACATGAATTGACGGATTTTGATTTGTACACCTAAGAGTGTACTACCTCTGTATCCATCGATATTTTCGATAAATTCAACGGGTAAAATTTCTTGACAGGAGAAGATATGAATAAGAAACGAGTTATTTCACATATCGGCCTGAAATACATGAAATTGACGATACGCGATAACTGATATATGGAAATATGAAATGATAATATTGTACATGGAATTTATTTGATGAGTTGGTACATCATTGATTATAGACTTGTATACCTTGAGTGTATTAATTGTGACCTTGATATTCTGAGTAATATGGGTAAAGTTTTGATATGAAATGATATGAACTCGATATGAACTATTATGAAATTATACTTGTAGTATAAAGAGATGATTTATACATGACAAATGAATACATGTTGTGGAAAGTATATGTGCATGGAAACTTGATTGTTGTTGAGCCCATATATATTTTGATGTTATTATGAAGTATATAACTAACAAGGGCAATGAGGGTATGTGTAGGGCTTGAGGTCAAATTGATTGAATATGCCTTACCTAGTTCCCTCAAAATAGAATGAATGGTAAGTTAAGTACCATGTTATACGAACTTACTAAGCATTTTATGCTTACTTAGTTTTATTTCCCTGTTTTAGAGTAAATCGAAAGCTCATTGGATTGGAAGCTCGGCGGAGATCACTCACACTATCCATCGACCCTTGTCCGTACAATATGGTAAATCAATTATGGTTGTAATGGCATGTATAGGTTATATTGGCCATATTGGCATGTAAATGTAAATGTAAATGTAAATGATGCTTGTAATCTAGCCATTGGAATGGCTAGTAATGGTTTGTTTTGATATATTTGTAATGTCATACTATGGTAGCTACATATGTGTTAAGTAGTTGATCAAATTATGCCTAACATATGGACTAGACCAAGGCAAGATTATGAACATGTATGCATGTAATGGTATGCTATGTTGAATGATAGAGTTTGCTTAACTTGAATGCTTAAAATGGTTCGCATTTGGATTTGAGTTTAAGTGCAGGTCATTAGTGTGATTTTGGGTGAGAAATGAAGCTAGAAATAGCTTTATTTTGTCTACATGGGCAGACACACGGGCGTGTGCCTAGACTGTGTGTGACACACGGCCTGGTACATGGGTGTGTGGTTAGGCCGTGTGTCCCCTGTACCTTAAATTCTAGAAAAATAGAATGCTCAGAATTGAGCACACGGGCAGAGACACGGACATGTGTCTCAGCCGTGTAGGAGACACGGCCTTGAACACGGGTGTGTGTCTTGGCCATGTGAAACTTGCACCTAATTCGAAAGGAATTAATTAACCACACGGCCCAGCACATGGGTGTGTGGCATGGCCGTGTGCGCAAGTTAGAGAGCTACATGGGGTCGAGCACGACCTGTAGCACGGGCGTGTCCTAGGGTCACACGGGCGTGTCCCTTGGACCACAAGGGCGTGTGAGCCCTGCACCTTGGAAAAATATTTGAAATTTTGCGAAAAATTCTTAGAGGTTCCTATTAAGTCCCGACTTGATTCTAATGCTTATATTGGGCCTCGATTGTCCATTTAAGAGATGCTATGAATAATCTCGAAAAATGAACAGTGATTGACATGATTCATCTGAAAATGTTTCGAAAGTTTTGGTAATACTCCATAACTCTGTTCCAACGACAGATACGGGTTAAGGGTGTTACAGGTTTAGGGTTAAGGTGTTCATAGATAGGCCATACCAAATCTGGGTTAAATCCCACCTTAATGACTTCCTAAGGTTGTTAGGCCTAGGGTTTTAGGTTCTTCCTCTCTTGAATAGTTGATCCGCTAAGAAACTCGTACAAAATAATTAATTAATCATACCTCCACTCGTTAATCTCCCACAAGAGGATTAGTTCCTCATGGATCTAATAAGCAATATAAAATTGATAAAGCAAATAAACATACAGAGCAATTCAAGAGAATAAACTTTAGAAGAAGCCTTATCTGTATTAATATTTAGCGTAGAATCCTCATAGAGTTTGACAATATTTCCCAAATACGATTTCTCCACAAAAGTAAATAACAAGAACAAAAATAAAATCTAAACCTTAAAAAAAGAGAAAAAAAAACTAAAGACTAAATATAAAGAGAAAATTATACAAGATCAAAAGGCGTCCATAAGATGTGTTGAATGAGCTTAATTATAGACTTTAGGATGGTCGTTGTCCTCAACCTTAGGTCAGCTGTTGTCCTCGTACTTAACATTTGATTGTACGGGCCAAAATGCCCCTAGCTCGTAATTATTTCCTGTACAAAAGCGATGTCATGACACATTAGATCCTATATCTTAACACCGATTGTAACACCCCAAACCCGGCCTAAATGTTACGACCAAATCTAGTGTGTTACATCAAGTGATGTTTGAAACCACATGGTTGTTTGGAAAACATATTGTTTAAAATCACGTTTATAAGTTCGAAATTTCATTTCTCCTCAATTATGCCCAAGGAGAGATTTACTCATTTTATCATTCCTTCAACATGCACGTTTTGTCTTGTTTAATAAAACTGAGTTGATTACAAAGAATTTGGTCTTATCATTTGCGAAAATGAGTTATTTGAAAAAAAATGTTGTTTACCCAACAATTTTACCCACCAAGGGTATTTTAGTAATTTTACCCACCAAGGGTATTTCAGTAATTTACCCAGCAAGGGTAATTCGGTAATTTACCCAGCAAAGGCAATTCAGTAATTTACCCACCAAGGGTAATTCGGTAATTTTCCCACCAATGGTAATTCGGTAATTTACCCACCAAGGGTATTTTGATAATTTACCCACCAAGGGTAATTCGATAATTTACCCACCAAGGGTAATTCAGTAATTTACCTACCAAGGGTAATTCGATAATTTACCCTCTAAGGGTATTTCGGCTTTTAATCGATTCACAGATCATAGCATTTATAGAACAAACAGGAGTCTGCGATTACACACCTTGATTACGAGTGTGCCGCCAACCCCTTAGCACAGATCCTTGTTTCACCGGGTTTTACTAAGTCCTTTCTGAATACTAGTGAAGATTAAGAATCCCTGAAATCATCCTGCGATACAAAGCACCCTAACAAGAAGAAACGAGATAACGATGCGATTGGGCCTAGAGCCCAATTTCGGCCCAAATGGGCCCACACGCTCGTGTGGCCCATTTAGCCCACTTCTAGCCACAGATATGAGATTCACATAGACCAGTTCAATATCTACTACATAATCAAACAATTTATTCATATGGACCCACGGGCCCATTGGGCCCACTTCGGTCCATCGTGGCCCAAACAGCATCCACCCACAAGAATACTCATGGTGGCCTCAACTATCGGGTCGAAGCTCCCACACTTGCGCTCGCACGCTCGTGTGGCTACCATCATCGTGTGACCGGCATTTTGGCGTTTGCCGCTCTACAGCTAGAGTAGTGCGAAATACACACCTGATAGGAATCAGGAGTTAATCCGCGCTCTGAACACTCCTATGCCCAAACGCCAACCAAGGTGTGCTTACTCTTCTCATAGATCACTCTATTTAAAGCCAGCTTCTCATCTTCCTTCATGCTAGCTTCCCGATGTGGGATCCCTCCTTCAGCAGAGTTTAAATCCAACACAAACTCTGGCTGTCCAATCCGCAAAATAAACACTCCCTTGCTTGACATGAGATTTGAACCTTTGCCCTCTCCTCTGCTCCAGACGCTATATGCCACCACAACACAAGCTCCTTTTGTGTCTTAAAACATGCGCAACTAAATATAATTCTATGGGCTAAAGTCTAAGTTCATTTAAAAAGGAAATCAAAATGAAATGCAACCGCCAAGACTTGAACCTTGGACCTCTTGCTTCCTTATGGTGTCATTCCCTTGTCCCTTATGTGGCGTCATTAGCCACTAAACCACAACTCCTTTTGTGTCATTTTTCTCCACATTTTATTCTTAAAGCCTACCTTCTAACTCCTAGGGTTTTATTCACCTAAAACCAAAATTTTTCCTAAAGCCCAGGTTTGATCCCGGGACTTCATGGAAGCCCCCTAACCTTCCAAAATCACTCACCTAATAGGTCCAACTTGCATTAGTGTCGTTCTCTTGTTCTCAAAAATTTTAAACGCTCCCAAGCCCAAGGCCCAATGGGCCCAATTCTACTAGGCCCAAATTCAGGGCGTTACACCGATGGCAATATGCTCAACTTCAGGGTATCTTTAAGGGTATGTCGTGACATCCTCAGGTTGTGTCACGATATTGAAGGCAGTCTTGGAATTCTTCTATTTTGCTCCCTATGTTGTGACATCCAGTGCTCCGTGTTGCAACCTAGCGACCAGTATCAACTTAGTATGCCTTCTAATGGTCTCCTGCACGCTCCCAAAGTGTATTAGCTCACCCTTAGGCCTCATTCGGCCCCTAAGGTAAACAAAATATTCAAATTACACATTTTATTGAACTTACCTAAACTTACGAAAATATAATTAAAACTTGACTAAAATGCTCATGTTCAAGCTTTTAAAGTGCGAAAACTAGTTTAATTTGTTACACAAAATTACGGCAGATCACAAAAAAAGGGATTGTTTTGAAAAGTCCAAGAAGTGATGTGATTAGTGTTGAAACCAACAGATCTAATCGTGTCACTAGTATTGTATCGACTTTTACTGTCCAAACATTAGAATTGAAATAGAACAGGTCCCAACAGTATGAGAATTTGCTGATATTTTTCCAGAAGAATTACCTGGGTTACCGCCAAAAAGAGAAGTCGAGTTTGTGATTGATTTAGTACCAGGAAATGCTCCGATATCTATTGCGCTATACAAAATGGCACCTAACGAACTTAAAAAATTGAAAGAGTAATTGTAAGAATTAATAGATCGAAGATTCAGTAGACCGAGTGTATCAAAGCGGGGTGTTCTACTCTTTTTTGTGAAAAAGAAAAATGACACTTTGAGATTATGCATTGATTATTGTTAGTTAAATAAAATGACTGTAAAGAATAAATATCTATTACCTCAAACCGACGACCTATTTGATCAGTTGAAAAAGATACCACATCTTTAAAAATCAATTTACGATCAAGTTATTACCAATTGTGAGTCAAAGAACCGTATGTTCTTAAAACAACATTCAAAACTCGTTACAACCATTATGAATTTCTTGTTATGCCATTCAGTTTGACCAATACTCCTGATGCATTCATGGACCTAATGAAAAGAGTGTTTCAGCCTCACCTAGATCAGTTTGTAGTTGTATTAATGGATGATATATTGATTTAGTCAAAACGTGAAATTGAATATGATTAGCATTTGAGAATTGTATTGCAAACTTTGTGTGAAAAGCAACTTTATGCTAAATTTAGTAAATGCAAGTTCTAGTTACCTGAGGTTGGATTTTTGGGGCATGTGATATCCTTAGATGGTATTCAGGTTGATCCAAACAAAATTTCTGCGATTGTGAACTGGAAACCTCCGTGAAAAGTTACAGAGGTACGTAGTTTTCTGGGCTTGGCAAGTTATTATTGACGTTTTGTAAAAGTTTTTTCAATAGTTACTTTGCCATTGACAAAACTACTACAAAAAGATGTTCAATAGTTACAGAGGTACGAAAAATGTATAATGATTTATATTGGTGGCCAGGTATGAAGCGTGAAATATCTGAATTTGTTACTAAATGTTTGGTATGTCACCAGGTGAAAGCCGAGCATCAGGTTTCTTTAGGTTTATTACAGTCTGTAATAATTCTGGAGTGGAAATGAGAATGGGTTACAATGGATTTTGTATTGGGATTTCTGTTGACTTCGAAAAAGAAAGATGCCATCTATGCTGTTGTTGATAGATTGACGAAATCTGCACACTTTATTTCGGTCAGAACGGATTATTCTCTCGAGAGATTATGTAACACCCCCCATACCCAACCTGATTACCCGATCAAGTATAGAAGTGCTACATTCGTTTTCAGAAACTCTAATAATATCTTAATAAAAATATCATTAAAATTTTTACATATTAGTTTCGTTGTTCTAGTATATTAATTATTGATATTCGAGATAAGCCGAAATAATTATTTTTTTTACCATTCTTACATTTAGTACAATATACTAAAGTGAAAGAAGGGCCATTGTGAAAAATAGGGAACACTACATGTATAAACACGCGTTAAGCTATTGCTAACTTAGTAAGTACAACTATTATTTAGATCATAATCTATATTATAAATTATAACTTATTTATTATCACTACACAGAATCATTTAAATGACCTGCTTGTATTCATCATACATAATTTACTAATCAATTCACTTATTTTTATTTTACAATTAGGTCCACATTTATTATTTACTCATTAAACACCAACTAAACATATTGATTTAATTATCATCTATATAATACTAGAATCACATGATTTATTTTAAATTCTCAGTTACTCCATTTAGCTAAAATTTTTGATAATTTACTTTAATTATTTCAACCATATATTTTCTTCTTTTTTTTCTCAATTTCATAAATTTTCAACACATATAATCTATATGATTCAATAATCACTAAAATAGTTTTGTACCTTTTTCAGAGATTCGGTAGACTTAATAAAACACACAGGATATACGGAACAGAATAGAACACTGCTGAAACAGATGAACAGAGAGCACAAATGTGCTAATCGATGAGCACTGACATGCTAATAATTAGAGAGCACTGACGTGCTAATAATCAGAGAGTGCACTAAGGTTCCTTGATGGCATGCCACTAATATCCCAATAGTTCTTATCTCGCCTACTTGGGCAAGTCATAATATACACACGTCACTTTTACACTTTTTACCATTTAATCCTTATAACAATACTTTGTATAATTGTATCTTCCTTTTTCATTAACACATATAACTTGTCTCAATATTTAATAATCTTCCATAATTCCATTAATAAATCTTATTATACATTTCACTGATCACTTTTACTTATTTTACAATTTATGCCTCATCATGACATTTCATGTAACAGTATCTTTTTCTTTCAATTTCTCTATTTAACTTCCATATTCCACCATAATTTCTTATCACATTCACATGTCATTTTCATTTTTTTCCCTAAATTTTGTCCTTGAGGAATCAAATCTACAAATAGAATTTATAATTCTTTTAATACATGTAACATGTTTCACCAATTAATATAATTTCCATAATTCATCACTAATATTTATTAATTCTTTATTTTTCATGTTATTTTACGCTTTTAACACACTAATCCTTGTCTTTCATTTTTTTTATCAAACATCTGTACATTATTTCACATATCATTATTTCACATATTTCTCTTCACATTTACTTACATAAATATATAGTTCCATCAACTTTTACATCCTCTATAATTTAGTATTTTTTTATGCACTCTAAATATTTTCTCACATCTCTTTCAATTTCTTTACCACATATTACTTAATAAATACAATCAATTTATTATTTATTATATTTAATCATTATCAAGCCTTATTCTTCACTTATTCAACTTATAAATTTGTAATTAAATACCATATTAAAATTATATTCATTCTAACAATTAACTTTATAATCAAAACAAGTAAGAATCTAGTTGTACTTACAACTCAAAATATGGAATCAAACTTTCTTCCTCTTCTTCCTCCTTTAGCTCCTCATTTGCTTTATTTCTCTACTTGTTTCTCACTTCCCTTCACTTTTTCTTCATTTTTCCATATCAAAATACACAATATTTACACATTAAAATCATATTCACATATCATATTTCATGTTTTTCAAATAAAACCAACATGTATTTCAAGAGAAGTTTAACTTTCTTACCTTAATCACTTGTATTCAACATTCATTGTTATTTTCTCTCTCCTCCAGGACAAGTATGGATGCATTTCTTTTAACAGTTGGGGTAGTTTCTACACTTCTCTACTAATTTTACTCACTAATCTTGAAGAAATTTGGAAGAAACTAGCTTAATTGATTTGTATTTGGTGAGAGGGACTACATTGAAAGAAAAATAAAAGTTGAAATGGTGGGAAAATGGTGGTTGACGTGAAACACTATGGCTGATGGCCTTTTATAGCCATTTCATCCTTTCTTTTCTCCATTTCTCTAGTTTCTTCCATCAATTTATCTATACAAAAATGTCTTTTTTATGTTATTTACCATCTTGCCATTTTCACTTAATTATAATTAAGCCATTACTTTTTCATAATTATCTTTTTAATTCTTTTACCATTTTACCCTTTCAATTTTTGTATAATAACACCCATGTGTCCTATTTCCTTTGCTATATTTTCATCTCTAGTCCCTCCTCATTTTTCATCAAGTTAATTTAATCCTTCAACACCCAATTTTCTCACATTGTCTTAATACTTTTAATTAATTTAATCGGTTCCCAAAAATTTATATTAATATTTATACTTTTTCAAATATCTTATGCAGCTATCTTTTATGTCTCATAACTCTTTAAGTTTCCAATTTTTGACTTTTCTCAAAATTTCAACTAATTTATTGTATATTTATCATTGTTTAAGACTCTGAAAATTTTTGGAGATGTTACAGATTAGCTGAGTTATATATCTTTGAGATTGTTCGATTACATGGTGTGTCGGTATCTATTATTTCTGGTCGTGATTCGAAATTTACCTCCAGATTTTGGAGTAAGCTACACGAAGCTTTGGGTATGAAATTGAACTTTAGTACTGCATTTCATCCCTAGACAGACGGACAGTCTGAATGTGTAATTCAAATTCTCAAAGTATGTTACGATGTTGTGTTATTGAGTTTGAAGGCAAATGGGAAAAAAAATTCACCGTTAGATGAATTTTCTTATAATAATTGCTACCAAACGAGTATTAAAATAACACCGTACAAGGTTTTATACGAACGTAGATGCAGAGCTCTGTTATATTGGTCCGAGTTGAGTGAGGAAAAATCACTGTTACAGATCTGATTCGTGAAACAGAAGATAAAGTTTGGATTATCCGTGATTGTCTAAATCTTCCTCTGATTGATAGAAATCGTATGCCGATTTAAAATGAAAAGATATTGAATTTCAAATTTGGGATAAAGTTTTCTTGAAAGTTTCATCCTGGAAAAAGTTGTTGCGATTCAACAGAAAAGGGAAGCTCAACTCGAGATTATAGGTCCATATGAAATTCTAGAAAGAATCAGACCTCTAGCATATTGTTTGGATTTATGACTAGAATTGAAAAAGATACATAATATTTTCCATGTATTTGTGTTGCGGAATTATCGTTCAGATCCTTCGCATCTGATATCTATTGATGAAGTTGAGTTACAGCTGAATTTATCGTACAGTGAAGAACCAATGAGAATTTTGGCTCGGAAGGCAAAAGAACTTCGTAACAAAAGAGTACCATTAGTGAAAGTTCTGTGGCATCAACATGGTATCTAGGAAGCTACGTGGGAAATAGAGGAATCTATGAGATTCTAATACCCTAATCTTTTTATTGGTAAGAATTTCGAGGATGAGATTTTCTTTAGGGGGAGAGTTGTAGCATCCCAAAACCTTTGTATTCCGATGATCAAGTCAGTTAACATTATTCTTTAATATTAACAAGTTTAATACTAACAAGTCTATATTATGGTTAAATTGAATTTTGGTATGATAAATTTTGGTGATTGAATAGTTATTTATGGTACAGGGACTAAATCGTAAAACTTGTAAAATTATATCACTATTGATTTGTTTGTATGGTTTATTAGATTAAAATCAAGGTTTAAAGTGGCAATTAAACCACTTTGATAGTTGGTGGACAGTTGGATGCTTAATATTAAGTAATTTTATATAAAATTTATGTTTAAAATAATGAAACAAATATGTAAAAAGGTAAAAACAAGGTTTTATTTTTCATTCCCTATCATCTTCCTCATCGTCCCTAACCAAAGAAAACCTAAAAACCATTATTTTCATCTTCAAGCTATTCGACTCTAACTTGGTAGGTGATTCCTAACCCGTTTCTTATAAATTTTATATTTTAGAATCCCGAGAGCTTGATTTAGCTATCCTAGGGACTATTTTCTAAAACTATTAAAGTTTAGAAATGTTACCATTGAAGGATCCTTTAAGTTTTTGGTGTTAATAGCTAGCATGTTAAGTGTAATTGTTAGTAGGACTAAATTGTAAATGAAATTTTGATAGTTTTTTTTATTAAGGACTAAAATGTAAAATTTGCAAAATAGTGAGATGAAAATTATATGCTACATGTTGTTGGTATTTTAATTAAGGATGTGTTTGAGATCGGTTTCGAAATCGAAGCTCAATTTTGAAAGTTATAGTATTTTTTGTTTTAGGGACTAAATTGAGATGTGTAAAACTTGAAGAATTATTATATAGATGAAATTGAGTTATTATATCATTTCAATATGCTGTTAAATGATAATTTGAATAGTTAATTTAGTTAAATTATGATTTAAATCAAGGATTACAATAACTGGAGGACTTACGCGGAAAAGGGAAAATTACCGACTTATTTCTATTAGCTAAATCGCTTAATTGTATACGAGGTTACGAGTTGAAACCCGATGGAACTGAGCTCCAACATTTGTTATGGAATCGAGGATACATGCACATTAAGCCCTAGTCGGGCTTTCTGTTGTGTAGGTTAATCCGGATAGATAACTAGGCACTATTGTTTATGATTAACTCAAACTAGTAATTTATACTTGTTGTGTAGGCTTTACCCAATCGGGCAACCAGACACTGTTATTCATGATTAGCTCAGATGAGAAAATGTTATCTATCATGTAGGTTTAACCTAAACGGGTAACTAGGCACTATCATTTTCACATGTATACTGAGTACTTTTATGGTGTTTCATTAGGTAGAATTATAAAAAGGAAATGTGATTATATGAGGTTGATGTTGGTGAGAAGAATATTCATGATATGGATATATATAATGCAAGTTGAATTGTGATAGAAATATGAACATTTGAGGTTATGTGTATGTTTTCAAAACTTTATGTATTTAATGATGTTGTATTGTATCTTGTTAGGGATAATTGTTTGGCATAATGAACTTGTATGTGTTAAGTAATTTAGGTACGTAAATGTTTATATTGTATGAGCTTACTAAGTATTTTAAATACTTACCCGGTGTTACTACTTTTCTATAGATTTTGGACATCTGCAAAGTGTTGATGAAATCAGTGAGAAGCACACACCTACCATCCCTCATTTCGGTAGATTTTTTATGTTCCGAGCTTGGTTATTTGTGGTATGTATATAGGATGGTTAAAACTTGTTCTAATGAATGTATGTATTTTGGTATGGTTATGTTTGTATAAAAGTTTATGGTGTATTTTGTTATATGATGTATGGCTTGATGTCAAGTTTGGTATTTTGAAGGTTAAAGGAAATGGAAAAGTGCGAATGGTATTATGTATATGAATTAGATTGTGGCATTAGTTAGTTACACGACCATGTAATCCATAGTTAGTTACATGACCTGGCAACACAGTTATGTGACCCTAGATTACATGGCATTAGTTTGTTACACGGTTTGAGGACACGACTACGTAGTACAGCCTCACACGACCTCAGCCTGTCACACAGCTGTGTGACCCCTATTTTTCCTTTTTACCTATCTTTTTGTAAAAGTTTCAAAATGATCCCGATCTGGTTTTGAGACAGTTTAAATGCTTTTGTAAGCTCAATTGAGACTCGAATTTGTTTGTAATGTATGTTTAACATTAACTTAAATTGTATGTATTGATTTATTGAATATTATTGAACAAATTAAATATAATTGTTTTTGTTTATTGTTGTATTGTAATAGCCCGATTTTGGGGCTAGTCGGAACAGTGGTTTTGGAACCACTAATCAAAGACCAGAGAAATTATTTTTAATGTTATTTTATGTGTTATGGCATAATTATATGAGTGTATGAAAATTTTGGTGGATTAATTTTAGTGATTGTGTGCTAAATTGTGAAAAAGGACTAAATCGCATAAAGTGCAAAAGTTTTATTTTACAAGCTAGAGGTGTCCAATAGCTATAGAATATTAAATTGGAGGTCCTTAATGTGCAAATAGGCCATTGGGGAAGTGATGGCCGGCCATAGGGGACAAATTAGGGACATGGTCAATGGTTAGGTGAGTTGGTGACTTAATTGAATAAAATAAGAGAAAAATAAGAAAGCTATCATCTTTTCCTATTCCCATTTCTTCTTCCACCAAAAATTCAAGCAAGAAAAAGGGGTTTTGAAGCTCAAACTTTCAGCCAAGCTATCCTCTTGCAAGTAAGTGATTTTAGAGGTCTTTCTTGATAATTTTTGTACTTTTGGAACCCCTAAAGCTTAAGCTAGCTAATGAGGGGACTATTTTGCAAAATGGTTGAAAGTTTAGGGATTTTACATGTGAGTGCTTATGTTGTTTGCTGAGTTTTTATGGAAGAAAATGAACCTTAGTTGGTTAAAGAACAACTTTTGTGAAAGGACTTTGCATGAAAAACTCCTAATAGGACTATTTTGTAAAAGCTATAAATTAGATGATAAAGGTGTGAAATAGTTGAAATTTTGAGTTGCTATAAGAGAGAATATGAGTCATCTAGGCTTGGGTGTAAGAGAAATGAACGCATTTCATTTTACAAGCCTAGGGGCAAAATTGTAATTTTGCCAAAGTATAAGGGCAAAACGATCATTTTTGCCAAAGTAAAAATTTTGAAGTGTCTCGATTTATGTAGTGATTAAATGAGTAAATTTTATTGTTATAGATCGAGAAAAACGCGGAATCAACCTTGACGGGGGAAAAGGTAAGGTTTCGGACCGCAAATTAACATATTTTGCACCGAGGTAAGCTTATGTGTAAACGATACATCCCTATTACGTATATTTTTAATTATTAATGTATTATGAGGATGTGATTAATTATTGGAGAAAATTATTAAAATAGTAAAAAATGTGAAAATTCTCGGATGAACCTTCGGAAGAGAAATATGGGTACGGATGAATATCCGTAAATATGTAAATTTTGGTGGGCTGTGTGCGATACCAACTTGTTGTTTATTAACGATGGGCTGAGTGCGATACCATTATATATTTTATCATTTTGGTGGGCTGTGTGCGATACCACCGTAATTATCATTGTTAGTGGGTTGTGTGCCACACAACATTATTATTGACTAATGGCGGGCTGTGTGCGAAACCACCGGGTATCTTGTATCATTCCGAAGGGTTCATCGAGAAACTTGACTAAGTGAAATTATATGTGGCTTTGTGGTGATAAGTGCAGGGCGCCCTTTCCAGATTCCCGTGCATGCCCGCGCACGCCTTTGCAGATCCTCGCGCATGCCCCACGCGTTTCTCGAACTCGCCCCAACAGTGCCCTTCCCCATGCCTCGGTCCAACGCCCGTCGTTGCTGCCCCAGTGCCATTACGCACACCGACCAACGATCCTCGTATGTCTTCGCCCATGCCCTACAGAAACAAAAACAAGGAGCAACAGAGAAACCAAGAACAGAGAAATATGGGGAAAATAGTTGAATAATAGAAAAGGGACATTGTATTTGGCTATAAGACCATTCAAAATCAGTGTAAAGGGGGTTCTTTTTTGGTTTTTACTTTTCCACGCATCAGAGATCAGAAATAAAAAAAAGCATGAACTATCAGAAGAGAAGATAAGTTTTTTTCTTTGTTTTCTCCTCTTTTTTCCTCTCGATTTAGGGCTGAATCTTTTACTTCTTTCCATCTTTTTACTTACCGTTTTCGAAACCTAATACCAAGGCTAATAATAAAACAAATAAAAGAGAAAAGACCTTACCTGAACTCCCAGTCGCGTCGTCAGAAACCTCAAACATCGCCGCAAATTGGGTTCAGGGAAAGAGGGTTAAGGGCTTTGGGTCTCGTCTCTCGGGGCGCTAAAACAAAGCCTCGAACATATTAAAAACCTCCCCCTCTGCGCGTTGTAGACCCCCGTGTAAGAGGGTGGCGTAATTGACGCTGGCCGGAGGGAGCCCAAGCGTTGGGAGCAAGAGAGGAGAGAGAGAAAAGGCTGGGAGTTTTTATTTTTTTGAAACCAGGGATCTGTGAATGAATGAGAAAAGGCAGACTTTGGGTTTTTTGACAGGGACACGAAACGGTGTCGTTTCACGTTAGGGTCACCAATGCCAAAACGGCGCCGTTTAATTTGACTCGGCCCGAATCTGACCCGCACCCTAAGAGGATCCGCATGTTTCTTCAATTAATGAGGAATTTGCGCGTTTGGTCCCTTCTAGTTTTGAATTGTTTTTAATTTGACCCGTTGCATGCCGTCTTTATTTTTTAATTGATCTCAGAAATTCATGCGCATTCCAATCTAGTCCCTTTTTACTTTCTTCAATTATTTTCGCCACGTTTTTATTTAAATATTACTATTATTGTTATTTTAATATTATTATAGATACCATTTTTACTATTATTATTATTATCACTACTAATTAGTTTTAAATTATACACTATTATTTTATACATACATGTACAACATTTTAATATTCATTTTAATTGGTCTCATGTATCTTGTATAGCTTATTATTTATGTTCGTTCATATGTGTATATACTTAAATGCGTAAATCCTTTACTCGTGTTGTTTAAATGTTTTATTCTCGGTATTACGTTTAAGCATTGTTACCTTGTATAAATTATTTTTTATTCTATTATATTATTTATATATTCTACCTTAAACCAATCTATATGTATACACAGCTAGTTTTACTCAAAATTTCTATATATATATATATATATATATATATATACACATGTATTTTCCTTCTTAAATTTATTGTATATAATTTATTAATTGGAAAGATCATATGTTAATGTTTAATTTATTCTCACAACATTTTACATTGTTACTTATTATCGTTATTATATTTTGCGTTAAATTATCTCTATGATCGGTCTGTTTGCATAACATTAAGTTTGTAAATCATTTCATGCTTAGTTCTATATTCATGCTACTGGTTATTGTTATATTTCAAATCCCATCACATTCAAACTCTTCTTAAATGTTTTATTTCGTCAAAAACAAATGTTAAACCAATTTCAAAATTACATTCTTTTAAAAAAGGGGATAAGGCAATATTTGTGTGTTTAGAAGTACGGAAAATTACATCCTAATGTGTTGGGTGTCAATCTTTTGTTCGACTGCATACTCAAATACCCTTTTCTTTTACATGTTTTGAAGATTAAAGATGATCTCGATGTTAGAGTATAAAGGTTTTGTATCTTAACGTGTTGGGTATGATACTTTCATTCTTTTGAAACGAGATAATCTTGAGATTCAATCCCAATTTAACGAATTTTTTTATTTTTACCCTAGATATTTTCAAGTTTTCCACATTAGGACATTGATCAATCAATTTGGTACCAATTTTGGGCGTTGCGAGGGTGCTAATCCTTCCTCGCACTTAACCGAATCCCGAACCTGTTTTCTCGAACATTCGTAGACCAAAAGCTCTGTTTTAATAAACCAAAATGCTCTATTAAAACAAAGGTGATCCGATCACACCTAATAAAAGGTCAGTGGCGACTCCCTATTTTTTAAAAAAAAGTCGATTCCCGTTTTTTTTTTTAAAAATGGTTACGACAGCTTGGCGACTCCACTGGGGAATTCGAGAGTCAGGCCATAAATTGATTGATTTTTTGTCCTTTTGATTGAAAATTTGGAAAATTGTTTTAATCATGTTTCTGTCGATGCATCTGCCTATGCTATAATTGTAATACTGTTGAGTCCCATGATACTGGCATTTACATTGCATGACCGCTATGGTCACACCTTTAAGTGGAGTAAGAAACAAATCCTTTGTGAGGTTTTCACCTCAGCATGGGCTAGTGGATTGCTTCCGGATACATCCGTACCTATGTGCTTTGTGAGGTTTTCACCTCCGATGGCCATAGGGAAATGTATCCCACTGAACCGAACTTGGTCCGCATGAGCCTATAATGGGTGAGGATTAAGGAATCTTCTGGTTCAGGTACCCCTCTTTAGAACCAAGCCTCATATAGGAACCTAGAGCCTGCCCTAGGCAGAATGTCGAAATAGTTACCCAGATAAGTGTTTAATGATATTTTACTTGTTTTGATTATGCAATACTAACTTGCGTTGATTTGTTTGATTTGCATGAAATTCCATATAGTAGAGGTGTCAATTTCTGTTCGGTTGCTGAGATAGGAAGTTTGCTATGGAAAACGACTTTCTTGATAAAGTAGAGGACAATGTGGCCGTGCGCACATGGTCAGAAAAGTTGCAGTTAGAAAAAGGAGATAGCTTAGTTGAAGGTCATACGTCGGAGCTGAGGGACTTCACCCGTGTTAGCGTGACACAAAATGAGCTTCAAGAGTTGCGAGATATCTGGACCCATTGGGAAGATGAAGCTAAACAGATGTTCTGCCGCCATTATGGTGATATCTCTCACTTATTGGATGTTAAGATAGATAAACACCTGTTTTGGGCTATGGTCTAGTTTTGGAATTCCGCATACAGTTGCTACACTTTTGGGAGAGTGGATTTGGTGCCAACAATAGAAGAATATACCACTTTACTTCGTATTCCCGAGATGCAAGTTGACAAGGTTTATATTAGGCCTGCCTATGTCCTTCCTTTGGCGAAGAAGTTGATGAAAATTACGGGAATGAATGAACAGTAGATCTCGACCAAGATTCAACAGAAAGGTGAAGAGAGATGTATTCCTTGGGTAAATTTAAGGGATCTGATTTTGATGCACCCTGATGTGAGGAGGAAGGTTGATATCTTCGCCTTAAGCCTCTACGGACTAGTCATCTTCCCAAAAGCCCTAAGACACATAGAGGCTTTGTTCGATCGATTGGATAAACAAGTTACACCTGTCCCAGCAGTTCTTGCAGAGACTTTCAGATCTTTAAATGCATGCAGAAGAGCGGGAGGAGGAAGGTTTATCGGATGCGCACAGCTATTAATGGTATGGTTTTATGGGCATTTTTGGAAGATGGATAAAGTCTCTTGTCGACCCTTTTATAAGGATTATTCACCGATAAAAGAGGAAGTGGCCATGTCAAGACGAGAAGATATAACAGAAGAAGGATGGAGGACAATTCTTCAGAATCTTCAGGATGGAGACATTGAGTGGAGAGCTCCATGGATGGTGCCTGGAGAGATCCTTTATAGATGTGGAGACTTTAATTGGGTCCCTCTACCTAGAATTTGGGGAGTCATCGGGTATGCCCCTTTGCTAGCAGCAAGACAATACCAGTCTAGACAGTTCGTGCCAACAACATATGGGTTGGATCGAAACGAATTCTCTTATCCAGGAGATGGTTATAAGAACAAGGTTAAGGAAATTGCAAATGCTTGGAAGCAAACCTACCGGATGAAGAGGTTGACTGTGGGAGAAACGGTGACTTTTGAGTATAAAGTGTGGCTAAACAAAAGAATCAACGACAATATCCCGAGACTAAGTTCAGATAATGCTCAATCTATAGAGGAACGTTTGCAAATGATACCAACGGAATTAGAAATTATAAAGCAAGATTTTGTAAAGTGAAGTTTAGAGCTTGAGAAGAAAATTGAGCAGTTGGAGGAAGAGAAGATGCTTTTGAAGTTGGATGTAGAGATACAGAAATCAGAAGTAGAAAAGATAAAAAAGGGGAAGAGCAAAGCCGAAGAAGAGTTGGATATCCTAAAGGGGGACTACAAGAAGATACGTCTCTTAATGAGAACTGCGGGACTAGGAAAGACTTCGAGTCAATGGCGACAAGAGTTACAAGAGGAAAGAGCTAAGACCGAGCAATGGGAAAGGAAATTTCAAGAAATGAAGGCTAAGAAAGAGATCCTAGAAAAGCAAGTGTCAGAAGGCCAAAACAGAAGAAATAAATTGAAGACTAGAGTGGCGGAGTTGGAAAGGTCTCTTGACTATTATCGAAACCGTAACTCGGTAAGAGAATTAAAGGCAAGTTTGAGTAGAATCGAAGAAATGGAGAAGAAGACCGAAGAGTTAGAAATGGAGCTGCAGAACTGTCAGAATCATATTGGATATTTAAAGGAGAATGAAGAACGAAGAGAAGTGGAGCTGTACCATTCCCAGAATCAAGTCAAAGATAGAGATTACCTCATGGGGGAGGCTATAACCCAGATACGAGAGATAGCCGAGTATTTACAGACTCTAGCCATACAAGCTGACACATTGAGCGTACAGTTCGAGACACGGTCAGATCGTGGACGAGAATTAGCTACCCTACTGATGAAGATTAAAGCCTTAGATGTTAGAGCAAGGCTGTTCTTGTAATCTATCTTGTGTAAAGAGCTTTGTTTTCTAAGAAAGTTCTCTATGGGGAATTGAATCAGAGTTGACACCTTTTTTGCATTCATACCATGCATTTGCATTATGTTGCATACATTAGTATCATATCACCTTAATTATTCACTAAGGCTAAAATCGTATAATCCGCAGTTGCGACACTACGAATCTGGAATCACGTCATCCCTATAGGACACGTCTAAGAACTAGAGCTATGGACGCCGAACTCAATGGGAGGATCGAAAGAATGGAAAGAATCCAGAGAGATCTGCAAGAACAGTTAGCCAAGTCGCAGCAAGAAGCAAGGGATCTGATGGCAAGATCCCGAGAGGAATCGCTCGAGCAGAAGGATCAAATGGCCAAAATGATGGAGATGATATCAACTCTAGTCAAAGGAAAAGGGCCCGTGCAAAGTCCTGATGTTACAGAACCCCATTCGAGAGTTAATCAGGATCCGCTCTATCTTCCAGGATTCACTCTACCCCACGTCCATGCAATGCAAAGAGGATATCCTCAAGGGGAACCGGTAGGCCTAGAGCAAAGACCTGCACCACTTGCTCATCCAGGGCAAGGTATGTTTGCATCGAACTCCGGAGATAATTCTGCTAATCCAATAGTTCCAGATTTGGATGATCCGGTAGAAATAGCCAAGTTGAGAATGAAGGATCATGATGCTGAGGACAAGTATAGGAGTCTAGAAGAAAGACTCAAAGTGGTAGAAGGTACTGGAGTCTTCTCTGCACTAAGCGCCAAAGAGCTCAATTTAGTGCCTGATCTGGTCCTACCTCCGAAATTCAAAGCGCCAGATTTTGAAAAATACGATGGAACGAGATGTCCAAAGGCGCATCTTATCATGTTTTGTCGGAAGATAGCTGGTTATGTGAATGAGAACAAATTGTTAATACATTGTTTTCAAGATAGCTTGATCGGATCAGCCCTCCGATGGTATAATCAACTCAGCAGAGAGAGGATCCAATCATGGAAAGACCTAGCATCAGCATTTTGCGAACAGTACAAACATGTCTCTGATATGGCACCTGATCGACTAATGCTGCAGATGATGGAAAAGAAGCCAGCAGAGACGTTTAGACAATACGCTCAAAGGTGGAGGGACGTCTCGGCGCAAATAGAACCCCTACTGACTAAAAGTGAGATAATGGTCCTTTTTATCAACACCTTGAAAGCGCCATTTTACGACAAACTGGTGGGAAACGCCACAAAAGACTTCGCCAATATCGTAATGTCTGGGGAGCTCATTGAAAATGGCATCAAGAGTGGAAGGATGGAAGGTCCTGAGAGTTCGAAAAGGCCAGTACCCATGAAGAAAAAAGAGCCTGAAACTCACATGGTGGGGACTGGAAGCCGCTATGCTTCTAATCCATACCCAACCCAACCACGACCTCAATTTCGCCCACCTCCAAAATTCCATTTTCCTCCTCAAAACCCTTACTATCAAACACCTCCTCCTTACCCCGTCTATGCCACTAATAACCAAAGACCATTCGCCATATTTCCGCCAAGTATTACACCTGCTCAAAGTCAGTCCAGAAATGAACAAAGACTAATAAAACCCAACCCTGAGAAACTTCAGTTCACCCCCATCCCTGTGTCGTATGGAGAGTTGTGCCCGAAATTACAGGAAAAACAATTAATATCCCCACATTATATGGCACCCCTGAAACCTCCATACCCAAAATGGTATGATCCTAACGCCAGTTGCATGTACCATGCTGGAAACCGGGGGCATTCTACAGAAAATTGCCTAGCTTTTAAGAAAAGGGTTCAAGGTCTTATTGATGCGGGCATTTTATGATTTGATGGTATTAATAATATGGCTGGAAATCCGCTCCCTAACCACGCTGAAGGGAACGTGAGCGTGGTGACGAAGGAAGACAGGTGGCGAGCTAAAAACCGCGTATCTGAAATAAAGACATCTTTGAGTAAAGTATGGGAAATAATGACTGAGAAGGGCTTGTTCAAGAAAAGTTTCAAGGAGGAAAGTACAGAGGGTCAAATTTTTTGTGTCTTTCATGGCATAGAAGGGCATCACATCCAGTCTTGCGAGGAATTCAAAGAGTTACTCCAAGACATGATGAACAACAAGGAGGTCAAGATCTTTGATAAAACAGACGAGGCCGAGGAAAGGGAGATATGCGCCTCTGATAATCAACCACCAGCCATCCCCTATAGTGCTGATCGGCCTCTGGTAATTTATTATGAGGCCAAGAAGAAGGAAGTCGAATCAAAGATGATAATCAAAGTACCAGCTCCTTTCCCTTACAAGGATGACAAGGCAGTGCCATGGAAATACGATGTCAACATCGCCATACCCGGAGCCACGACTGGAAGTGTTAGCGAGGTGGGGCATTTTACCCGCAGCGGGAGATGTTATTCCCCTGAAGTGGACGAACCGAACAAGAAAGCCGTTGACGCGAATCAGAAAGGAAAGGCGCCAATGCGTAGTGCTGAGGTTGATGTTGAAATATAGTCTGAGCAAGAAATTAAAAGACCTGTGAATGAGGATGAAGCTCATGAATTCTTAAAGTTTATCAAGCATAGCGAATATAACATCGTGGAACAGTTGAACAAACAACCGGCGAAAATCTCAGTGTTATCTCTACTGTTGTGCTCGAAACCACATCGAAACGCTTTACTGAGAGTGTTAAACCAAGCGTATGTGCCGAGCAACGTACCCGTTGAAAAGCTTGATAGGTGGGTGAATAACTTGAATGCGGATAATTTCATCTCTTTCAGTGATGACGAAATACCACCAAATGGTAGGGGTTCTATAAAAGCATTGCCATCACGACCGGTTGCAAAGGCCATATAATACCGAACGTGCTTATTGATAACGGGTCTGCACTCAATGTCATGCTTTTGGCTACACTGTCCAGGATACCGGTTGATATGTCTTACCTAAGGCCTTGTCATTCCGCGGTAAGGGGTTTGATGGGACACGACGAGAGGTCATGGGAAAGATCGAGATTCCTCTAGAAGTGGGCCCATGTACATACGATATTGAGTTCCAGGTCATGGACATCGCACCTTCATATAACTGCCTCTTAGGGAGGCCTTGGATCCATTCCGCCGGGGCAGTTCCTTCGTCTTTCCATCAAAAGGTCAAGTTTGTCATGGATAACCGTTTGATCACGGTCGCTGGTGAAGAAGACATTGTTGCGTCTGTCTCTACTGACGCGCCCTACATTGAAGCAAATAAAGATGCAGTAGAATGTTCCTTTCGCTCCTTCGAATTTATCAATGCTACATTTGTTGTTAAAGGAAATAAGATTCCCGCACCCAAGTTATCGAAGAATACCAAGATGGGAATCAAGCTGACTGTGGGAAAAGGAGCCCGAGCGAAGAAAGGGTTGGGAAAATACTAGCAAGGAATAGTTAGAGCACTAAAGCCAGTACACCACAAGGCTCGATGCGGTTTAGGATTCAAGCCTGATGTGCGACAAAGAAGGAAACAGTTGCAGAAAGAGCAAGAAAGGAGGATTGCAAGAGCCTCAAGTCGGGAAGTGGAATAGGAGCCCATAATGTATCCGCCCTTGTCGAAAACATTTACATATGCAGGAATGATATACCCGGGGAGAGATAATTCACGAAACACGTTGTTATCGATTGAAAAGGGCCTTCAGAACTTCAGCATAAACGTCATTGACAAAGTGGATGATGCAGTGGAAGACATTTCAATGATACGCCCTAGCCCCCTGAATTTGTTTTGAATAACTGGACTGCCGTGGACCTTCTCGTAGTTTCTAAGTCCTTCCCAAAGTAATGCTCAATGCTCACTTCTTGTACGCCCCTAAGTTGTAGGGGAATCTGTTATAAGAGTTTATGTTAGCTATTTAGCTTTTAAATGAACATTAATGAAGATGCATTTTGTCATGGTCTCTCATTCTCATTGGCTTCATATTTATTCCCTCTTCTCATAGCCTGTCTTTATATATATCTCATATCATGCCATAGTATCACGTTTGTAGGTTCCAGTACCTCGATGCTCCTCTATAGTTTCTTTTCCATTTACCTTTCAGGTGCTCAGATATCGACGACGTGAACAATCCCGTTACAAGTCTTAAAATTGATTTCGAGCAAGCTATTTGTTTAGGAGAATTCGAAGCTGAGGAAAATGCTGAAGATTATGTCTCATCCCCTGACTTACTGAGAATGATAGAACAAGAAGATAAACAGATTCTACCCCATGAAGAATCTGTTGAAGCGGTGAACTTAGGAAACGAAGAAAAGAGGCAAGAAGTGAAGATTGGGAACTCCATTTCAAAGCACACCAAACATGATCTGATCGCCTTGCTTCATGAGTACAAAGATGTATTTGCATGGTCGTATCAGGACATGCCAGGTTTGAACGAGGATGTAGTGGTCCATAGACTCCCACTGAAACTAGAATGCAAACCCATTCAACAGAAGCTAAGACGAATGAGACCTGAAATGTTGTTAAAGATAAAAGAAGAAGTAAGAAAACAATTTGATGCTGGCTTCTTACAAGTCTCTAAATATCCAGAATGGGTGGCTAATATAGTCCCAGTACCGAAGAAAGACGGTAAGGTGCGAATTTACGTAGATTATCGCGACCTGAATCGAGCAAGCCTAAAAGATAATTTTCCCTTGCCACACATCGATACATTGGTAGATAACACAGCAAGACATTCATTATTTTCTTTCATGGATGGATTCTCGGGTTATAATCAGATAAAGATGGCTCCCGAGGATATGGAGAAAACTACCTTCGTGACGATGTGGGGGACATTCTGCTACAAGGTGATGCCATTCGGATTAAAGAATGCCGGGGCAACATATCAGAGGGCAATGGTGATGCTGTTCCATGACATGATGCACAAAGAAATAGAAGTCTATGTCGACTATATGATCGCCAAATCTCGAGGGGAAAGAGAGCATGTTGGGAACCTCAGAAAGCTGTTTGAAAGACTGAGAAAGTTCCAGCTGAAGCTTAACCCAGCCAAGTGTACCTTCGGGGTTACCTCTGGAAAATTACTGGGCTTCATCGTCAGTGAGAGAGGTATCGAGGTTGATCCAGACAAGATAAAAGCCATACAGGAACTACTGCCTCCACGCGCACAAAAAGAAGTCAGAGAATTTTTAGGGAGGTTGAACTACATCGCTCGATTTATCGCTCAACTTACCAACCAGTGCGACCCAATTTTTCGACTCCTTCGAAAGCACAATCCTGGAGAATGGAACGAGGAGTGCCAAGTGGCTTTTGACAAGATAAAACAATATTTGTCCAGCCCCCCGGTGCTAGTACCGCCAACTCCCGGGAGACTGTTAATATTGTATCTGACTGTGTTTGAAAATTCCATGGGTTGTGTACTGGGGCAACATGATGAGTTAGGAAAAAAAAGAAAAGGCGATTTACTACCTCAGCAAGAAATTCACAGGGTGTGAAGCGAAGTATCCATCAATTGAAAAATTTTGTTGTGCTTTGGTCTGGGTGGTTCGAAGGCTCAGACAATATATGCTGTATCATACGACGTGGTTAATTTCAAAATTGGACCCAATAAAGTACATGATGGAATCACCTGCACTCTCAAGAAGAATGGTGCGATGGCAGATCCTACTGTCAGAGTACGACATCATCTACGTGAATCAAAAGTCGGTAAAAGGAAGTGCAATAGCTGACTTCTTAGCGACTCGAACAACTGAGGAATACGAGCCATTGAGATTTGACTTCCCAGACGAAGACTTGATGTGCACTACAGAAGAAGAATGTGAGTCGTCAAATGAGAAATCATGGAAGATGAGCTTTGATGGTGCATCAAATGCATTAGGGCATGGGATTGGAGCAGTCTTAGTGTCACCAGAAGGGAATCATTACCCATTCACTGCCAGATTAAATTTCTTTTATACCAACAACATAGCGGAATATGAGGCTTGCATCATGGGACTTCACGCAGCTATTGAACGAGACATCAAAATCTTAAAGGTATCCGGGGATTCGGCATTGGTGATTTACCAAATCCGTGGAGATTGGGAAGTGAGAGACTCGAAGTTAGCCAAATATCGCGATCTCGTGACAAAGCTGATCAAAGAATTTGAAGAAGTAACCTTTAATTATTTCCCACGAGAAGGAAACCAATTGGCTGATGCCCTAGCCACTTTGGCTTCAATGTTCAAAGCAAGCCGAGAAACAAAAATAATGCCTCTCCAAATGAGCATATACGAGGCCCCTACACATTGTTTTAGCATCGAAAAAGAGGCAGATGGACAACCATGGTTCCATGATATCTTAGAATATGTCAAGAATCAAAGATATCCCGAGCGAGCAAATGAGAACGACAAAAGAACAATCAGAAGAATGGCGGCGGGATCTGTTCTTGATGGGGACATCCTATACAAAAAGGGAAAAAATCAAGTGCTCCTGAGATGCGTGGATACTGTTGAAGCCAGAAAGATACTTGAAGATGTCCATGAAGGAATTTGCGGAACGCATGCCAACAGTTTCACTATGGCTAGGCAGATTATCAGGCTCGGTTATTACTGGCTGACAATGGAAAGCGATTGCATTAGTTACGCGCGAAAGTGCCACAAATGTCAAGTTTACGGCGATAAAATTCATGCAGCACCTTCGCCCCTTCACGTCATGACTTCTCCGTGGCCTTTTTCTATGTGGGGCATGGATGTTATAGGGCCAATTTCCCCAAAGGCTTCTAATGGAAACCGGTTCATTTTTGTGGTCCTATATTATTTCACAAAATGGGTAAAAGCCGCTTCATTTGCTAATGTGACAAGGACCGCAGTTTGCAAATTCATAAAAAAGGAGATCATATGCCGATACAGATTGCCCGAGAGAATTATTTCAGATAATGCTTTAAATCTGAACAACAAGATGATGAAAGAAGTGTGTGAACAATTTCAAATAAAGCATCATAATTCCTCACCCTATCGTCCAAAGATGAACGGAGCGGTAGAAGCTGCTAACAAAAATATTAAGAAGATTATTGGGAAAATGACCGAGACGTATAAAGACTGGCACGAGAAGTTACTATTTGCTCTATATACATATCGCACGTGTGTGCGGACCTCTACGAGGGCAACTCCTTTCTCTCTGGTCTATGGAATAGAAGCTGTGCTGCCCATTGAAGTTGAGATCCCCTCCCTGCGAGTCTTAATGGAGTCAAAACTAGAAGAATCAGAATGGGTTCGAGCTAGATATGACCAGCTAAATCTTGTCGAGGAAAAACGCTTGAAGGCAATTTGTCATGGACAAATGTACCAGAAGAGAATGATCAACGCCCATGACAAGAAGGTGCGGCCAAGAGAATTTCGCGAGGGAGAACTCATACTGAGGAAGATTCTCCCAATACAAAAAGACTTTCGAGGAAAATGGGCACCAAATTGGGAAGGGTCATACGTCGTGAAGAGAGCGTTCTCAGGCAGAGCTTTGATTCTCACTGAAATGGATGGGAAGGAGTTACCAAATCCAGTAAACTCAGATGCCGTGAAGAAGTACTACGCCTAAAAAAAATCAGGATGAAAACCCGAAAAGGGCGTCTTGATAAACAATTGGGATGAAAACCTGAAAGGGCGTCCTAATGAAGCGGATTCGGGCATAAAGGGCTAGGGCGATTTGAACAGGGAGTCAAAGGGCGAGATATTAATATTTGAAGCGAACTCGGAAGCTCAAAATCCTCTACACAATAAGCTTTGCTCGGAAAGATCCAGGGTGAAGAAACGCGAAAAGTTCATGCGTTAGATATCCAGAGCATTTGCGACAATTGAATCTACTTTCCTTTTTATAACATTTCCTTTATTGAATTATTCCTTGTCAATTTTCTTTGCTTGACACTTTTGAAATAAATATGGGTGTGAGGTACCCCTTTCATACTTACTTTCCCGTTGTCAGACATCTCATGTTTGGTTCATTTAAATGATAAATAGTGAAATTACATACTCTAAACAAAAGGAATGTTGAGCATTACCTGGACGAAAATTTGATAAGTACAAGAGCCTCAAGGTAAGGACAAAGTTCAACAGGGGGCAAAAGGGTGACATACGCGAAACGCAGATCACTCATGAAACTCGAGGACGGGCACGAAACATGAAAGGAAAGTCAGGAGTCGAAGCAATGAATACAGGTCATCATGAAAGTCGTGACGAAAAAGGGATACATGACAAACCAACCCAGTGCGCATGGCATAATCATGTAGGCATAAAAGCATTTTAGACAAACACGTGCATATCATGATAACATCACACATGACACATATAGGTACACCAGTAAAGCAGGAAGTTTTGACGATAGCTGTACCGAACCAAGGAGAAAGAGGACATCCGAGTCCCACCAGATGATACTTTTTCCATTACTATTTTCCAAAAAAAATCAACTCATAATACGAGAGGTGAGTTGAGCCTGAGGCCACGTGCTGAGGTGTTTTTCAATTTTTATTTTTCAAATATCAACTCATAATACGAGAGGTGAGTTGAGCCTCAGGTCACACGCTGAGGTGTTTTTCAATTTCTGTTCAAATATCAACTCATTATACGAGAGGTGAGTTGAGCCTCAGGTCATACGCTGAGGTATTTTTAATTTCTGTCTTTCAATTTCTGTTCAAAAATCAACTCATAATACGAGAGGTAAGTTGAGCCTCGGGTCGCACGCTGAGGTATTTTTAATTTCTGTCTTTCAATTTTCATTCAAATATCAACTCATAATACGAGAGGTGTGTTGAGCCTTAGGCCACACGCTGAGGTATTTTTACTTTCTGTTTTTCAATTTCTGTTAAAATCAACTCATAATGTGAAAAGTGAGTTGAGCCTCGGGTTACACACACAGGTATTTTTTTACTTCTGTTAAAATCAACTCATATTGCGAGAATAAGGAAGCAGTTTGAAAAGTTCAGATTCCATCGAAGTCTCAATAGAGCAGTTAGTAGATAGAAGCTACAATTCTCTGGTTGAAGCAAGTTAAAGAATGAACAAGATTGAGGAAAAGTGAATTGAAGCTATGGGTCATGTCTCGCAAAAGCAGCGGTAGAATGGATCAAAGCGACAGGGCTCAGTAAAGTTTGAAGTTGCTTGAGGAAGACAAGGACCAATAAGTCAAGGCTCGGCCAAGATCAGGCAAAAATTGGTCCTTCTATTGTCTTTGCTCTATTCTCGTTTCACGATAATGAGCAAAGAGAGGCAGCTGTAATAACCAATTTTTGCCCAGACCCCAATCAATGAAACGACCCAATAAGCAAATAAGACAAAAAAATTCAATAAGTAAAACGGTCTATGAAATGTCCAGTTATAATAACAAATATCAGACCCACTAAGCCCAATTACAAAGACCAAATACAGGCCCAAATTTAATACAAATAAACAGTCCAAAGTTAATAACCCTAAAACCAATAACAGCCCAACAACTCGAATGGCCCAATGGCCCGAAGTCATTAACTAAATAGGAAACCCTAGGATCCCATCTCAGCGCCGTCGTGCGTCCCCCACACGCGCAACGATCCAGCTCCCCACGCGCCCTGGCATCGCTTCGGTTCCACACACGCGCCCTTTCCTGATTCTCGTGCATGCCCGCGCATGCCTTTGCAGATCCTCGCGTATGCCCCACGCGTTTCTCGAACTCGCCCCAACAGTGCCCTTCCCCATGCCTCGGTCGAATGCCCGTCGTTGCTGCCCCAGCGCCACTACGCACACCGACCAACGACCCTCGCATGTCTTCGCCCATGCCCTGCAGAAACAAAAACAAGGAGCAACAGAGAAACCAAGAACAGAGAAATATGGGGAAAATAGTTGAATAATAGAAAAGGGACATTGTATTTGGCTATAAGACCATTCAAAATCAGTGTAAAAGGGGTTCTTTTTTGGTTTTTATTTTTCCACGCATCAGAGATTAGAAATAAAAAAAGCAAGAACTATCAGAAGAGAAGATAAGTTTTTTTTTTTGTTTTCTCCTCTTTTTTCCTCTCGATTTAGGGCTAAATCTTTTACTTCTTTCCATCTTCTTACTTACCGTTTTTGAAACCTAATACCAAGGCTAATAATAAAACAAATAAAAGAGAAAAGACCTTACCTGAATTCCCAATCGCGTCGTCAGAAACCTCAAACGTCGCCGCAAATCGGGTTCAGGGAAAGAGGGTTAAGGGCTTTGGATCTCGTCTCTCGGGGCGCTAAAACAAAGCCTCGAACCGATTAAAAACCTCCCCCTCTGCGCGTTGTAGACCCCTGTGTAAGAGGGCGGCGCAATTGATGCTGGCTGGAGGGAGCCCAAGCGTTGGGAGCAAGAGAGGGGAGAGAGAAAAGGCTGGGAGTTTTTATTTTTTTTTGAAACCAGAGGTCTGTGAATGAATGAGAAAAGGCAGACTTTGGGTTTTTTGACAAGGACACGAAACGGTGTCGTTTCGCGTTAGGGTCACCAGCGCCAAAACGGCGCCGTTTAATTTGACCCGGCCCGAATCCGACCCGCACCCTAAGAGGATCCGCGTGTTTCTTCAATTAATGGGGAATTTGCGCGTTTGGTCCCTTCTAGTTCTGAATTTTTTTTAATTTGACCCGTTACATGCCGTCTTTATTGTTTAATTGATCTCAGAAATTCATGCGCATTCCAATCTAGTCCCTTTTTACTTTCTTCAATTATTTTCGCCACGTTTTTATTTAAATATTACTATTATTGTTATTTTAATATTATTATAGATACCATTTTTACTATTATTATTATTATCACTACTAATTAGTTTTAAATTATACACTATTATTTTATACATACATGTACAACATTTTAATATTCATTTTAATTGGTCTCATGTATCTTGTATAGCTTATTATTTATGTTCGTTCTTATGTGTATATACTTAAATGCGTAAATCCTTTACTCGTGTTGTTTAAATGTTTTATTCTCGGTATTACGTTTACGCATTGTTACCTTGTATAAATTATTTTTTATTCTATTATATTATTTATATATTCTGCCTCAAACCAATCTTAGTGTATACACAGCTAGTTTTACTCAAAATTTCTTATATATATATATACACACATGTATTTTCCTTCTTAAATTTATTGTATATAATTTATTAATTGGAAAGATCATATCTTAATGTTTAATTTATTCTCACAACATTTTACATTGTTACTTATTATCGTTATTATATTTTGCGTTAAATTATCTCTATGATCGGTCTGTTTGCATAACATTAAGTTTGTAAATCATTTCATGCTTAATTCTTTATTCATGCTACTGGTTATTGTTATATTTCAAATCCCATCACATTCAAACTCTTCTTAAATGTTTTATTTCTTCAAAAACAAATGTTAAACCAATTTCAAAATTACGTTCTTTTAAAAAAGGGGATAAGGCAATATTTGTGTGTTTAGAAGTACGGAAAATTACATCCTAACGTGTTGGGTGTCAATCTTTCGTTCGACTGGATACTCAAATACCCTTTTCTTTTACATGTTTTGAAGATTAAAGATGATCTCGATGTTAGAGTATAAAAGTGTTGTATCTTAACGTGTTGGGTATGATACTTTCATTCCTTTGAAACGAGATAATCTTGAGATCCAATCCCAATTTAATGAATTTTTTTATTTTTACCCTAGATATTTTCAAGTTTTCCACATTAGGACATTGATCAATCAATTTGGTACCGAATTTGGGCGTTGCGAGGGTGCTAATCCTTCATCGCACTTAACCGACTCCCGAACCTGTTTTCTCGAACATTCGTAGACCAAAAGCTCTGTTTTAATAAACCAAAATGCTCTATTAAAACAAAGGTGATCCGATCACACCTAATACAAGGTCAGTGGCGACTCCCTATTTTTTAAAAAAAAGTCGATTCCCATTTTTTTTAAAAAAAATGGTTACGACAAATTGTTCTTATATAATATGTAATGTTTTTGATTGATTAGCATATGGTATGATGCTTATTGTTTACATATAGACGTACTATGCTTAAAGCTTACTCCCTTCTCTTTTCCCTTGTTCTATAGTGTCGAAGAGCTAGCTCGGGACACGGAGATAAGCAAAGGATCACCCACACTATTAGCATATCTTGGTATAGTTAGACTTAGCATTTTGGGTATGGCATGTATAGGGACTAGACTTAATTGAATGTCATATTGTTTTGACCAAATGTGTTGGCTCATTCAAAGATGAACTCTTTTGTATAAGGCCATAGTTGATGGCTCTTTCTTATTAATCTATGAAAAGATGAGGTTATCCACGAATGTGCATGATGCATGATTGGTTTACTTAGTTTAATTATGCATGAATGGGTTGAAGGTTTAGTGTGATGTATGCTAATATGAGTTGGGGTGATAGAAAGAGCTTGGCAAATAGCCTTGTTCTTGTCCACACGGGTAGACACATGGGCATGTGTCTAGGTCGTGTATGACACACAGTCAGCCTCATGGGTGTGTGGTTAGGCCGTGTGTCCCCATGCATGCTAGTTTTGCAAGTCAGTATGCTTAGTAGTAACCACATGGGTAGAGACACAGCCGTGTGTCTCAACCGTGTGGAAGGCACGGCCATGGACATGGGCATGTGCCCAGGCTGTGTGAAGTTTGCACCTGAAATTAGGAACTTAATTCGCCACACGAACGAAGGACACGGGCGTGTGTCTTGGCCGTGTGACATTTATGGGGTGATGACATCAGAAATAGAATGTCCAGGTTTTTGCACATGGGCTAGGACACGGGTTACATCAGAAAATTTTTCTAATTCATTTGGGGATCCTTTAAAGAGTTCGATTTGATCCCGAACCAAACCTAAAGTGTGTTTTAGGCCTCATAGGCTTGTTTAAGAGATGTTACGAAAAGTTTTAATTTCAAGTGGAAAATCATGTCTCGGTATTGCATAATCGTTGGTGTATAAGTCTGAAAATGCCTCATATCCTATTCAGGCGTCGAATATGGGTAAGGGGTGTTACATGTAGCATCCTGTAGCTCAGGTCTGATGACTGGACCAGGTAAGTGGTGTTACACGTAGGCTCAACAGAGATGTGTGTTGCCACACAAGAATGCTGGTGTAACACCCCTAACCTGTACCCGTCGCTGGATTAGGGCTAAAGGCGTTACCGGACAGATCGGAAACTTATATAGACATTTACATTACAATTCATCAATCACAATCAAAGTGTCCCTTTTGAAGGTCAATGAGACCTTAAACATGCTTTATAAATGGGTCGGGACTGAACCGATCACTTAGATAATTTTTCAAAGGTTTCAACATTTTTCAAAGCTGTAAAGGTCACACGCCTGTGCAGTCAGGCCGTGTGCCTCCCACGGCTACCAGACACCCCCATATGCCCTGGCCGTGCCAAAACAAAGCATGTATACCGACTTATCCACATGGCCACTAGACACGCCCGTGTACCATGGTCGTGTACTCTTAGGCTGGATACTGACTTTTTCACACGGCTTTCAGGCACGTCCGTGTGCCAAGGCCGTGCACACTTGGGCTAGCTACAGACTTAATCCCACGGTCATTAAGCACGCCCGTGTGCCACAATCATGTATGCAAAATAGGCCTTTTACAAGGCCAAAATGCCACCCACATTAGGGTCATACCTACTAGCAAATTACCAATTCAATTCATGCACAAATGACATCCACAAACATATCAAACTATCAACAAATCTTCATATTCAACTCAATTCCAATCATACCATTTTGCCCAACTAAAAACACATATACATTCGAACATGATTCATCCACATCTACCTTTCATATAATCATTCCTTTGCTCAATCACATATACTCATAATACATTCATATGCTTACCATAACCTTAACAATTTCATTTGCTATCAAACCATGCTAAAACATATATCATGCATCATATGCACCCAAACTTAATACCATCATTTATTTATCCACATCTCATGGCTAATTATACACATTTCAAACTTAACTCAAAATGACTAGCCTATACATGCCATATTTAACTATATACATATTTTCAAAGTACCAAAACAAGATTGAGTAGTGTGATGACGATCCTCGACGGTCCCCGAGCCTTCAGTAGCTTTGACGATCTATAAAACAGAGAAAAACACATACACACAGTAAGCTTTTGAAAAGCTTAGTAAGCCATATACAAATAAACTTAGCATAAATGCACATAATCATCTTAGTAAGTTCATATAGATACTTACCTTTCATAAACACATAGTGTACATTTCAAACGTACCTGAAATGGATATTCAAACCATATAGTCGTTCGTATCTGAGACTTGCCCGTTGAACCGTTCAGAGTCTAATAGGATACTCAGAATGCTCAGAATAGTCATACAATGCCAACGTCCCAGACGTGATCTTACATGTAATCAGATATTGATATCACTGTCCTAGACAAGGTCTTACACGAATATATACGATGCCAATGTCCCAGACATGGTCTTACACGTAATCCTCATATCGATGCCAACATCCCAGACGTGGTCTTATACGAAACCTCGAATCAATACGAACGTCCCAGACATGGTCTTACATGATATTACAGAATGGACACCTATGTCATGACATACGTATATCCTATCTATTCCTAGGTTCATACGGGACTTCACGGACTTTAGTAACTTGTCGACTTATTCGTAACTCGCATTTCATATACATTTAATCACAATGGATATTCCTATCAATTCACATTCCATATATATATATACATCAATTGTGCAATGCTAATACATTTATTTGTATATCGACTTACCTCGGATCCAGATATTCGTTTGGACTCGGTTATTCGACTACCTTTGCTTTCTCGCGATCTAAGTTCGTTTTCTTCGGTTCTTGATCTATACATATTCAAATGTAACCCTTTTATTTACCAACATATTCATTTCAATCCAAAACAAAACATTTAGGGCTATTTGCAACATAGCCCTCACATTTGCACATTTTATCAATTTAGTCAATTTTTCTCAAAACATCAAATATAAAAAATCATCATATACCCATGCTTAGCCGAATACTCATGCATCTCATACAAGTCCAAACATTTCATTTATTTCATAATTTAGTACTCAAATAACCATTTTCTCAATTATCACTAAATTACTCAAAATCAACAAAACTCCAAAGACAAATTATGCTAATTAAACACATATATTCCATATTTCATTACCAAATGTTCCAAAGCTCATGTGTTCATCAAAAACACATTTCAAAATCATCATCTATTCTTAAAATTACAGCATGGGCTTGATAGAAGACCAAGCAACAATCTCAAAAACATAAAAGTCATCAAAAATTAAAGTCAACACTTACCTTAATTTTGCAATACAAAGGCCGAACCCTAGCTTGTGTTTCTCTTTTCTTTCTTTTGTGAATTTCGGCTAATTAGGATGAACATATGGCTTATTTTCATGTTTTAATTACATTAAATTATCACTTATTTATCAAATTCCAATATTGACCTTTTTATTATCATCAAAGACAAATTAACAACAAGGTTATTTTGTCATTTACCCATCCACTAACCATAGTATTGGCTTAATTTCCACTTAAAGCCTCCACATTTATAAAGACATGACAAATAGGTATCTTTTCATAAAGCATGCAAATTTTGCATATTTTTCAATTAAATCCTTTTATCAAATTAAGCACCCAAACGGACAAATTATTTCACAGAAATTTCACACATGCTTAAACACGTATCATAGGCTCAGAAAATAATATTAAAATATTTTACTGACTCAGATTTGTGGTCCCAAAACCACTGTTCCGACTAGGGTCTAAACCGGACTGTTACAATTCTCCCCCTTATGGATTTTCGTCCCCGAAAATCTTACCATTAAACAGATTTGGGTATTGATGTTTCACTAAATCTTCAAGCTCCCACGTAGCCTCTTCTATTCCGTGTCGATGCCATAACACTTTTACTAACGGAATTTTCTTGTTTCTCAACTCTTTCACCTCACGAGCTAAGATACGGATCGGCTCCTCTTCATAAGTCATATCAGATCAGATTTCAACCTCAGATGGAGTAATTACTCGTGATGGATCGGAACAGTATCTACGGAGCATCGAAACATGGAATACATTATGAATCTTTTCTAAATCGGAGGGCAACAACAATCTATACGCAACTGGTCCAATACATTTAATGATTTCATACGATCCGATGAACCTCGGACTTAATTTGCCTTTGTGTCCAAATCTGAGTACTTTCTTCCACGGAGACACTTTCAGAAATACTTTGTCACCGATCTCATACTCAATATCTTTTCTTTTCAAGTCTGCATAAGGCTTCTGACGATCAGATGTTGCTTTCAAACTATCTCAGATCACTTTCATTTTCTGTTCGGTATCTTTTATCAAATCGACCCCGTGTAGCTTATTTTCACAGAGTTCGGTCCAATACAGAGGTGTTCGACATTTACGTCCGTACAAAGCTTCATAAGGTGCCATTTTGATACTTGACTGAAAACTATTACTATACGCAAATTCAATCAATGGCAGATACTGATCCCACGTACTATTGAACTCAAGGATGCAACATCTCAACATATCCTCGAGAATCTGAATAATCCGTTCAGACTGACCATCCGTTTGCAGATGAAAAGTTGTACTGAAATGCAATTTCGTGCCTAAAGCTTCTTGCAGTTTCTTCCAGAACCGAGATGTAAACCTCGGATCTCTATCTGACACAATGGATAGTGGCACCCCGTGCAATCTTACAATATCCGCTATCAAGTGAGTAATCAACTCGTATCGGAATAAAATGGGCAAATTTTGTCAATCGATCAACTACAACCCAAATCGCATCTTTCTTTCTCGGAGTCAGAGGCAATCCAGAAACAAAATCCATTGTCACTCTATCCCATTTCCACTCGGGAATCAGAATTAATTGTAGTAACCTAGACGGAACCTGATGTTCAGCTTTAACTTGCTAACAGACTAAACACTTCGAAACAAAGTCAGAAATGTCTCTTTTCATACCAGACCACCAATAATGTTACTTTAAATCATGGTACATCTTTGTACTTCCCGGATGAACTGATAAGCGGCTATTATGAGCTTTATTCAATATCAACTGAATCAACTCAGGATTTCTCAGAACACATAATCGATTTCGGAATCTCAAACAATCATTATCATCAACTCAAAATTCTGAATCAGAGTTCGAATTACATTGAGCTCGTTTCACTAATGACTCATTATCAACTTTCTGAGCATCGTATATCTGTTGTAAAAACAATGGTTTTGCTTTCAATTTAGCTACCACTGAACTATCATCAGACAGATCTAATTGAGCATTCAAAGCACGTAGTGCAAACAATGATTTTCTACTCAGTGCATCAGCAACGACATTTGCTTTCCCCGAATGATAATCTATCACAAATTCGTAGTCTTTCAAAAGCTCTAACCATATTCTTTGTCGCAGATTCAAATCTTTCTGGGTCATCAAATATTTCAAACTTTTATGATCTAAAAATACGTGACATTTCTCACCGAACAGATAATGACGCCAAATCTTTAATGCGAACACAATCGCAGCTAGCTTAAGGTCGTGTGTCGGCTAATTCTTTTCATGCGGCTTTAGTTGTCTCGAGGCATAAGCTATAACTTTGCCTTCCTGCATCAGTACGCTTCCCAAACCATTCAACGAAGCATCACTGTATATCACAAATTCTTTAGCCGATTCTGGCTGTACTAAAACCGGAGCTTCTGTCAACAGAATTTTCAATCGATCAAAACTGTCCTGACATTTATCGGACCATTCAAATCTTACATCTTTCTGAAGCAATCTAGTTAACGGAGTAGCTACCATCGAGAATCCTTTTACAAACCGACGATAATAACCAGCAAGTCCCAGAAAACTGTGGACTTCAGATACATTATTTGGAGGTTTCCATTCTATAATAGCAGAAATCTTGCTCGGATCAACTCATATTCTTGATGCTGGCACAATATGCCCCAGAAAACTAACTTCACGTAACCAGAATTCACATTTACTGAATTTTGCATACAATTGCTTTTCTCGCAGAGTTTGCAATACAATCCTTAAATGTTCAGTATGTTCAATTTCATTCCGTGAATAAATCAAAATATGATCAATGAATACAACAACAAATCGATCTAAATACGGTCTAAAAATTCTGTTCATCAAATCCATAAAGACAGCAGGAGCATTTGTTAATCCGAAAGGCATAACTAAAAACTCATAATGCTCGTACATCGTTCTGAAAGCAGTTTTTGGAATGTCTGAATCTTTTACTCTCAATTGGTAGTATCCCGATCTCAGATCTATTTTTGAACAATAGCTCCTTTTAACTGATCAAACAAATCATCGATTCTGGGCAACGGATATTTATTCTTTATAGCCATTTTGTTCAACTGACGATAATCAATACACATTCTCATCGTGCCATCTTTCTTTTTCACAAATAGAACAGGAGCACCCCAAGGTGAAAAACTTGGTCTTGCAAACCCTCTATCTGTTAATTCTTGCAACTGCGACTTTTAACTCTTTCAATTCTGTTGGTGCCATTCTATAAGGAGCTATCAAAATAGGTGTCGTACCGGGCAACAGATCAATACCAAATTCAACTTCATGTATCGGAGGTAATCCCGAAAAATCTTCAGGAAATACATCAGAAAACTCACACACAACTGGCACTGATTCAACTTTCCTTTCAGACACTTTTGAATCAATTACATAAGCAAAATATGCTTCATATCCCTTTTTCACATATCTATGAGCTTTCAATACAGATATGCACAGTAGGCAATCCATTCAAATCATTAGACTCAACCCTGATTATTTCATCATTCGTACATCTCAATTCAATAGTTTTTCTTTTACAGTTCACAACAGCATCATGCAATGTCAACCAATCGATACCCAGAATGATGTCAAACTCATTAAATGGTAATAACATCAAATCAGTAGGAAAACAGATATCTTGAAACATTAACGGACAGTTCTTGCATACTTTGTCAACCAGGACACTTTTACCTAAGGGGTTCGATACTTTTATAACGAATTCGGTAGACTCTATAGGCAAAGTCTTACTGGATACTAAGTTCATGCATATATACGAATGTGTAGAACCAGGATCTATCAAAGCAATCACAGAAGTATCATAAAGTGTAAATGTACCCGTTATAACATCTGGAGATGAAGCTTCCTCACGAGCTCAAATAGCATACGCTCTGGCAGACGCTCTAACTTTGGATCTCGCAATAGTATCTCTCATTATTCTCTGACCACCACAGACATTTCTAACATTTCGTGAAGATCTACCTCTCACTGGAACATTATCGGATCTCAGATTCTAGGCAGTCTCTGGTTTGATAGACTCTGGGCAATCTCGGATGAAATGGTCTAATGATCCACATCTGAAACAAGCTCGGTCATTCAGTCTACAACTTCCCGGATGCCTTTTTTCGCAATGCTTACATTTAGGTTTCTCAGATCGAACATTTCTAACACTAGACATCGAGGTTATTGGAGCTTTAGAGCTTAACTATGATCTAGCTCGATCTCTGCTAGAATGTCCCATATTAATTCTCGAATGACTTTGTTCATTTCTGAATTTCTTTGAAACAGACTGAAACAATTTACCCGAAAATCTCTTTCTCACATCTCTAGCTTCAGACTCAGCTTTTCTTTTATCTTTCCCAAGTGCCTCAGCCTTGCACGCTCGATCAACAAGTACTACAAACTCTTTTATCTCAAGAATCCCCACTAGCAAACGAATATTTTCATTTAAACTATCTTTGAATCTTTTACACATTATTGCTTCAGACGATACACATTTCCGGGCATACTGACTCAATCTCACGAATTCTCGTTCATATTCAGTGACAGACATACGGCCCTGTTTTAGTTCTAGAAATTCTTTCCATTTCTGATCAATGAATCTCTGACTAATATATTTCTTCCGAAATCCAATCTGAAAGAAATCCCATGTGACTCGCTCTTTTGAAACAACAAAAATCAGGGTTTTCCACCACTGATAGGATGCATCTCATAACAAGGATACAACACATTTTATACATTCCTCGGGATTCAGTGACATCTCATAAAATACTCTGATTGTGTTCTCTCACCATAACTCAGCTTTTTCAGTATCGTCATCACTGGTAGCCCTGAACTCTTCAGCCCCATACTTGCGGATTTTGTCAACCGGAGGCTTATTAAACAGATTTAGATTCGTAGTCGGAGGCATAGTAGATGTCTTAGGGGGATTAAACGGGGGCGGAGCTTATGAAACAGTCGGGTTATTTCTTACGAACTGAGTGAACCAATCACTCATCATTTGGAAGAAAGCTTGTTTAGGTTCTCCCTCTTGACCGCTCATAGCCGGTCTCGAATCAGAGGGCAATGTTCTTTGAGCGGGAGCAGGCACATTACTTTCTACATCGTCAGCTACGGCTCTTTTGGGATCCATTACTATATGAAAATTGCATTTTACACGTCAGGATTCATCACACTGTCACAATTCAGATATATGACATGTATAGCTAGACTCTGACACGCTACGTTAGTCTGAGAATCAGCTAAACCGTAGCTCTGATACCAATCAAATGTAACACCCCTAACTCGTACCCGTCACCAGATTAGGGCTAAAGGCGTTACCGAATAGATCAGAAACTTATACAGACATTTCACATTACAATTCATCAATCACAATCAAAGTGTCCCTTTTGAAGGTCAATGAGACCTTAAACATGCTTTATAAATGGGCCGGGATTGAACCAATCACTTAGAAAATTTTTCAAAGGTTTCAACATTTTTCAAAGCTGTAAAGGTCATACGCCCGTGCAGTCAGGCCGTGTGCCTCCCACGGCTACCAGACACCCCCATGTGCCCTGGCCCTGCCAAAACAAAGCATGTATACTGACTTATCCACACGGCCACTAGACACGCTCGTGTACCATGGCCGTGTACTCTTAGGCTAGATACTGACTTTTTCACACGGCTTCCAGGCACGTCCGTGTGCCAAGGTCGTGCACACTTGGGCTAGCTACTGACTTAATCCCACGGACTTTAGCAACTTGTCGACTTATTCGTAACTCGCATTTCATATACATTTAATCACAATGGATCTTCCTATCAATTCAAATTCCATACATATATACATCAATAGTGCAATGCTAATACATTTATTTGTATATCGACTTACCTCAGATCCATATATTCGTTTGGACTCGGTTATTCGACTACATTCGCTTTCCCGCGATCTAAGTTCGTTTTCTTCGGTTCTTGATCTATACATATTCAAATGTAACTCTTTTATTTACCAACATATTCATTTCAATCCAAAACAAAACATTTAGGGCTATTTGTAACTTAGCCCTCACATTTGCATATTTTATCAATTTAGTTTATTTTTCTCAAAACATCAAATATACAAAATCATCATATACCCATGCTTAGCCGAATACTCATGTATCTCATACAAGTCCAAACATTTCATTTATTTCATAATTTAGTCCTCAAATAACCATTTTCTCAATTATCACTAAATTACTCAAAATCAACAAAACTCCAAAGACAAATCATGCTAATTAAACACATATATTCCATATTTCATTACCAAATGTTCCAAAGCTCATGTGTTCATCAAAAACACATTTCAAAATCATCATCTATTCTTAAAATTACAGCATGGGCTTGATAGAAGACTAAGCAACAATCTCAAAAACATAAAAATCATCAAAAACCAAAGTCAATACTTACCTTAATTTTGCAATACAAAGGCCAAACCTTAGCTTGTGTTTCTCTTTTCTTTCTTTTGTGAATTTCGGCTATCTAGGATGAACATATGGCTTATTTTCATGTTTTAATTACATTAAATTATCACTTATTTATCAAATTCCAATATTGACCTTTTTATCATCATAAAAGACAAATTAACAACAAGGTTATTTTGTCATTTACCCATCCACTAACCATAGTATTGGCTTAATTGCCACTTAAAGCCTCCACATTTATAAAGATATGACAAATAGGTATCTTTTCATAAAGCATGCAAATTTTGCATCTTTTTCAATTAAATCCTTTTATCAAATTAAGCACCCAATCGGACAAATTTCACAGAAATTTCACACATGCTTAAACACGTATCATAGGCTTAGAAAATAATATTAAAATATTTTACTGACTCGAATTTGTGGTCCCGAAATCACTGTTTCGACTAGGGTCTAAACCGAACTGTTACAGCTGGCGACAATGAAACCATTCATAGATATTTTTATGGAGAGCCAGGAAGTGCAGAGAATTGAATGGCTCGATTGATCGAGAGATTTTTTAGAGGATAATGTTTTTGGAGATGAGAAGAAGAAGAAGACGAAGAGGAGGAAGATTATGAAGAGACAGAGGATGATGATTGTGCGTGGTATAATGATAATTTGGAATGTGTTTTTATGTCCACACAACCATCCAAAAGGGGTCCGTCATCGCGACCCGAGCAACCGGCCTAGATAATTATGCAAGAAGTTGATCGTCTAGGGGAAAGGAAAAGGAATACCCGGACTAAGCGAGGGTCTGTGACCGCCTTCAAACTTACTAACGTCTAGAGTAGAAATCCTACACAAAATATATAAAAAGCGGTACCTGCAAGTGTACGAGTTAGGTTGTAATATAATTACAATGGAGTAGCTGAGTACTCCGAGGATCGTACCCAAGGGAGACGAGCACTAAATTAATTCTAACCTAAACATAAATAGCTCTAATTAGCACTTTAATTGGATTAGTAAAAAGAATAGTTTTGGTAACTATACTAAGAATAATACTAGAAAGTAAAGAAAGAAAGAAATAAAACACGAGAAATCAAATAGTAAAATATATCAAATCTGGTCATGGGTGATTAGCTCGCTTTGGTGGTCATAATCAACTGTCACTTTAGGTTTTCTCGTTCAATCAACTAGTTGATATCCTAGCAGGATCTTCCAATCTTCTACAAGAATAATGAGTTGGCAAGAACTGCTTATCTCTTGACCTCACAGTCTAAACCGGTTCAGATTTGAGGTGTTCACGGATAGGCCATACCATATTTGGGTTAATTTCCACCTTGATGACTTCCTAGGGATGTCAAGCCTAGGGTTTAGGTTCTTCCTTTCCTGAATAGCTAATCCGTTAAGAAACCCTTCCAAAACAGTTAATTACTCATACATCCACTTGCTAATCCCCTATAAGAGGATTAGTTCCTCATGGATCTAATAAACAAAATAAACTTGATAGAAAGAATAAATATGAAGAGTAATTCAAGAGAATAAAGTTTAGAATAAGCCTGATTTGTATTTAGAATTAAGTGTCAAATCCCCATAGAGTTTGATGGTGTTTCACAAATCTGATCTCCCTACAAAAGCAAATAACAAGAACTAAAATAAAATATAAAACCTAAGAAAAGCGAAAAACTAAAGACTAAATTTAAGAAGAAAATTATACAATACGAAATTTGTCTATAACATGTGTTAAATGAGCCTATTTATAGACTTTAGAGTGGTCGTCATCCTTAACCCTAGGTTAGCTACCGTCCTCGTGCTTAACATTTGATTGTGCAGACCAAAACACTCCTGGCTCATAATTATTTCCCATACAGAGGTGATGTCGCGACACACCAGGTCCTGTGTCCCAATATCAAGGGCAATATGCTCATCTTCAGGGGTGTGTCGTGACATCCTCAAGCTTTGTCACAACACCGAAGCCAGTCTTGGAATTCTTCTATTCTGCTCTTTATGTTGCTACATCCAATGCTCTGTGTTGCAACATTGTGACCAATATCGAGTTGGTATGCCTTCTAATGGTCTCCTGCACACTTACAAAGTATATTAACTCACATTTAAGCCTCATTTGGCCCCTAAGGTCAATAAAAGACTCAAATTACACACTTTATTGAATTGAACTAAACTAAACTAAACGAAAACGTAATTAAAACTTAACTAAAATGCTTATGTTCAAGCTTCTAAAGTGCGAAAACTAATTTAATCTGCTACAATGAATAAGGAATTTCCTATAATTACATGTTCTCTCATTTCATTTTATTTTTATTTGTGTGGTATGTAAACTATTAAATTACACTATTTTTGGACTTATTTTCTAATTTTAGATTATGTATTTTGGTTGTTTTTTGTGTGTTTGTTCTATGTGCAACGAGTTACCCTGAAAGGCCACACTACATTCGCGAGCTTCAACGAGGAGGTGGACCTTCGAGCTAGTTTGACGCTCTAATCTAGGGAAGTCTGGTAACCTCCTATTTTTTGGGAAATATTGGAGACAATGTGTAGTTTGAGTATGGGGGGAAGCACATAGTTTTATGTGTTTTATTTTCTTGCTTTTATGCTATTTTGTATGTTTATTTTTAATTTTTTGCCTTTTTAAAAAAATAAAAATACCAAAAATATTTTTCATTTTTCGTCTTTTATTTTGTGTGATTGCATGTGCTTAGACTACAATTAGGTAATAAATCATTAGTTGTAAATATTGAATAAGTACATAAAATTGCCAAACTTGTAAGTTTTGAATGATACTCTATAATTTGCTATTCTTAATTGTAGACTAGTTAGTTCAATTAGTTAATATGTATAATAGACTAGATGCAATAACTTAAATGAAAATGTATAAAGTGTACCATAGGATGAATAAAGTGTACGGATAATTGTAAATAAAAAATTTGAATTGTTAATCGTTCGTTTAAATAGATGTATACTTGAAAGAATTGGTGTAAGTTGATTGATTCGGAAAAGACCTAGGCATTGTTTGAAATAACCCAAAGCCTAAAAGCTTACCTATTGCTATACACCCTTAGTTCCCATATTTTTGAGCCTCGAGTACCCTTTTCTTGCAAGCTTTTTTATCAAAGCCTCGAGCCTAAATAAGTCTAGTACTCAATCCTTCTCGATCCTGTTATTCAAAATGCACTATGTAATAGACGTCGAGCCATGGGCATTGAGGGCTAGGTAGAAACATTATGGTGGCTTTGTGTGTGGAAAACAAAAAGAAAATGAAGGGATTACATGAGGTAGTTTGTATTAAAAAAAAGTGAACGAAAGAATGCAAAATAAAGAAAAAGAAAGCTAAATAAAAATAAGGTAGGCGAGGGAAGGAGAAATAATGAGGTGAGCTTGCAAATAAATTTAGGGGCGAATAGGGAACAATGTCATGTGCTTAACCGTTTCTAGTGCTTGAACCTGTTTTGAGTGCCTACTGTTTCAATTTCGAACCGTCCTAAGTCTCAAAATGTTACAAGCTTAGAAGACCTTTGAGACACGAATAAGTCACCAACATAATAATTCATAAATAGATTGCATTTGTTTGAACGAATCTAACCAATTCATTTTAAATATTTATGAGCAATCTGCATAATTTATTTTGATGAATAATACTTGTACATATGTTCACTTCCATTGCCTCTATGCCTATTGACATTTTAACTTAGTGAACTAACTATGTTTGCCTTAGGAACAAACAACATAGCTAGATATCACTCTTAAGTTGCATGTAAGGTAGTTCTCGTACGAGTTTGATGTTTTATCGCTTTGTGACTTAATTGCCTGATTTAGTCCAAGAGTCGTTTTTTCTTTTGCATGTTTAGTGTGTTTACTTGAGGATAAGCAAAGAGTTAAGTATGGGGGAGTTTGATCTGTCGTAATTTGATATGGAATATTAGGATTTCCCAATATACTTAAGGAGCTTATTCTCATGCAAAGTAGTGTTTTTTTCGTAGTTTTTTGTAACTTTTAGATTTTAAGTTAATAAGTGTAAATGCCTTGTTTTTACTCATTTTGTGACCTAATTTGGCCAATAATGCCATTGGGGCCCTAACGTGTGGTTGAGTGATGTAGGGATGTGTTAGAGGTTGAAAAAGAGTGAAAACAGCACCAAATGTGAGGGTATTGTGATATCCAAACCTCGGAATTGTAATACCTCCAACAGACTCGAAGATTGAGACCATCCTTCAGTGGTATCGCGATATCCACTTTAGGTATCATGATATCCACCCTCCAAGAAGACCCCTAAGTTTGAAACTGCCCAAGGTATCACGATGTCATCTTTTTTGGTATTGCGATACTGATATCATGAGGTATAAAATTGGACAAAAATGGTAGTCTTTGTCCACCCGAAGCATTAATTAGTAAATTCCCATTCAAGGGAATTTTGGGCACATAAATTGAGTGGGAATAGCTGCTATATTAGCCAAAATTTGGTTGAGAGAAAAAGGAGGCCACATTACCTGAGTTTAGACTTGGTTTTCTCTAGGTTTTCTCTTAGCTTTTTCTTCTAGGGTTTTCTATTTTCATTTCTTTAGTTGTAGATTTTACATTTCCTAGCAACTTTTCTTCTTGTTTTAGTTTTTCTTAGTGTTAGTTAAGTTAGTTATCACTATAGTTTAGGTTTATTTGGATTTTTAGTCTCTATACCTTGGTTGTAAGACATTTTCAGATTTAGTTTAATGTATTTCAGTTTCTTTGTAACACCCTCAACCTGTATCCCTCACCAGAACCGGGTTACGGAGCATTCTAGAGTTTACAGATCAAATAGACAGAAATTTCAAACATTTCATATCATCAAAATAAGTCATCAAAGCATCACTTTAATCCAAATTATAAACATGTCAAATCCAAATCAATTTTGCCTAGTTCATGAGGACTTAAATATAGAATTAAATTCACATGCACCTATCTAGATTTAGTTCAATTTACCATGCCATAAAATAGCTTCAAAAACAAACACACGTTTATATGTATAAAACCAACCAAAATTAAACTTATAATCTCATTTACAATCAAACCACAAAATAATTATTATTTAGACACCCTAGGTACGTGCCGACACAAAGGATAAACATCACCACATTTGAGTTCGGGATCGTTGTCAGATGCTGAATCGGCGATCAAAAGTTAAGTACCTAACCTGCACACGAAAAATAAAACCGTACGCTGAGTAAAAACTCAGTGGTATTTCTATAATCCGAATATTTAAAGAAAAAAGATAATATAATAGGCACAATTGAATATTTAAAATTCACATTTATTTATACAATAGCATTAACCATTCAATATTCAATTCATAATTATATCATTCATACCATACTCAATTCTCATTATTTGCCATAAAATGACTTCTCACAATATGATACACATTTCACTTAAACAACAATAATGTTCATTCCATGTCCAATTCATGAATATACAATTCATGTGTCTCAATCCATATTTCAATTCACAGTCCCATTTTCATTTCACATATAATATCATCCAACATCGATCATAGTGTCATTTTATTTAATTACCCCTATTAACACGACTCGGACTCGGACGGATACACGGATCCAACCAAAACACACCAGATTGGCACCCAATGCCTCATCGGATAATTCGAAGTATTAAATTGACACCCAGTGCCTCATCAGATAATTCGAAGTATTAAATTGACACCCAGTGTCTCATCGGCTAAACTGAAGTAAATTGGCACCCAGTGCCTCATCGAATTAATCTGAAGTAGGAAATTGACACCCAGTGCCTCATCGACTTGGAGTCAAAAAAATCTCTGAACTCTTCCAACCCTATGGCATGCCATCTATATCTGACTTAGCCCGATACAGTTAATAGGGTTCCAATTCACTTTTCAAATACAATCAATATTCATTTCAATTCAAATAATCAATATATTCAATATATATATACCAATTCAATCAATATAAATTCAATAAATTCATCACATACTAAATCAATCCATTTAAATTGCAGAACACAATAATTCTCACTCAACACTTACCATATACATTAAATAAATATTACAACAATTAATAACTAGCTTTGGATTATAAAAATACAAACCAGGAATTCCGAACTATTCCACGTCGACTTTATCTTTCTCCTTTTTAGTTGAGGATTCTGGTACGACGTTAGCTACGGAATTAAAAAATTAAAATTGATTAATACAACATAATTTAATTTCATATTAAAAATTTCAATTTTTACTCAATATTTGCCTAATTTCTAGTTTAGTCCCTAAACCGAAACTAATTTCATTTCTTCACAATTTAATTCTTTATTTTCATGCAAATTCCACTTTAGAGTAAATTCAACTCCCTATTTACACATAAATTCCTAAATTTTAAAATTTTCACAATTTAGTCCCTATTACAAAAAATTTACTATTTATTCTACAATTCAATCCTTTTTCATTTCTAACTTGAAAATCTATCAATTTAATCCCTAATGCTCAAGTTATTCAACATAAACAACATTTAAAAACTCAATAATTTCTAAAATTTTGACATAGGTCGGGTAGTATTTAATACCGGAATTCCAAAAACATAAAAATTAAAAAAAATGACTAAATTGACTAACCAATTGAACTTTAAACAATTGAAGCCCTTAAGGCTGTGCCTTTCTCCTTCCTTTCTTTCCTTTTTTTTATTTTGTTTCGTTTGTCTCTCAATTTTTTTCTTTCTATTTTTTTCTTTTTTTTTATTATTATAATATAATATATATATATTAGGGGTGAGCATTCGATCGAATCGAATCGAATCGAATCAAAAATTTTCAAGTTAATCGAGTTTTCGAATCGTATTTTATCATCCTAACCTAATTTGAAATTTTTTCGAATCGAGTCGAGTGAGACAAAATTCGAATCGAATCGAATATATTTGTTCGAGTTAAGTTTAAAAAAAATGACTTTAGTGTTTTTTATTTTTTGTAATTTTTCAAAAAAAAATTCTTTAAAGTTTTTAAACATGATCATACAACAAAAAATTGAAGTAAACAAGTAAATAAACAAAAGCAACACAACATCAACCTAAATTAACCAACAACAATAACAAACCAAACCAAACTAATAATAATAACACATCAGTTCAAAAACCATTATAGAATAGTTTAAGTTTCTTCTTGTGCTTCAAACACCGTTGGCATTGATAATCTTGAAACATCTAGTAAAAGTATTGAATGAGTTAGTTAAATGATAAAAATGTTCGCAAAAAAAATTAAATAAACATTTAACTTTATAAACTAATGCTAAGTATATTATCTTCTTGATCTTCAGGTATTTTTGACAAGTCTAGCAAATTTAAAAACAAAAGTGTTAGTTAAATTATGCTTACTAATATAAATAACACAAAAGCTTATTTTATAAATTAAAATTTATATATTACCATCTTCCATGGTTTGAAGTTCATCAACATAATCTTCAAGATTGATGGCATCATTAGATTTCCGAAGCCAATCTTGTGTGCAAACCAAAGCCTCGACCATGAGAGGAGTTAGAGAACTTCTAAAACTATCGAGAACACGTCCACCCGTGCTAAATGCACTTTCCGAGGCAACTATTAAAATAGGAGTAGCAAGAATATCTCGAGCCATTTGTGAAAGAATAGGGAATCTAGGACTGTTCATTTTCCACCACAACAGTAAATCAAATGAACTTGAATTGTTTACTTCTTCATCCTCACCCAAATATCAATCCAAATCAGATTTGTTTTCTAATCCAACTTGTTTCTTGTTCTGAAGGTATTTTTGTTTGGCCAAGCCCGCTTTCATTTCTGAATGATCTATTTCCATTGAACTACAAAGATTTGTCAAAAAACTAGATCTACCTTCAAACTGTTGAATTCTCCTGGCATTAGAAGAATACTCGTTGAACAAGCAATGCAATTCTTTATCAATCATTTTCATAATGTCATTAGCAACATTAGGAAAAAGCAAGTTGACCCCAAAGTTCAAAAAACTCATTTTACATCGTGGATCAAAGATGACCGCCAAGTAAACTAGCATGTTGATCTTGTTTCCTTCACCCCAATACTTATTATATTTCTCTCTCATTTTGGAAGTCATAGAAACTATGTCTAGATCTCCACAACTTTGCCACCCATCAAAAAGACAATGCACATCCGTCAATACTTCAAAAAGTGAATGAGAGGTAACATGCAAAGATCCGGACACCTTCAGTGTAAGATGATAAAAAGGCTCTAATACTTTTATAACTCTTCGAACAATTTCCCAATCATCAAATGTAGGAACTCCATCTCCAGCAATAAGGTCAAGAAAAAAATTATGGTCATCACGTACATATGATTCAAATGCACGCTCATATTTTTCGGCCACCTTTAACATCATATATGTTGAGTTCCATCTAGTAGGCACATCTAAACACAATTGAGTCTTACTATCTATCATTTCTTCTTTTACCCGTTGGTTGAATTTTATCAACCTCGATGGTGATGCTCTTATATACCTCACACTCACAGCACCTTTAACTCGATCCACAGACATAGAAACATCCTTAATACCGTATTGCACAATGAGATTAAGAATGTGTGCAACACATCTTATATGAATAAATTTTCCATTTGCAACAGAAGCATTTCGATGATTCAATTTCTTTCTCAAATATTCAATGGCAACACAATTGGCGGATGCATTATCAACAGTAATGGTGAAGACCCTCTCAATCCCCCAATCTCGAAGACATTTTTCAATAGCTTGACCTATGCTTTCACCTCTATGAGCGGATATTGGGCAAAAATTTATAATTTTTTTTTTTGCAACCTCCACTCATCATCCACCCAATGTGCTGTTAAAACCATGTAAAATATCCTCTGCAATGAAGTCCAAGTGTCTGTTGTCAAACAAACTCTACTTATATCTTTTTCAAAACAATTCTTCATCACACTCTTCATGGAGTTAAATAAATCAAGACAATCCCTTCTAATTGTCCAACGAGATGGAAGACTAAAGCGTGGGCATGCTATAGAAAGAAAGTATTTAAAACCCTCTCCTTCTACAATTTTAAAAGGTAGTTCATCCATAATTATCATATGAACTAATGCTTTTCTAATAGCATCTTTATCAAACACCCAAGTTGATAAATCTGTTGTTTCTTGCCTAACATTCACAAATGTTAATTCTGATTGCTTCGGATCAGAAGTATTACCTCGAGGTCTTTTTAGGCATGTTTTCAAATGGTTATTCAAATTTGTTGTAGAACTCATAGTTGTTTCCATGGTGTAAGTAACATCACATGCATTGCACCTTGCTCTCTTCTCCCCCTCTTTAGTCACATACTTGGTGAAATGGTTCCAACAAGCTGGCCTTGGAGTAATCTTTCTTCGAACATTTTCCTTGGTTGTTGTTTGATCATCTCTACTTGGGGGAGAATTTTGTGAACTTTGAGTTGAACCATCTTGCTTTGGATCACTCATCTACAAGCAAACATTTGTTGCAATCACTAATGATAACCAATAATTGATTTAAAATCAAACTTAACAACATTTATGCTTTAATTCATTTTCTGAACCAAAGTGTTACCATAGCACAAGTGAGACATGAACAAGTGATAGTGTTACCATAGCACAAGTGAGACATGAACACATCATAATGTAAAATTGACCACAGAAAAGACATAAGTTTGCTTATGCCTTGAATCTTTCTAATTTTCTGATTTTTTAATTTTAATTTTTAAAATTTATCTACTTTCAAAAAAATTATTTTTTTAATTTTTTAATACCTTAATTTTTAAAAATTAAAAGTTCTAATTATTGAAATTAAATTTATCACACTGTGGATCAAGTGTTGGCTTACTCCTCGAGAATTGAATTGAATTGGATATCAATCGAGAAAGACAAAAAAAACCATTCAAAATTTTAATTACTGAAATTAAATTATAATTTTTGATTTTTTTAAAATTTTTAAAGCTTTAAATTATTTCATGGCTTGACATATAAAATAAGATAATTTGATATCAGTAATGTAAGGATTGAGAATTAATTTACTTCAAATACAATTTATTTTAAATAAAAGAGTCGAATCAAATTGAATAATAATATTGTGAAGTAAATTTCTTATTATATTCATAAAAATACATAATTGGCTCGCTAATATCCCACCATTACCTTACCAAACAAGATTTTAATTAAGTTTTATTTTATTTTATTTTATTTTATTTTGTAAATTTTAATTAAACAAAATAGTAATAAAAATTAAACATATGCAAGAAAAGATATTTTAATGTCTTGTATTATCTTTTTCTCAATGTTTTTCTTTAAGAAAAGAACTACTCATCAACTCATCAAGTAGCTTCTTGTGCACTGGACAGTGGGTACCTTCTTTTTTATTTTACAAATTATTTTTCTTTTTCACCCCATAACATATGTGGATTAGCATTGACTGGAGAAAGAGAATTAGCACATACCTTCAAAACATGAACAACACTACAACAGTCAGTAGATGTATAATACATCTAAAACATCATGTATTCAGATTATAATAAGAGACAGCAATACGCCCAAGGCAATAAACAAAAACAAACCACATGCACTTTTTTTCTCTTTCTCCAGTCAATTGCATGAGAAATCTCTGATGCATAATTCCTTTTTTTTTTTTTTTGTATTAAACACATGCTGGGAACTAGAATTAGCATTGAGTTTCAGTGAGTCATAAACAATTTTGATTACATGTCATTAGCTTCAGCCTAGCTTGCTCAAGAAAGCTTTAAGCCAGACATATAGCAAGTACACATACCTTTGTTCAAAGATAGGTTTCGATATAGAACAGCGACCAGCCGTTGAACGTTTAAGTCGATGAAGATGATGGCTCTGCTGCAACAGGGTCTGAAAATGGAGAAAAGGTAGAACCCAGAGTAAATGAGTGTGAGAGTGTCCAAACTCACAGCCAACATACAAAAGCAAAAGTGCAGCAGGAAGAAGAGAAACTCAATAAATATGGAATTGAAGAGTAGGAAAAGAGATTAGACAACTTACCAGAGAAAAACAGAGAAGAAGAAAATTAATTTGGGGTTTGAAGAAGAAGAATCTGCAGCACCCACGATGGATGAAATTTGTTACCTGCTGCTGTTAGTGTTAGGGCTTGGGGGTTTTATTTGGGGGAGGAATTGGGAAGATAAATTTTTGGGCTGACGCCTGACGGGCTTGGGGGGGAGGGATAAAATTAAATATTTGGGCTTGAGGGAAAAGCCTAAAATTAAAAAAAAAAACTTTATATTCGGTTTATTCGAATTATTCGAGTTATTCGAATTCAAAAATTCAACTCGATTCGAACTCGAAATTCGAAACTCGAAATTCGAGTTGATTCGATTAACTCGATTAACTCGATTCGAATAATTCAAAATTCGAATTTTTTTCGATTTTTTCGAATCGAATCGAGTTTTGCTCACCCCTAATATATATATATATATATATATATATACACACTTAACATTTAAGTTTTAATATTGTAATATTATAATATATATTTTAACTTTAAAATTTTATAAATATCTTCATCCTTATGCCGCCTCATTTAATGCCAATGACATAATTGCTTATTGAGTCCCTTAAATTTTTCTTTAATCTATAATTCAACTTTCACCCTATATGCAATTTAGTCCTTATACCTAATTAGTTTTAATTCAAGCAAATTCACTTAATTGAAACCTAATTAACTACACAACTAAATATTTACGAGTCCGATTTACGGGAACGGAGTTTCGGGAATGCATTTTTTTTAATTTGGTTCTTTTCTCTTAATTAACTACCGAAACGTTAAAATTTCTTAACGAAACTTTAATACCACCTTAATGACACTCCGTAAATATTTATAAAGATATTTACGGCTCAATTTATAAAAACAAAGCCCTGATACCTCATTTTCTAAAATCACTTGAACTTAATAAATCACTTATATAACATAAATTATCAAATCAAAAATCTTTTTAAAAAGCACACTTGTCTCGTAAATATTAAATAATAATATTTATGAACTTACTCGTTAGATTTGGTGGCCCCGAAACCACTGTTTCCGACACCACTAAAAAACGGGCTGTTACAACCTTTTACTTTGTAGTTGTTAAATTTTTCTCATTTTATGTTTATTGTTTTAGATTTTCTTGTTGAATATTTTTCTTTACATGTCCTTTAAGTTTTCTTGTATAAAAATTCTCAACTTTTATATTTTTTTTCTTAAGCTTTACTTTAATGGCTTCTTTGCTTTTCATTTTCATGGTTGTTTGTTTTATTTCCAACATGAGTAGGTAAACTTTTAAGGGGGTTGGTTGATAGAGATATGGTGAACTGATTTTTGGATGAATGGCTAAATCGTAATAAATTGGACTACTTTGAATGAATTTAAAAACTTAGTCTTGTGACCTTAAGGGAACATTAAGGCAAGTGAGACCGAGAGGAGATCTTGTTGGGCACCAATTCATTAGTCCTGGGTTAATCGGTGAGATCGAAAGATAATCCAAATTAATTTGTCTAACTTGGTAAAGTGGATACCAAGAGGTGAAGTAGAGCCATTTTGGGAGTTTAAGCGATTTGGATCCCTAATTCAATGATTAATAAACCACATCAATATTAACCAACCACCGATTGTTATTTAATAGTTAATTTTGTAACTTTAAATGTTTTACAATCCAGTCCTTGCTAGCTAGAATGTAAAGTAGATTAATTTCTCTTAATTTTATGATTTTCCGTAATATGGCTTTTTGCAATTAGTTGGTTAGACTTTTTATTTTACACGCACATTATTTAGAAATTCTTCAAGCCACGATTCTCACGGGTTCGATCCTTGGAATACTCTAGTGTTTCATTGTAACACTACAAATATTACAATTGACCTGTTACACTTGCAGTAAAGCCGTAATTTTTATATCTTATTTTAGTTCTCGAGTGTTGATCATTGCATATCTCTCTTCCTGTTTGTTTGCAATGACGAATAGAAAGAGAGAACAACGACCAGAGGTACAAAGCTCGCCTTGTTGCTTGTGGTTTCTCCCAACAATATGGTCGTGATTATGATGAGACTTTATGCCCTATCGCAAGAATGATAACTATTCGAACAATCATTTCTTTGGCTGCTAGTAGAGGCTAGAAATTATGGTAGCTAGATGTAAAAAATGCTTCTCTATGGTGAGTTAGATCGTGAGATTTTCATAGAACAACCACAAGGAATTATCTTTAAGGAATACCCAAATCATGTGTGTCGGCTCAAGACGGCGTTGTATGGCCTCAAGCAAGCTCTTCATGCTTGGTTTGGTAAGATTGCTCAGTATCTTGATTTTTGTGGTTTTAAATCTTCAAGTGTTGATCCAAGCTTATTTCTTAGGGAAACACCCACTTTGTGCACTTTACTCTTACTTTATGTGGATGATATGATAATTATGGGTGATGATAGTGCTGAAATTAACATTCTTCAAGATGCTTTGTCGATTCGTTTTGAAATGAAGAGTTTAGGTGAAGCTAGTTGTTTTCTTGGTTTAGAAATTGAAACATGTGATGGTTATTTTGTCTCTCAAAAAAGATATACAACAAGTTTATTGCAATGGTTTCGTATGGAGGAGTCAAGAGCAAAAACTACTCCTATGGAACCCTATCTCAAGTTAGCTAAAAATGAAGGAAAGTTGTTGGAAAATGTGACACTTTTTCGTTAAATTGTTGGTTTTGTTCTATTTAACTATCACGCGAGCTAATGTTGCATTTCCCGTAGGAGTTATTTCACAATTCATGGATCAACCATGTGAGATTCATTTATTTGCAGTGAAGAGGATTCTTTGTTATGTAAAGGGCACTCTAAGTTATGGATTAATGTATGAGCAATCTAAGTCATTTTTTTTAAGTGGCTTTGTAGATGCAGATTGGGTTGGTGACGTTTATGACAAACACTCTACAACAGGTTTTTTGTTTTACAACAGGTTCAATTGTAATTTCATGGTGCAATAAAAAAACAAGTTTAAAATTTTTCGTGAGGTTCTTAGTGTCATTAACAAAAAGGTTGCACTAAGGGGGAGTGTCAGAATTTAGTGCAACTTTTTGCTAGTTATGAATTGGTCAAGTTATTCATTTTTATTAGCAGTCGGGTAGCATATTTGGTCATTTATTTGTGCAAACAAGAGCACGTTAGCTTCTTGTAGTCAAAGTAGTTGAGTTCTTTTAGAAAGTTTTGAATATAAATAGATGTCTTGCACTGAGCTAAAAGTATAGCACTTCAATTCTTGTTTCTTTGTATTATCTTGATTGAGTAATAATAATACTCAGCTTTATTTCTATTTAGAGTATTTTTATTTTATTTTATTTTTTTTTTGTATTTGTGTAAATTTTGAATAAAGTTGAGATATTCTTCTCCTACCCCAACGGTGTAGTACCTCATTCTTAGAAGAGTTGAGGCGAGGACCCGAAATCAAATAAAAGTGAGACAAAATGCTCCAAATTCTAATCACTGAATCAACATTATCCTTACAGAAAATCAAAAGATGATCTACAAAACTAAAGACACCATTCTTGGAAGCAACATCTAAGAAATATTCAATTTTGGTTGAGTTAAAGGTTCAACATTTTTTAATTGAGTTGCGAAGAGTCAGACTTTGGACTGATTCCACAATCTGATTCAAATTCATATATATTCCTAAAACTATTTGATAGTAGAAGCCAACCATGCCCATCTTGCTACTTGTTTAGTTAGTGTCATATTGTACCAGTTCCCTCTCTTTATTGATAATATTGAAATTGCCAAGTCTCCCAATATCAGTTATCAGTTGTACGAGTTTCCAGTTGAGTTGACGCATGTAGTCTTTCTTCGAAAGGTTTTGGCAAAAAAACTTTCTAAAAATGACTTTTTAATTATTAATATCTAAGTATGTTATTAGTTATCTTAATTGTGAACCAGCTTTACTGAAACCTAGGCAAAGAAATACATGACTTATAAACACTTCATCAGCTATCATATTGGCCCATCAAGAAATATTAGTCTAATTAGTTGGGCTGAGGCCTTTGAAAATCTGATTTCGGAATTTTAAAATAAACATCAATTTTAAATTACTGTTAGCCTCATAATGCCTAAGCCTAAAAGTCCAGTGAATGGCAACCGAAATATCATTTCACTTTAATGTCGCACAATATATATTGTTTATTATCATTTGTCAACATTTTAATTGTAAAATATTTTTAATATTTATTATTTTTTTAAAATAATAAGATTTTTTTATCCCCCATTTAGTCTTCCACTTTACAAAGCTATATTAAAATTAAAATTATATATTTTTTAAAAACATTTTTTAACAACAATAATAAATACTATTAAATATTTCAAATAACAGCATTTTTTTAAAACTTTAATAGTTAACTAACCCTAAAACAAGTTATACGAGGTGACAAAATTTTGGAATTATGATCTTCAATGTATGTACATTTTAATTTAGAGTATTTCATCCTGTAATTAACGTGTATTTTCATGGTTTTTAAAATGTTTTATATAAAATTGGATTTACATAAAATGTTCAAAATGACTGGATTATCATTTTTGGGAATATTACTTTCCCCATGGTCTGAAAAGACAAGTCGATATCCATCCGGAATACCTGGGGAACTTAAAGGACATAGGGAGTGGATCAAAGCTTTTGGTGTTGTGGAGAAATTAATTAAAAGAAAGAAAATAATGGGAGGAGGGGGGAGATGGTGACTTGTGCTGTTGGAGTGCAATATTACACTGTTTTGAGAATAATATATTTTCCCACCTTCTCCATCACTCTCTTCCATTCCAAACACCTTACATTTGGTCATATCTCATCACTTCATTATATCATTTATCTGCTTTTTCATTTGTCAAAATAATCTCATTTTGTTTTGTTTTTTCCCCCGTAATTGGCAGACCATGAGCTATATTATATGGAGATATCGAAACCCTTTTTCCTGTTATACGAATACATATACATATAAGATCATCATCTCAGGTTTGTTTGAACTAGGTTTCATGAAAAGAAATGGAAAACTTTATGCAGTAGTATTTATGTTTAATTTAGATATAAGTATGAAATAAATAAATAAATGAGGATATTCGTATTTGACATATACCCATTGAATACGTCAGAAAAGGGGAAAATATAAGAACATTTTGAATGGGGGAGAATATTCATGATTCATTAGCAACAGTAGGAAGCAAATAAACGAGAACGTACATTGCTCTTCTACTATTAAAGCTTTCACTTGGATTTTACCCGCGGAATTCACCGTGTCTGCCTTTAGTTGCAGTTCAATCAATCAGTCTTTTCATGTAATGCTTTTGCACAGCAAAGTATGTAACGTATGTTTGTTTGAGAAAGAGCTCGAAAACCTTTAAGTTCTAAGAAGCTAAAAAGATAACTAAACAAAGAAGATTGATTTGTTAATTATATAACTGTAACAAACTATCAACTGAATGGTACCTACTAATTACTTAGTCAATAATCAACAACTATCTCTAACATTCTCCTCGTCTTCAAAGTTGTTGAGAAAAAGAAAATTGTTTGAAATCCACCCTGCTATCAGAATTGCTTGCTTCAGCAAAAGACAAAACTCAATGCTTTGACCAAAGTGGAACAAACGTTGACTGAGACAAAGGTTTAGTGAGAATGTCAGCAACTTGACGCCTGAAGGAACATAATTAACCTCTAACTTTCCTTTTGCTACTTGCTCTCGAACAAAGTGTAAATCAATTTCTATTTGTTTCATTCATGCATGATGAATGGGATTCACTGCCATTGCAACAGCTGATGTTTTGTCACACCACACAATCGAGTTGGCAAGTATTGTAACACCCATCTCTGCCAACAGCTACTCAATCCGCAATATTTCAAATACTGAGTTGGCCAGACTCTTGTACTCAGCCTCAGATGAAGACCTTGATAGCACAAACTATTTCTTGAATCCCCAAGCAATAGGATTACCTCCCAGATAAAGAACACAACCTGAAGTAGATCGTCTGTCATCGAGACAAGATGTCCAGTCAACATCAACAAAACATTCAAGAACACTTGCAGAAAAGGCTTTATAACGCAACCAATAATCCAAAGTGTCTTGCAAATACCTTAAAATTCGTTTAGCAACATGCCAATGAGTGTCCAAAGGGGCATTCATAAAATGACTTGCCTTGTTGACACTATAGGTAATGTTAGGATGTGCTAAACACATATACTTGAGGGCACCCACTATCTTCCTATAGTGCGATACACTTACGAAAGGGTCACCATCAGTAGTACTTGACCGCTTATAAACGAGTTATCTTTTATAGTAAAATGTAACACCAAAAATATATAAGAACTTATAACGGAGATGTTCACAAGTACATGGGTCAAATTGTAATATAGTTAGTACAACGAAATACTTGAAAGTATTTCAAGGATCGTACCCAAGGGAGGAAAGAATAAATTATGAAAATCTTTTTACAATAACAAGTCTAAGCAGTAATAATTAATTCTTATATTACGATAAACCATAAAATAGATTAATGAGAAAAATAAATAATGAAAATAAATAAATCAGAAAAAAATATGATAAAAATCAATAAACAATCAAGAAGATTAACTTGCTTCTAGGATTGCAATTAACTTTGGATTAGGGTAGATTAGCTACCGATTAACCAATTATTACCTCTCAGCCTCTAATTAACTAATCGATTGGTTAATACTCGCTTATCTTCCGACCTCATTTTCTCAACCAGGATAAATTAAAATTTACTCAATTCGACTTATCTCTCGACCTCGTCTAACCTATGATAACTTCCTAAGGTTGTTAGGCCTAGGGTTTAAAAACACGTAAGCTATATGAACTAACCCTATCAGGAAAACCCTAAATCCTCCGTTAATTACATCCCCATCCACTCATTAATCTCCCCTAAGGGATTTAGCCACTCATGTTATTTATAATCTCAATCTCAATTGAATAAATCGTGTGAAGAACACGATTTATTCGGAAGAGAAAATGTATTTGAATAATCGTGGATTTGATATCAAATGGGGAGTGAAGGATAATATAATGAAACTAATTCCAAGAGGAAAAACAACTAGTTTATAAAAAGCCGAAAGAAAATTAATTTACTCCTACTCCTAAACTACAAGGGTTTTTTAGTGCACCTAGGATGACTTAGTTACATCAAACCCCTAATGTCTTATTTATAGAAGTGTTGGTAGCCCAAATTAGGTCTTTGTCACGTCCTAGGTGTCTCAGCATCCTTGGGCATCACGCCAACCTGTGTCACGCCACACAATATCTATGGTGCGGCATAACATGTATTTTCTTCATTGTGTCATTCATTTCGTGCTTTGACGTCGTTCCTTGCTTCCACATCAATTGGGCCTTTAATTCTTCATTCTACATACTCAATCAAACATATTAGTACTACCTAAGGCTCGTGTCGGCCTAATGGGTCATAACACTTATAAAATGTGTTAAAAAGCACTTATTTTACTAATATTTAATCATAAGGCCTAAATATAAAAAATGTAATATAAAATGTAATATCAAAAATAATTTAGGCATCCTTGGGCATCACGTCAACCTGTGTCACGCCACACAATATCTATAGTATGACACAACATGTATTTTCTTCCTTGTGTCATTCATTTTGTGCTTTGACGTACTAGGAAGCTTGCGCGTCACTCGTTCCTTGATTCCACATCAATTGGGCCTTTAATTCTTCATCTTACACACTCAATTAAACATATTAGTACTACCTAAGGCTCGTGTTGGCCTAGTGGGTCACAAAACTTATAAAATGTGTTAAAAAGCACTTATTTTACTAATATTATACACTTTTGGTTTAACAATACCAGCCTTGACTCGACTAACCATAAGGTGAACATTAGTAACAACAATACTAATCAAAGCTTCACCACTAGTATTAACATGGTCTATGGCTATAACTAAAGAAACAAAAGTAGATGAGGCTAAAAAAAGTTGATGAGTATGCAGAAAGAAATACAATCATTTGGAAATGATAAGACAAGTTAGTCAACATGTGACTTGGTTTGAGTAGTGGCTAACACTAGAACTAATTGAGAATGCTACTTTTCATGAGTCGCTGAAACAAGTATAAGAGTAGCTAAAGACATATCCTGTGAGGAAGAACGCACAGAAGAAAGAAGACAAGTAACAAAGAAAAACACATTTTCCTCAAACTGAACATGTCGAGACACATAAGTTCTGTAACACCCTTAACCTGTCTCTATCGCTAAATTAAGGTTATGGAACAATACCGTACAATCAAAAACATTTAAACGTCATACCATTCAATAATTTAAATATATCATAAATCATTCATTCACATGCATACTCTTTCTAAATCGAGCCTTCGAGGCCCTAAAAATAGATTAAGAGCAATTCAAGACTATTTTGAAACAAAATAGGAAGTTTAGGAAAAAGTTGCAAAATCTGGAAACAAGGGTCACACGGCTGTGTGACATGGCCCTAGGCCGTGTAACTTTTGAAATATGACACAAGGCCGTGTCCCAGCTTGTGTCCTCACCCGTCTAACTCACTGAGTAGGGTTACACGGCCATGTCACACGCCCGTGTGCTAGGCCGTGTCACACGCCCATGTGCCAGGCCGTGTAACTTTCTCAGTAACCTCACACACCCATGTGACAGGTCGTGTGCTAGGCCGTGTAACTTACTGACTTGTACCCTTTGAAATCCTCAGATAACACACGACCGTGTCACCAGGCCGTGTGCCTCATATGGCTGAGTCACATGACCGTGTCTCAGGCCATGTGAACCCAAAATTTACCTAAAATCAAGTCATTTCAAACCATTTCATGCATAACCTTTCAACCCATTTAAGCACACTTTAAAGGGACCTAAACATTACCTAAACATACATCAAAATGCCATTTCAAGATCCTAATTCAGTTAACCAATATGCCATTCAAAGGCACCACAATTAACATCCAAACATAACATGCCAAAACAAATCAACAATTCCTTATTCCAAGTATCATAACCTAGTTCAATTGCTTACCAAAAAATACCATAAAGTATCTATTATCAAACCTTCCCAAAAATACCACAAAGAGCTTTATAAACATGTATAATAAGGTAACGAAAATGTCATATTTTGAAAAAGCATCAAATGGTACCAAACCAACATAACTTTCAAAGCTTATACATGCCAAACCATGAACTCATTCATCAAAATACCATTACAAACACCCTATACATGCCATTATAAACCTTGGCCAAAATGTTCAAAAACTATTGAATTAACTTTTGGATAGTGTGATAGATCTCTGACGAGCTTCCAACCAAATCGAGCTTCTGACAATCTATAAAACAAAGGAAAACAACTATGTAAGCAATGAATGCTTAGTAAGCTCGTATAAACCAAAACATAACTTACCATTTCATTTGCATAATAGAAAGCATAAATATAAAATCATCCAAAACCATAAAATTGGCATAAGCTTATACAATATCATCAAAATCACAAGTTAGTACTCTTGTATATGGTTCAAATGAATTCATCCATAAACAAGTATATTTGCACATATGATCTCATCATTTAGTTCACAATTCCTTTTCATAAGTTCATGATACATTCCATTTGAACACTTACCATTTCATTCCTTTTCATACCTGTTGAACCATCTAGAATTTCCTCGAATACTCGGGAAAGCTCACACGAAGTGTGCCTTTATATATAACTGTAACCTTTTGTTTATATCATTGATCACACAAGCTGTGAAATGGACCTGCTCACATGAGTTGTAGGTCAAAATGTAAGTTACATGATGCTGTTCACACAAGCTATGGAGAATTAATAAAAAAATGCAGGACCTCAGCCATCAATAGGACATTCAAGTCCAACACCCGAAACATGAAATCCCTAATAACATGTCATTTGTATCCTAAGAATTCCTAAGGTTCAATCAGGACTCAATATTAATCAATTCTTCATAGCTTTGATACATTTATATATCTATCATTTATAATAAACATAACATAGAAAATGTTAAATTTAAATAACATTTACACGATAACCATCCATACGAACTTACCTCAATAATTAGGGCGTAGTAGTTTAATCGAACTAGTCCGAAGCTTTAGCTTTTCCTCGATCTAAGTCCGAACATTGTTTATCTTTATCTAAATAGGTAATTTCAATCAACTAAATACTTATAGTATTCAATTTAATCCACATTTCATATTTATGAAAAATTACCAAATTGCCCCAAACATTTTAACTTTTCACAATTTGGTCTTTAAGCTTATATCTTATAATCTAACCATTTTAATCCTTATCCATGTTAATCAAAGATGCAGGGGACCTTGAAACAACCCATATTTACCATCAATTCACAACAGAACCCTAGAATTTATACCTTAAACAAATTAATCCCTATTCCTAAAATTCATCAAAAATCTCTTAACAGAACTTGTTTATTTTTCAACAAAGATTCATAATCCACCAACTAATGGTCGGTGGTGGGAAAGTCTTAAAATTTATATAATGAATGATCGAGCCTAGAAACTAACTATCACCACGATTGAGGCAAGCGCACCTATCGAACAGTAGTATAGTTTAGTGGCAAGACCGGAATGTCAAACCCAAGGGAACCAAAAGTACTAATACTAACTTTATTTTTATTATTTAGCCTAAGAATTAAAGGAATTGTTGTTTAATCTAAATTTAACTAACTACTAAGCTAAGGATGCTAAGACACAGAGAATGAATTGGGGAAAATACTTTTGGGAAAAACCAATTGATATCAACCTTGTTAATTTCAAACTTTAAGGTAATAATTAGATTCCGGTAGACAACCTAACAAAATTTTGAAAATAGACTCATCATGCTTGATTCTCTAGTTTCCTAAAGTTTAAATCATCACTGCACAATTATCAATGACTTAATCCAAAACATATTAATAAAAATCATGACTCAAAGGAAATTTCATTCTAATAGTAATATGAAGAAATTTACTTAAGAACAAGACATAATTCAGGGATTTGAGAATAATGCAAAAAGTTAGGAACTTTTTCAAAATACAATTCACCCCCACACTTAAGATGTACATTGCCCTCAATGTACAAAGATATATAAGAAATCGTAAGAGATGGGGAGAAGTGAAACTTCCTAAATTTTGGATGGATTCCTTGAGTTGGCAGTGGTCGTGGTGTGGTGGCTGCCGACAATCTCTGCGCTAGATGAAGAAATTGGGAATCTCGTGAAGAATTAGCCAAGAAATAATAAGAATAATTCAAAATATACTAATTATATATTTACAGAGAAGAAATATAAAGAGAAAGAAAAATAAAAAGTAAAATACAATCAAAAGACAAGATTAATGGACTGAAAAGTCCTTATCGTTAGATGGTTTGCGAAGTGGGTGTGATTTCTAAGGCCGTGGTATGGTGATTCCCAAGCAACCTTTAGAACCTAAATCAAAGAAAATAGAATAAAATAGAATAAATTAAAAGAAAACAAAATAAAATAGACTAAATTAAGTATAAGAGAAATAAAGAAAAGGAAAATAAAGGAGAAGGGGAAATAAAAAGAAAAATTAAATGGACTCAAAGGTCCTTATCCTGTCGAGTTAATGAAGCGGCCGGCATGAACTTATGTAGATCGGTCTCGCTGAGGGGGACTGTGCTAGGATCCTTCCGTTTCATTGACATGGGTATGGTGTAGATCAAGAGTTAGGAGAATGAAGAAATGTGAAAATGAAAAAGGGAGGGGAATGTAAAGGGTATGGAAGAAGGGGAATGAGGAGTAAGTGAGAAGGGGAGAGGGGTGTTTTAAATAGAAATATCAAATCTGGTACATCCGCATACCCGTGTACCATGGGCGTGTTGAGTCACACGGCCATATCGCATGGCTGTGTTGTGCTTCGTTCGTTTCTCCCACGCCTATGTGTAGGTCGCCGTGCCCGTGTTGATAAAATAGTGTCGACCACGGTTGTATCGCATGGCCGTGGTGTTTGGTCGGAGCCCGTGACTTGAAGATATTTTTCGTCCTGTTTCGTACTATCTTTGCTACATAGGTACGGAAATCTGTGGTGTCCACACGGCCACAGTCGTGTGCAAGACCATGTGGTATGGAAATTTGCACTTTGGTTAGTTTATAGTTAGGTGCTAAAAAGGAAAAATAAAAGTAAAAATAAAAAATGTAAAAATTAATGGGGTTAGTGCTCGGGTTGCCTCTCGAGAAGCGCTTGTTTAAAGTCTTAAGCTAGACTTACCTCTCATTCGGATAATCAGGGTGGTTTGAGGAGTTGAAAATCCTTTCTCATGCTATCAGTTCTATTATCAGTATATAGTTCGAGTCGAGTACCGTTTACTTTAAAAGTGTCGAATATAGGATTACTTACCTCGACTCTTCCGTATGGGAAGACATGGAGTACCTTAAAAAGGATTTCTTCTTTTGTGTTAAGGTTGGAAGGGAAGATTTTAGGGTCTGTCTTATCTAACAATACCTTATTTCCGATCTTAAATTCGTTTGTCCCACGGAATGGCGTTGGTTTTGCTTGGTGTATTCCTAATTTCTCCTTGAAATGTGTCTTCCACTCGTCTAGTTCATCGATCTGAAGCCGTCGTTCCTCGTGAGTTATTTCTTTGTTGTCATGAGGTATAGGATCTGGCTCAGTTGTGTGGTTCTATGGTGCTTCCTGAAAAGAAGGTTTAACCGAATGGTCATTAATAAAATTAATTTTCTCACCTTGATTGCTTGATGTCCTAGACGAGTCAAGAGCCTGAAGACTGATTGATTCGTCACCTATACAAAGTATGAGTTCTCTTGTACCAACATCAATTTTAGTTCTAACAGTTGCTAAAAAGGGTCTTCCTAAAATTAAGGGGATACTATTGTCCTCATCCATGTCTAAAACGACAAAGTCTACTGGGAATATGAATTTATCAATTTTCACGAGAACATCTTCGATTATACCCCTAGGAATTCTAACAGTCTTATCAGCTAATTGAATGCTCATCCTATTTTGTTTGGGTTTCCCTAGTCCTAGTTGTTTAAACATTTTATAAGGCATAACATTGATGCTCGCCCCTAAATCAGCTACAGCATTATCAACAGATAAACTACCAATTAAGCATGGAATTGTAAAACTCCCTGGATCTTTTAATTTTCGTGGTAGCCTATTTTGTAACATTGCTGAGCACACTGCATTTAGTTCCATATGCGATTCCTCGTCTATCTTCAGCTTGTTTATCAAAAGCTCTTTTAAAAATTTCCTTAAATCTGGAATCTGTGAAAGAGCTTCAAGAAACGGTAAGTTAATATGTAATTTCTTTAGAAGTTTAAGAAATTTATCGAATTGTTCGTCTGTGTTGTCTTTCTTCGTCGTATCGGGATATGGCACACGAGGTTGGTACTCTTTAATTACCAGTTTTGGCTTATCATCACTTACTTCAACCTTACCTTCCTCTACCATCTTCTCTTGCCTCAATTTTGTTTCATCTAACCTTTCACTATCATGATCGGTTATGGCTTGAAGTTGCTTCTTTGGGATAGTTTCAGTGTTACTTGGCAAGCTTCCTTGTGGTAGTTCAGATATGATCTTAGCAAGTTGACCTAATTGGTTCTCAATCCCTTGAATCAATGCTTATTGATTTTTAATGTTGCTTCGGTGTTTTGGAAACGTGTTTCTGACACTGCTATGAATTTTGTTAGCATCTCCTCAATGGTCAGCTTCTTTTCTTGTGGGTAGGGCTGTTGTTGGAAGTTTGGAGTGGGTTGTTGTCTCTAATTTCCTTGACTACCCCATGAAAAATTGGGGTGGTTCCTCCAACCTAGATTATAAGTATTACTATATGGGTTATTTTGAGGTCTAAAATTGTTACCCATATAGTGAGCTTGCTCGTTTTCAATGTTCGGGTTGTAAGGTGGATATTCTGTGTTACTCATCCCTCCTCCGTTCGTATCGCACTGCATAACTGGATGTACCTGCGAAGAACCACATAAACCATCAATCTTTTTATTTAACATCTCTACCTAGTTTGATAGCATGGTTACTGCGTCGAGGTTGAAAACACTGGCGGCTTTTGTTGGCCTTGTCCTCGTGACTTGCCACTGATAGTTATTCAGTGACATCTCTTCAATGAATTCATAGGCAGCCTCAGGTGTTTTGTTATTCAGGGTTCCACCGGCGGCTGAATCAATTAACTGTCTGGTTGAGGGGTTCACACCGTTGTAAAAGGTGTAGACCTGTAGCCACAAGGGTAATCCATGGTGTGGGCACCTTCTCAATAGATCATTGTATCTCTCCCATGCATCATAAAGTGTCTCTAAATCCATCTGCACAAAAGAAGAGATATCATTCCTCAACTTAGCCGTTTTAGCCGGCGAAAAATATTTCAACAAAAATTTTTCGGTTATTTGTTCCCATGTAGTGATTGATCCTCATAGGAGAGAATTTAACCACTGTTTAGCTTTATTCCTCAACGGAAAGGGAAACAATTGAAGACGAATGGCATCATCAGAAACGCCATTTATTTTGAAAGTATCGCAAAATTCTAGGAAATTCGCCAAGTGATTATTTGGATCTTCATCCTGCAAACCATCAAACTGAACAAATTGCTGTATCATCTGAATTGTGTTAGGTTTCAATTCAAAATTATTTGCAGCAATAGCAGGTCTAACAATACCTGACTCAGTTCCTATTAAATTAGGTTTAGCATAATCATACATAGTTCGAGGAGCATGATATTCGGCCACCTCTGGAGGTAGCAGATTATTCTCAGCCATCTCTTCGGTAGTATTGATTCCGTTCTCTTGCTCTTCTTGTATGTATTGTAGGCTTCTCCTTATTTCTCTTCAGTTTCTGCGAACTGTGCTTTCAATCTCACTATCGTAAAGTAGAGGTCCTGACGGGTTTCTTCTAGTCATAAATTAGAATACTTGCCAGAAGCAAAGAAGAAAATTTAGAAAAGTAAAAATAAAATTTAATTGCAAAAATAAAATATGGCTAAAGTAATAAAAATTGAGCATTCTTACTATTTCAGATTCCCCGGCAACGGCGCCAAAAACTTGATCGGTGGTAGGAAAGTCTTAAAAGTTATATAATGAATGATCGAGCCTAGAAACTATCACCATGATTGAGGCAAGCGCACCTATCAAACAGTAGCATAGTTTAGTGGCAAGACCGGAATGTCAAACCCAAGGGAACCAAAAGTACTTATACTAACTTTCTTTTTATTATTTAGCCTAAGAATTAACGGAATTGTTGTTTAATCTAAAATTAACTAACTACTAAGCTAAGGATGCTAAGACACATAGAAAGAATTGGGAAAATTACTTTTGGGAAAAACCAATTGATTAGGACAATACCCGAGGAAGAATCCACCTAGACTTCACTTGTTATTTAACTCTAAACCAGACGATTTATTCACTTGACTTGATCCGTAGGATTCCCTAATTTATATTAGTACCTCTTTCAAGGCTACTAACGTCTAACCCTAGGTTGATTAATTGAAATCTCTTTGTAATTAAAACCCCTATAATTGCATTAACTCGATCTATGGACTCCCATATTAGGTTTGCCCCTAATCCGACAGATTTTCGTCATCCTATTTCTAGGGTTGCGATCAACTCCGCTTAACTATGCTAGATCTACTCTTAAACAAGGACTTTTGCTCCACTGCCTAAGCACGTCAATACTTGAATCAATATCCTGAAATATCAAAACAAGAATTAAGAACGCATAATTGTTCAGAAAACAATAACAAGATCCATCTTAGGTTTCATCCTCCTCAGGTATTTGAAGGGTTTAGTTCATAATCATAAAAGAATACATCTTAGAAGAAAATATAAAACAAAACATAAGAAAAACCCTAAAACCCCTTGAAGGAAATTGAAGGGAAGATCTTCCGTCTTTAGTATGATTCTGGCTTCTTGAGATGGATCAACTGGCTTTCTTCGAGTAAATCCCACAATTCGGTCTCTCTGGCTTGGCTCCTCGGCCTACATCCAACCCCCTTTGAAGGTTGGCCTCTAGGGTGTTTATATAGGCTTTTGGAATGTCTTTCTTTTCCTCTAAGTACCCTATTCTGAATAGAATTAAAACAGGTCACGTTAGGGACATGCCCGTATGGCACGGCCATGTGAATTGAATCCAAGCCGTGGTCGGGTCTGTTAAGGAGGCACGACCGTGTGGCTTGGGCCCAGGCCATGTGAATTTCTTGCTTTGGGCCATTTTCTCTATTTTTGGCCCGTTTCTCGTTCTTTTCATCCTCTGAGGCTCTCCAAAGTATAAAACATGAAATTAAAGGATTAGGAGCACCAAATTCTACAATTCAAAGACTAAATCATCCAAAAGTATGCTAAATGTGAGATTAAAATATGTACATAATATGGTTTATCAACTAACATTAAAACTCATTCAAAAGAATTCATGGTAAGTTCCTCAACCTTCAAAAATTTTACAAATTAACCCCAGGGATAGCTAGATTAAGCTAAAACGAACTCAAAAACATAAAAATCATTAAAAACGGGGCTTGAATACACTTATATGCAAGGAAATAAGCTTGAACGAATACCCTAGCTTGTTTCAATGGTGATTTTCGATGAAGATGTGAACTAATGAAGAAGATGAACTTGATTTCTTAGGTTATTTTAGTTATATTTTCTAATTTACTATTTTACCCTTAATGAGAATCATAATTTTCAATAAAACCTATCCATCTTTATCCACTAACACTTAAATTGAAATATTTACCATCTTAATCCACTTACTTTAAAATTTCATAGCCATTTTACCCTTTAAACTAATAGAACTCAACTTTTTCACCTTTTACGATTTAGTCTTTTTCACTTAATTAATCATGCAAACATCAAAATTTCTTAATGAAATTTTAATACAACCCTACTATAATCCCGTAGACCTTAAAATAATAATAAAATAAATACTCATTCTTTGGAATTGTGGTCCCGAAACCATTGTTTTCCACATCACTGAAACCAGGCTGTGACAACTCTCCCCTTAAAGGAATTTTCATCCCCGAATATCTTACGAGAAAATAGGTTTGGGTATTGCACTTTTATAGCTTCTTCCGATTTCCAGGTAGCTTCTTTGATTCCGTGACATTGCAAGAGAACTTTAACTAAAGCTATACTTTTATTTCTCAGCTCTTTAACTTCCGGAGCAAAAAGTCTAATCAGTTCTTCACTGTATGTCATATCTGGCTGAATCTCAATATCCATAGGTGAAATCACATGTGAAGGAGCTGATTGATACTATCATAACATCGACACATGAAACAAGTTATGAAATTTCTCTAATTCTAACAGTAAAACCAACTGATAAGCCATTGGTCTAATCCTCTCAATGATCTTATACGGCTTGATAAATCATGGACTAAGCTTTCCTTTTCGGCCAAACTGAAGCACTTTTCTCCGAGGTGATACTTTTAGAAATACTTTGTCGGCGACTTGAAATTCAATAACTTTCCTTTTCAAATCCGCGCAAGATTTCTGACGATTAGAAGCAGCTTTCAAATTGTCACATATCACTTTGACCTCTTTTTTTAATTTCTCTAATCAAATCAACACTGAATAACTTTTTCTCACTCAGCTTAGTCCAATATAATGGAGTTCGACATTTTTGACCATACAAAGCTTTGTATGGTGCCATTTTAATGCTCGCCTGATAATTGTTATTGTATGCAAAGTCAACCAACGAAAGAAATTTCTCCTAGTTACCTTCGAACTCTAAAACACCACATCAGAGCATATCCTTGAGTACCTAAATTACTCGTTCAGATTGACCATCAGTCTGTGGATGAAACAATGTGTTGAAATACAATCGAGTACCTAGAGCTTCATGTAACTTACTCTAGAATCGAAATGTAAACCCTGGATCCCTATCATAAGTAATAGAAACCGGCACATTGTGTAGTCTAAAAATCTCATAAACATACAACTCTGCCAATTTATCAAGTGAATAATCCGTACGCACTGGAATTAAATGTGCGGATTTCGTTAAACAATCAACAATGACCCACACAACATTTTTCTTTTTCGGTGATAGAGGCAATCCTGATACAAAGTCTATTGTAACTCGTTCCCTTTTCCACTCTTGAATCATCATAGGTTGTAACAAACCAGAAAGTACTTGATGCTCAGCTTTAACTTGCTGACAGATCAAACATTTTGGTACAAACTCTGAAATCTCTCATTTCATACCTGGCCACTAGTACATCTGTTTCAAATCACCGTACATTTTATTACCAGTAAGGTGTATTGATAAACTACTGTTGTGAGCTTCCTGTAAAATCTTCTGAATAACATCAAAATTCCTTGGAACACAAATCTTGTTTCTGAAATACAAACTACCGTCTGAATTAACATAAAAGTTTGAATTAGGTATCAACTCAATCTGTTTTCGTTTTACGATCAATTCAGCGTCACTTTTCTGACCCTCACAAATTTGTTGCAAAAACGTCGGTCTATCTTTTAATTTAGCCAGTATAGAACCATCATCAATCAATGTCAACCGTGTATTCAAAGCTTGCATAGCAAACAAATATATTCTAGTTAAAGCATCAACAACAACATTAGCTTTTCCCGGATGATAGTCAATGGTTAAATCATAATCTTTTAGTAATTCAAGCCATCTACATTGTCTTAAATTCAAATCTGTTTGTGACATCAAATACTTCAGGCTTTTGTGATCCATAAAGATATGACATTTTTATCCGTACAAATGGTGTTGCCAAATCTTTAAAGCAAATAAAATAGTTGCAAGCTTTAAATCATGAGTAGGTAATTTTTCTCGTACGGTTTCAACTTTCGAAATGCATAAGCTACTACTTTGCCTTATTGCATCAAAACGCAGCATCACTAAAAATCACGAATTTCTTACCAAACTCTTGCTAAACCAACACAAGGGTTTCAGTCAACAATAATTTCAACTGATCAAAGCTTTTCTGACACTTTTCAGGCCATTCGAACTTGATGTCTTTCTGAAGCAGTGTCAACGGCATTGCAATCATCGAAAATCCTTTAACAAATCTCCAATAGTATCTAGCTAAAACCAGAAAAGTTTTGACTTTTAAAATATTTCTCGGAGGTTTCCAATCCACTATAACCGATATTTTACTCGAGTCAACTCTAATACCATCTGCCGATACCACGTGCCCCAAAAATCTAGCTTTTCGGAGCTAGAACTCACATCTGCTAAGTTAGCAAACAACTGTTTCTAGCGTAAAGCCTGTAAAACAATTCTCAAATGTCGGGCATGCTCTGATTGATCTTGAGAATAAATCAGAATGTAATTAATAAAAACAACAACAAATTTGTCTAGATACGGCCTGAATATTACGTACATCAAATCCATAAACACAACAGGTGCATTGGTCAAACCAAAAGGCATAACAAGAAATTCATAATGTTTGTACCTCGTTCTGAAAGTAGTCTTTGGCACATCAGAGTTTTTAACCCGTAACTGATAATATCCAGAATGGAGATTAATCTTTGAAAACATTGTCGCACCTTTCAACTGATCAAACAAATCATCTATACGCGGCAAAGGATATTTTTTCTTGATCGTGACTTTATTGAGCTGTCGATAGTCTATACATAATCGCATAGACCCGTCCTTTATCTTAACAAATAATACCGGAGCACCCGAAGGAGAAAAACTAAGCCTAACAAAGCCCCTATCCATCAAATCTTACAACTGTGCTTTTAATTCTTTCAACTCTGTAGGTGCTATTCTATACAGAGCTATCAATATCGGAAATGTCCCCAGCACTAACTCAATAGCAAACTCAACCTCTCTGACTAGTAGTAACCCTGGTAATTCTTCTGGAAACACATCTCTGAACTCACATACAATTGGAACTAACTCTAATTTCAGTTTTGTAACTCTAGAATCAAGTATGTAAACTAGATACATTTCACAGCCTTTTCGAACATATTTCTATTCCGTCATAGCTGAGATAACATTAGATTTACCATCCAATCTATCTGATTCAATTTGAAAATTTTCACAATTTTGACATTTCAACACAATATGTTTTCGTCTACAATTCACAACAGCATCATGTAGAGTTAACCAGTCCATACTTAGAATCACATCAAACTCATCAAAGGGTAACAACATCAAATTAGTCGAAAAGTTACAATTTCGAATCATCAAAGGACAATTTTTATAGACTTTATCAACTAACACATACTGACCACTAAAGGGTTCGTTACTTTAATAACAAATTCAGTAAACTCATAAGGTATGATGCTTATTGTTTACATGTAGACTTACTGAGCTTAAAGCTTACTCCCTTTCTTTTCCCTTATTTTATAGTGTCAAAGAGCCAGCTCGGGATACGAAGATAATCAGACGATCACCCACACTATCAGCACATCTTGGTATATTTAGACTTTGTATTTTGAGTATGGCATGTATAGGGGCTAGACTTAGTGAAATGTCTTGTTGTTTTAGCCAAGTGTGTTGGTTATTTTAAAGATGAACTCCTTTGTATAATAGTTGATGGCTCATTATTATTAATCTATGAAAGATAAGGTTATTCATGAATCTATATGATGCATGATTGGGTTGCTTGGTTAAAATATGCATGAATGAGTTGATGGTTGAATGTGTATTATTTTTGTATCAATTAGGGTGATAAAAAGAGCTTTGAAAATAGCCTTGTTCTTGTCCATACGAGTAGACACACGAGCGTGTGTCTAGGTCGTTTGTGACACACGGCCAACCTCATGGGTGTGTGGTTAGGCCGTGTGTCCCCTACATTGTAACAGCCCGATTTTGGGGCTAGTCAGAATAGTGGTTTTGAAACCACTAAACCGAGGCCGAAGAAAATTATTTTGACATTGTTTTATGTGTTGTAGCATAATTATAGGGATGCATGAAATTTTTGGTGCTTTATTTTTGATGATTTCATGCTTAATTGTGAAGAATGACTAAATCGCACAAAGTGTGAAAGTTTTATTTTTCAAGGTAGAAGTGTCAGATAGCTATAGAATGTTAAATTGGAGATCTTTAAAGTGCAATTAGGCCATTAAGGGCGCATGGCCAGCCATAGGAATGAAGGAGACAATATCATTAAATGTTGGTCAATTTTGGTAGAGATTAAGTGATAAAAAAATGACTAAAATAAAACAAAAAGATGAGATATCATCTTTTACTATTCCTACTTCTTCCCACCGAAAATTTGAAGAGAAAATAAGGGTTTTGAAGCTCAAACTTTCAGCCAACATATTCACTAGTAAGTAAGAGATTTTTGAGGTTTTCTTTAATGATTTTTGTACTTTTAGAGTCCCCAAAGCTTAAGCTAGCTAATGAGGGGACTAATTTGTGATATGGTTGAAAGTCTAGGGACTTGCCATGAGAGAGTATATGTGGTTAGCTGAGTTTTTATGGAAGAAAATGAATGTAAGGAAGATAAGAAACAACTTTTGTGAAAGGTGTTAGCATGAAAACACCTAAATAGGACTTAAATGCAAAAAATGAATTTGTGTGATAAATGCATGAAATGGTTGGAATGGTGAGTAGTTGAAAGAGAAATAAATGTTCAGCTAGGCTTGTTTATTGATAAAATGTGTTTAAAAAATAATTTACGAGCCTAGGGGCAAAATCGTAATTTTGTCATAGTACAGGGTAAGATGGTCATTTTTGCCCAAGTGTAGATTTTGATGCATTATGATCATAGAATGATCTAAATGAATGAATTCCTTTGTTATAGATCAAGAAGAACACAGAATCAACCTTGACTGTGGAAAGGACAAGGTGATGGATTAAACCGTTAGTTAACACGTTTTGCACCGAGGTAAGTTTATGTGTAAACAATGCATTATATATATATATATATATATATATATATATATATATACATTGTTGTTGATAATTATTGCATAGATTGATTGAGAACCTGAACAGTTCAAGTGGATTGAATGTGGTAGTTATCGAATAATTTTTATATGAATTACAAATTAGATATGTGAATGTATAATGACAATACTTGACGGTGGGCTAAGTGCGATACCACCATATTACTTAATTACGATTGGCTGGGTGTGATACCATCGTCTATTTATTAATTGGTGGGCTATGTGCGATACTGCCGTAAATATCTTTTTGGTGGGCTATGTGGATACCACCCCAATAAAGATTGATGGTGGACTAAGTGCGAACCCACCGAGTAATTTGACTATAAGTAGTTGATTACGAGATTATGATGTGTTGTAGTATATGACGTTGTGGTGTTAAGTGCAGGAAAGCCTACTAATGAATGTATGCATTAAGCTTGTGATATGGTTGGAATGTAGAATTGAAGGAAATAAGTAATCACAATTATGAATGTGGAGTGTTTCTTGCTCAGTATATGATGTTATATAGTTGTTTAGCACATACTATAATGTTATATTGTTTACATGTAAACTTACTAAGCTTAAAGCTTACTCCCCCTTCTCTTTTCCCTTGTTTTATAGAGTTTAAGGGCCGAGCCGGGATACGTGAATAACCAGAAGACCACGTACACTATCTGCTCATCTCGGTATATCTAGACTTAGTGATTTTTGTATATGGCATGTATAGAGGCTGGACTAGTTAGAGTATTTTGTTATTTTGGCCAAAAGTGTGTTGGTCCCTTTTTAAGACAAACTATTTTGTATATTGCAATGATTGATGGCTCACTTTGTCATTTATGAAATGATTTAATCATTCATGGGAAAAATTAGATTGCAAAATATGAGTATGTTTGATGATATGTTGAATGGATTCTTGTGGTGTGATCTAGAAGGTTGCAAAGAGCCTAGCAAATAGCCTTGTTCTTGTTCACACGAGTAAGCACATGGGCGTGTGTCTAGGCCGTGTGCGACATACGACCAGTACATGGGCATGTGTCTAGGTCGTGTGAAGTCTGCACCTTGAAATTAGAATTTGAATTGCCACACGGTTGAAGCACACGGGCGTGCCCAGGCCGTATGGATTAATCAGAGATGACCATGGGCTAGCCATATGGGCGTGTGTCTAGGTCGTGTGATTCAAGTTAGTGTTGACCACGGACGTCGAACACGGGCGTGTGAGATGATACACAAGCGTGCCATCTCCCCCACGGGCGTGTGGCCCCCGTTTAGGTAAAATTTTCTTAAGTGCATAAAAGTTTCCAAATTATCTTCGAAACCTTTTGGAAGCATGTTTAGGGCCTCGTAGGTCCATTATAAGGATGATAGACATATGAATGGAAAAGTTTTAATTTGAAATGAGTTTGATAGCCCAAAGTTGTATGATAGTGCAAGTTAAGTACGGTTACGCCTCATACCCGATTCCGACGTAGAATACGGGCAAGGGGTGTTACATTTAGAGGTATCAGAGCTATGATTTAGTCGATTTTCATACTACTGTAGCGTGTGTAAGAGTCTAGCTATACATGCCATAAGTGTATAATGATAGTGTGGTGGCTTCTGATGATTCTAAACTTTGTTTTTATGTAGTATATGGATCCCGATCAATCAGCTGCTGATGACGCATCTAGTAATGTGCCGGCTTCCGCGCAAGGGACCGCGGCAGTGCAGAGTGGACCCGAGACTAGGGGTCAGGGAGAAGAGGCTCGGGAAGCCTTTCTCCAAATGATGAGTAACTGGTACACAGAATATGTGCGAGCAAATCCTAATGCTCAACCTCCTCTACCCCCTCCTATACCCCATCCAGTTCATGTGGCTCCTCAACCTATAGAATTAGGGAAGACAACTAAGCCCCCGGTAGACAAAATTCGGAAGCACTGGGCTGAGGACTTTTGAGCTAATATAGATGATGACCCTGAGAGGGCAGAGTTCTGGCTTGAGAACTCAATGAGAGTATTTTTGGAACTCTTATGTACACCTGAGGAGAGTTTAAAGTGTGCCGTGTCCTTGCTAAAGGACTCGGCATACCATTGGTGGAAGACGTTGACATCAGTGGCTCCGAAGGAGAGAGTGACGTGGGACTTCTTTTTGGAAGAGTTCCGAAAGAAGTATATAAGTCAACGATTTGTGGACCAGAAACGAAAGGAATTCCTTGAGTTAAAGCAAGGAAAAATGACTGTGGCGGAATATGAGTACGAGTTTGTTAGGCTCAGCAAGTACGCACAAGAGTGCATGTCTACAAAAGCCATTTTATGCAAGAGGTTTGAAGATGGGTTGAATGAAGATGTCAGACTTCTAGTCAGGATTTTAGAGTTAAAAGAATTTGTGGTATTGGTGGATAGGGCCAGTAAGGCCGAAGAATTGAGTAGGGAAAAGAGGAAAGTTGTGAGTGAGGCTCGGGACGTAAGAAAAAGGCCAATGAGCAAATCCTACCAAGCTCAATCGAAGAGGTCTAAGGAAGTGCAGCCTCGGACGACTACATCAGTCGGGTATTCGCGCAGAGAGCGAGACAACATGTACTCGGGTTCAAGAGTTCAGGCCACCTCGATGGCAAGTGTGTGCAATCCAAAATCCAAACCGGAGTGCCCAAGTTGTGGCAAACATCACACTCGGAAGTGTTAGGGAAACAATTGAAATTGTTATAAGTGTGGATCCTCTGACCATTTCATCCGAAACTGCCCTAAGAAGGATGACAAGGAGAAGAAGCAAGAGATAAGATCAAGTAGTGCATCTTTTAGGGGTAGCCACAAAAGAACCCGGGAGGTGGGACTAGTGGTAGAGGTACATCACGAGACTCTACTGTGAGGCCAGAGGGCCGGGCGCCAGTAAGGACTTATGCTATTCTCGCTCGAGAAGAGGCATCGTTTCCAGATGTAATAACGGGTACATTTTCTCTTCATGACACCTTTGTTATTGCTTTGATTAACCCGGGGTCAACCCATTCTTATATTTGTATGAGATTGGCATCTAGTTTGAGTCTGACTGTTGAGTCTACAAAATTTGTGGTAAAGGTGTCAAACCGTTAGGTAAACATGTGTTAGTTGACAAGGTGTGTAGGAACTATCCTTTGACAATTAGGGGTCATTGTTTTCCGAAAAACCTTATGTTGTTACTATTTGATGAATTTGATTTGATTCTTGGTATGGATTGGTTGACTACCCATAGCGTCTTAGTGAACTGTGGTAGTAAATTTATTGAATTAAAATGTGAAAATGGAGATGTTATTCGGGTTGAATCAGGTGAGTCAGATAGTTTACCGGTGATGATTTCTTTCATGGTGGCTGAGAAATATCTGAGAGAAGGGTATGAGTCTTATCTCGCTTTCGTGTTAAATACTCAAGAGTCTGAAGTAAAGACTGAAACAGTGTCGGTTGTATGTGAGTATTCGGATGTATTTCCGGAAGAGTTACCCGGACTAGCCCCAATTAGAGAGGTCGAGTTTGGAATTGAGTTAATTCTGGGAAAGACACCTATTTCGGTTGCTCCGTATAGGATGGCCCCACTAGAGTTGAAAGAATTAAAGGTTCAGTTGCAAGAGTTAACGGATAAAGGTTTTGCAAGACCGAGTTATTCACCATAGGGTGCTCCGGTACTTTTTGTAAAAAAGAAAGATGGATCGATGAGGTTGTGTATAAACTACAGACAGCTCAACAAAGTAACTGTGAAGAACAAGTATCATTTACCAAGGATAGATAATCTATTTGATCAGCTAAAGAGAGCTACGGTGTTCTCCAAGATTGATCTGAGGTCCAGTTATTATCAGTTGAGAGTTAAGGAGCAAGATGTATCGAAAATGGCATTTCGGACGAGTATGGCCATTATGAGTTTCTGGTCATGCCGTTCGGTTTAACAAATGCTCCTACGGTTTTTATGGACTTAATGAACCGTGTCTTTCGACTGTCCTTAGACAAGTTTGTGGATGTCTTCATTGATGACATATTGATTTATTCTCCAGATGAGAGTGAACATGCGGAGCATCTGAGAACGGTCTTATAGACTTTAAGAGACAAGAAGTTGTATACTAAATTTAGTAAAAGTGATTTTTGGCTCCGAGAGGTCGGATTTCTAGGACACATTGTGCCGGGTAAGGGTAATAGAGTTGATCCAAGAAAGATCTCTGCTACTGTGGAGTGGAAACTGCCAAGAAACATAACTGAAGTCAAAAGCTTTTTGGGTTTAGTGGGGTACTACAAACTGTTCGTGAAGGGGTTTTCTATGATTGCCACCCTGATGACGAAACTGTTGCATAAGGATGTTAAGTTTGAATGGACTGAAAAGTGCCAACAGAGTTTCGAGAGATTGAAGACATTGTTGACTGAGGCACCGATCTTAGTGCAACCTGAGTCGGGCAAAGAGTTTGTGGTCTATAGTGACGTGTCATTAAATGGTCTAAGCTGTGTACTGATGCAAGAGGGTAAGGTAGTCGCTTACGCCTCGAGACGTTAAAATCGCATGAGAAGAATTATCCAACTCACGACTTGGAGTTGGCCGCGATTGTTTTCGTGTTAAAGATTTGACGACATTATTTGTATGGTGAGAAATGCCAAATCTTCACAGACCATGAGAGCTTGAAGTACTTGATGGATCAAAAGGATTTGAATATGTGACAACGGTGGTGGCTTGAGTTATTGAAGGACTATGAGCTAGTAATCGATTACCATCCGGGAAAAATGAATGTGGTTGCGGATGCCTTGAGTAGGAAATCCTTGTATGCTTTGAGAGCTATAAACATGAGCTTAGCATGGTCTAATGATGGTGCTATATTAGTTGAGTTGAGAGCTAGGCCACTATTTGTTCAACAGATATGTGAGGTTCAAAGGAATGATAGTGAGATACAAGCTAAGAAAGCTAAGTGTGAATCGGGAAATGATTCTGATTTTTGAGTGGGTCCGGATGATTGTTTGATGTTTCATAATAGAATTTGTGTACCCAGAGATGATGAATTGATTCGGAAGATATTAATTGAAGCACACAGTAGTTATTTGTCAGTACATCTGGGCAGTACGAAAATGTACAATGATCTGAAGAAATTTTATTGGTGGCCAGGAATGAAAAGGGAAATCTCTGAGTTTGTGACAAGATGTTTAATTTGTCAACAAGTGAAGACTGAACATCAAGTGCTTTCGGGATTGCTTCAGCCAGTGATGGTTCCTGAGTGGAAGTGGGATCGGATCACCATGGATTTTGTGACGGGATTGCCTATGACTCCGAAAAAGAAAGATGTTGTGTGGGTTGTCGTTGATAGACTAACGAAGTTGACTCACTTTATACCACTGTGTGTTGATTATTCACTGGATAAGTTGGTCGAGTTGTATATTACGGAAGTGGTGAGATTACATGGAGTGCTTGTATCTATTATCTCGGATAGAGATCCGAGATTTACTTTGACGTTTTGGAAGAAGTTACAAGAGGCCTTAGGTACAAGGTTGAGTTTTAGTACTGCATTCCATCCTCAAACTGACGGTCAGTCCGAGAGAGTAATCCAAGTTCTTGAGGATATGTTCCGATGTTGTATGTTAGAGTTCGAAAGATACCTACCCTTGGTCGAATTTGCGTACAACAACAGTTATCAGTCGAGTATACGGATGGCATCGTATGAAGCCTTGTATGGTCGTAAGTTTCAGACTCCTTTGTATTGGACCGAGCTTAGTGAGAAGCTAATTCATGGCGTTGACCTGGTTAAAGAGACTGAGGAAAAAGCGAAAGTGATCCGGGATAGTTTGAAAGCTGCTTCAGACCGAAAAAAGTCGTATGCGGATTTAAAAAGAAAGGAAATTGAGTTTAAAGTGGGCGACAATGTATTTCTAAAAGTGTCTCCATGGAAGAAAATATTGAGATTTGCTCGAAAAGGGAAATTGAGTCCGTGATTTATAGGGCCGTATGAGATTACCGAAAGGATTAGACCAGTGGCATACCAGTTGGCTTTACCGATAGAGTTACAAAAAATACATAATGTGTTTCATGTATCGATGTTAAGACGGTATCGCTTCGACCCTTCCCATGTGATTCCTCCTACATAAATTGAGATACGACCGGATATGACATATGAGGAGGTGCCGATTAAAATCTTGGCTCGAGAAGTGAAACAATTGATGAATAAGAACATAGCCCTAGTAAAAGTGTTATAGCAAAAACACGGTGTAGAAGAGGCTACGTGGGAACCGGAAGAAGCCATGAGAGAGCAATATCCAAACCTCTTTATCAGTAGGATTTTCGAGGGCGAAAATCTCTAAAGGGGGAGAGTTGTAACAGCCTGATTTTGGGGCTAGTCGGAATAGTGGTTTGAGACCACTAAACTGAGGTCGAAGAAAATTATTTTGACGTTGTTTTATGTGTTGTAGCATAATTATATGGATGCATGAAATTTTTGGTGCTTTAATTTTGATGATTTCATGCTTAATTGTAAAGGACTAAAAAGCATAAAGTGCGAAAGTTCTATTTTTCAAGCTAGAAGTGTCAAAAAGCCATAGAATGTTACATTGGAGGTCTTTAAAGTGCAATTAGGCCATTAAGGGCGCATGGCCAGCCATAGGAATGAAGGAGACAATATCATTAAATGTTGGTCAAATTTGGTAGAGATTAAGTGATAAAAAAATGACTAAAATAAAACAAAAAGATGAGATATCATCTTTTACTATTCCTCCTTCTTCCCACCGAAAATTTGAAGAGAAAATAAGGGTTTTGAAGCTCAAACTTTCAGCCAACATATTCACTAGTAAGTAAGAGATTTTTGAGGTTTTCTTTAATGATTTTTGTACTTTTAGAGTCCCCAAAGCTTAAGCTAGCTAATGAGGGGACTAATTTGTGATATGGTTGAAAGTCTAGGGACTTGCCATGTTTTTATGGAAGAAAATGGATGTTAGGAATATAAGAAACAACTTTTGTGAAAGGTGTTAGCACGAAAACACCTAAATAGGACTTAAATGCAAAGAATGAATTTGTGTCATAAATGCATGAAATGGTTGGAATGGTGAGTAGTTGAAAGAGAAATAAATGTTCAGCTAGGCTTGTTTATTGAGAAAATATGTTAAAAAAATGATTTACCAGCCTAGGGGCAAAATCGTAATTTTGCCATAGTACAGGGGCAAAATGGTCATTTTTGCCCAAGTTTAGATTTTGATGCATTATGATCATAGAATGATCTAAATGAATGAATTTCATTGTTATAGATCAAGAAGAACGCAGAATCAACCTTGACCGTGGAAAGGGCAAGGTGACGGATTAAACTGTTAGTTAACACGTTTTGCACCGAGGTAAGTTTATGTGTAAACAATGTATTTTTATATATATACATTGTTGTTGATAATTAGTGCACAGCTTGATTGAGAACCTGAACGGTTCAAGTGGATTGAATGTGGTAGTTATTGAATAATTGTTATATGAATTACGAATTAGATATGTGAATGTATAATGACAATACTTGACGATGGGCTGGGTGCGATACCATCGTCTATTTATTAATTGGTGGGCTATGTGCGATACCACCATAATTCTCTTTTTGGTGGGCTATGTGCGATACCGCCGTAATTATCTTTTTGGTGGGTTAAGTGCGATACCACCCCAATAAAGACTGATGGTGGACTAAGTGCAAACCCACCAAGTAATTTGATTATAAGTAGTTGATTACGAGATTGTGATGTGTTGTATTATATGATGTTGTGGTGTTAAGTGCAGGAAAGCCTACTGATGAATGTATGCATTAAGCTTGTGATATGGTTGGAATGTAGAATTGAAAGGAATAAGTAATCACAATTATGAATGTGGAGTGTTTCTTGCTCAGTATATGATGCTATATAGTTGTTTAGCACATACTATAATGTTATATTGTTTACATGTAAACTTACTAAGCTTAAAGCTTACTCCCCCTTCTCTTTTCTCTTGTTTTATAGAGTTTAAGGGCCGAGCCGGGATACGTGAATAACCAGAAGGCTGCCCACACTATCTGCTCATCTTGGTATATCTAGACTTAGTGATTTTTGTATATGGCATGTATAGGGGCTGGACTAGTTAGAGTATTTTGTTATTTTGGCCAAAAGTGTGTTGGCCCCTTTTTAAGACAAACTATTTTGTAGATTGCCATGATTGATTGCTCACTTTTTCATTTATGAAATGATTTAATCATTCATGGGAAAAATTAGATTGCAAAATATGAGTATGTTTGATGATATGTTGAACAGATTGTTGTGGTGTGATCTAGAGGGTTGCAAAGAGCCTAGCTAATAGCCTTGTTCTTGTTCACACGAGTTAGCACACGGGTGTGTGTCTAGGTCGTGTGCGACATACGGCCAGTACATGGGCGTGTGTCTAGGCCGTGTGAAGTCTGCACCTTGAAATTAGAATTTGAATCGCCACACGATTGAAGCACACGGGCGTGCCCAGGCCGTGTGGATTAATCAGAGATGACCACTGGCCAGCCATATGGGCGTGTGTCTAGGCCGTGTGGTTCAAGTCAGTGTCGACCACGGACGTCGAACACGGGCGTGTGAGATGATACACAGGCGTGTCATCTCCCCCACGGGCGTGTGGCCCTTGTTTAGGTAAAATTTTCTTAAGTGCGTAAAAGTTTCCAAATTATCTTCGAAACCTTTTGGAAGCATGTTTAGGGCCTCGTAGGTCCATTATAAGGATGATAGACATATGAATGGAAAAGCTTTAATTTGAAATGAGTTTGATAGCCCAAAGTTGTATGATAGTGCATGTTAGGTACGGGAATGCCTCATACCCGATTCCGGCGTAGAATACGGGCAAGGGGTGTTACATGCATGTTAGTTTTACAAGTCAATATATTCAATAGTAAACACACGGGTAGAGACACGGCCGTGTGTCTCAGCCGTGTGGATGGCGCGACCATGGACATGGGTGTGTGCCCAGGCCGTGTGAAGTCTGCACTTGAAATTGGAATTTAATTCGCCACATGGTCGAAGAACACAGGCGTGTGTCTAGGCCGTGTGACATTTTTTTAGTTGATGATGTCAAAAGCAGAATGCCATGGTTTTGGCACATGGGCTAAGACACGAGCATGTCGAGGCCATGTGAGGGACTCGGGCCAGGGACATGGGTGTGTGTCTGGCTGTGTGAAAACCCATGTAGGTTCGAATTGAGAAATAATTCCACATGGGTGTGGAACACGGGCGTGTGATATGTCACATGGGTGTGGAACACAGGCGTGTCCCTTCCTCCACATAGGCTTGTGGACTATTTAAAGAAAATTTTCTAAGGTCTTCCCGGGAGCTTCAAAGGAGCTCGATTTGATCCCGAACCATTCATGAACCGTGAATTGGGCCTTGTAAGCTTGTTTAGGAGGTGTTGGTAAAAGTTTTTAAATTGGAGAGAAAAGTCAAGTTTCTAAATTGCATGATTGATTGCGTGTAAGCCTAATAATGCCTCGTACCCTATTTCAGCGTTGAATATAGGTAAGGGGTGTTACAAAACCTATTGAAGCTGACGAATGACTGTGGAATTCCTTTGATTTCTTCAATGGAGATGAGAATGATGTTCCCATAGGTCATTTTCCCGTATCACGAGCCTCAGAAACTGCTTTTCTTTTTGTTTTGTTAAGTTCCTCGGCCTTATGTGCTCTATCAACCAGAACCTCAAATTCTTTCAACTCTAAAATCCCAACTAGTAACTTGATATCTTCGTTTAAACCGTCTTCAAACCGGGTACACATAACAGCCTCAGATGGCATGCATTCACGAGCATATTTTCTAAGTTACACAAATTCTCTCTCGTACTCGGCTACTATCATATGACCCTGTTTCAATTCCAAAAATTCTTTGCATTTATTGTCAAGGAACCGTTGGCTAACATATTTCTTTCTAAACTCTATCGGAAAGAATTCTTAATTCACACGGTCTTTCAATACTATCGTAATCAATGTATTCCACCATTGATATGCTGACTCTTTAAAATGATACAACACATTTTAAGCATTCAACTGGTGTACAAGATAATCCATCAAAAACTCTCACTGTGTTTTCTAACCAGAACCCGGAGTTCTCTAAATCATCATTGGTCGTACCACATAACTCTTCAGCCCCATATTTCCAAATTTTATCAATTGATGAATTGCTTGTACATATTGGTTCCAAACCCCAAGGAATAATAGGAATAGGTTGGTGTAACACCCCCTACCCGTATTCGTCGTCAGAATAAGGTACGAGGCATTACCAGAGTTTACGAATTTTTTTTTTTTAAACTGAGACCATTCCAATTCAACATATTTTCAAAATAATTCATGCATATTTATAAGATAACTTTAACACATAAGCCATACCAATGGCTGACCTTACATTCATTTCATATTAACATCTATTTTATTAGCTTATACATGCCATTGATTTCCAAAATAAAGTTTCTTAAAATACCGAAATCTTGGGGTTGATAGTGTGATATGTCTCCGACTGAAACCGACCTTCGAGCTCTTAACACTACAAAACAGGGAAAAAGGAAATAGGGTAAGCACTTTGAGCTTAGTAAGCCCATGTAACAAGAATTATACTTACCTAATATTTTCAATACAATGTAATAAACATTCATATATCCATTCAATACGTTATTACCCTAACATACACAAGCTCAACATTCAAGTTAGTTCATTAATTTCCATGTATCAATAATATATATATATACTATGATTGATGAGCTCATCAATATCATGATTTCCATTTCCTTGTTATTTTTCCATATTTATCCCGTTGAATTACTCGAAATTTCGATGGATTTTTTTTAGAGGTACACTTTAGTGTACAAATCCAGGTCTGTCAATTCATATTCATGTGCGCACATTTTTATTTCAGAGAGCACACTCCCGCGAACCTCATCTTTACAGCGGGATTGCCAGTCCAGGCTAAATCCCCTGTAATATAAACTCATAGAGTATTGTCGGGATTACCAGTCCAGGCTAAATCCCCTGCAACGACAATTACTCTAATGAGCTTGGATCTGAATTACCAGTCCAGGCTAAATTCAGACCCTAATTCGGATTACCCGTCCGGGCTAAATCCATTTTCCACATATTCTTCGGGAGGGCTATATCAGGATAGGATCACCCGTCCGGGCTAGATCCTTTTTACCGTCAATTCCTTTTCAGAGATCCACCGAATTTTCCTTTCATTCAACCGGTATTTCTTTCCCTTTTTATCAAAAATATCAATACTGCATAAATTTTCATACAATGAACATTCAAACTATATTCACATCAATAACATACATTTCAAGCTTTTAAGAATATAATTCAAGTTACATGAACTTACCTCGATACTAGTTCGTATACAAAATCTACTAATCCGGGACTTTTTCCTTTCCTCGATCTAGCTTCGTATTTGAGTTTTCCGAATCTAAATAAATACATTCAATCATCAATTCAATACATTTCATGTTCACATGTAGCATTTTCTATAATTCTATTATTATTTTTAGTTCATTCAAAACTGTCTACTTGAGTCATAGTCACTAAATTATTTTTATCTTGAGCTACAGAACTTCAAATTTAGATCCGTTAATTTTCCCTGAAACTAGACTCACATATCTTCTTCCCATAAAATTTTTAGAATTTTTGGTTTAGCTAATAAGTACAGTTTATTCTTTAAATTTACCCCTATTCTGCTGTTTGACAGTTCTGACCCTTCTTCACTAAAAATTAATTATCTCTTCATACAGGATATAGATGATGTTCCCGTTTATTTATATTGAAAATAGACTCATTAAGAATTCTAAACATATAAATTTAAGCCCCTAATTATTTTTATCCAATTTTTGATGATTTTCTAAAGTTAAAATAGGGGAACCCGAATTCATTCTGAACCAGTCTTACAAAAATCCAAATATCTCAAAATACAGAATTTCTTTTCTTTCTCTGTTTCGTTCATATGAAAATAGACTCAATAAGCTTTAATTTCATATCTCACTCAACTTCTAATTCCACTTCTACGATTTTTGGTGAATTTTCAAACTTACTCTACTGCTGCTGTCCCAAAACTGTTTTCTTATAGCTTGTTTCGCGATTAAGTCCTTTATCCAATTCTAACTTCAAATTCTTTCAATTAAACCACTAATTCATCATTTTATTCATCATATGCTATATTCAAAAACTCTAAAATTTCAAAATCTTCAACTTAAATTCATCAAAACTTTGTTCTAAAACTTATAAAGTATCAAAATTAAAAGAAAAGGGCTAAATTAACTTACCTATTAAATATCCAAGCTTCAAACTTTCAATTTTCCCTTTTTTTCTTTCTTTTCTCTTTTTCTTTCTTTCCTTCACGTTTGCTCTCTGTTCTTCTTTTTGTTTTATGCTTTTGTTTCTTTTCTCCTTTCCTTTTTATAATATATCTTATTATTAATTTATAATAATAATTATCTTTATAAAAATCTCAGATTTTTATACCATACACCGCCTCAACTTTACAAAATGGCATAATTACCATTTTGGTCCTTTATAATTTCTTTTAATCTATAATTCAACTTTTACTTTCATTTCAATTTAGTCCTTTTCATTTAATTACCTACCCAAACGTTAAAATTTTCTAACGAAATTTTAATACCACATTACTAACATTTTATAAATATTTATAAAAATATTTCCTATCATATAAATATTCAGACAAATATATTGAAATAAATTTCTCTTTAAATCGGATTTATGGTTGAGAAACCATTGTTCCGATAACCTTGAATTTAGGCCATTACAACTCTCCACCCCTTTTAAGGATTTTCGTCCTCGAAAATCTTACCAGTAAAGAGGTTTGGATATTGTTTCCTCATTGCCTCCTCCGGTTCCCATGTCGCTTCCTCAATCCCGTGTTTTTGCCACAATACTTTCACCAAATTTATTTTTTTATTTCTAAGCTCCTTTGTTTCCTGTGCCAATATCTTGATCGGTTCTTCACTGTAACTCATATCCGGTTGAATCTCCACTTCTATCGGAGAAATAACATGTGAAGGATCTGATCGATATCGTCGTAGCATAGACACATGAAAAACATTATGGATTCTATCAAGTTCTGGTGGTAATGCCATCCGATAAGCGACCGGTCCAATTCTTTCTATGATCTCATATGGCCCGATAAATCTTGAACTCAATTTACCCTTTCGACCGAACCGGAGAACTTTTTTCCAAGGAGACACTTTCAGGAATACCTTGTCACCGACCTGAAATTCAATCTCTTTTCGTTTAAGATCGGCATATGATTTTTCGCGATCGGAAGCTGCTTTTAAACTATCCCGAATAACCTTCACTTTTTCTTCTGTTTCCCGGATTAAATCAACCCCATGTATCTTCTTTTCACTGAGCTCTGTCCAATACAATGGTGTTCTACATTTTCTACCATACAAAGCTTCATACCGAGCCATTTTAATACTGGACTGATAACTGTTATTGTAAGCAAATTCAATTAAAGGTAGATACCTCTCCCAATTACCTTCAAACTCTAGTATACAACATCGGAGCATATCTTCCAATACTTGAATTACAAGCTCAGATTGGCCATCTGTCTGAGATGAAATACAGTGCTGAAATACAACTGAGTACCCAAGGCTTCTTGCAATTTGTCCCAGAAACGAGACGTAAACCGAGGATCTCTATCCGATATAATGGAGACAGGCACTCCATGTAGCCTGACAATCTCAGATATATACAATTCAACCAGTTTATCTAAAGAATAATCCATACGTACCGGAATAAAGTGCGCTGACTTTGTCAATCGGTCAACAATCACCCAAATAGCATCTTTTTTCCTCGGAGACAATGGTAATCCCGATACAAAATCCATAGTGATTCTTTCCCATTTCCATTCCGGTATAGTAATTGGCTGAAGTAACCTCGAAGGTACCTAATGTTCTGCTTTGACCTGTTGACATATCAAACATCTTGATACAAACTCAGAAATATCACGTTTCATACCTGGCCACCAGTACATCTTCTTCAAATCATTATACATTTTATTACTTCCCGGATGTACAGACATAGTACCACTGTGAGCCTCGTGTAAAATCTTCTATATGAGCTCTGAATTCTTGGGTACACATACCCTACCTCTAAATAATAAACAATCATCAACCCCATCTTGAAATTCAGAATCAGTACCTGACTCACATTGTGCCCGTTTAACCTGTAACTTCTCATCATTCTTCTGAGCTTCACATATTTGCTTTAGAAATGTCGGTTTAGCTCTCAATTCAGCTATGATTGAACCATCATCAGTCAGTGACAATCGGGTATTCATAACTCGTAAAGTAAACAGAGATTTTCGACTCAAAGCATCAGCCACAATATTAGCCTTACCCGGATGATAATCAATAATCAAATCATAGTCCTTTATCAGTTCAAGCCACCTACGCTGTCTCAAATTCAAATCTTTCTGTGTCATCAAATATTTCAAGCTTTTATGATCAGTATAAATATGACATTTATCACTGTACAAGTAATGCCGTCATATCTTCAATGCAAATACAATAGCAACTAACTCAAGACCATGTACCGGATAATTTCTTTCATGTGGTTTAAGTTGTCTTGAAGCATAGGCTATTACTTTACCTTCTTACATCAAGACACAACCTAAACCATTTAATGAGGCATCACTGTAAATAACAAATTCCTTACCCGGTTCAGGCTACACTAATACTGGTGCTTTCATTAGTAGATCTTTCAATCGGTTGAAACTCTGCTGACATTCATCAGTCCACTCGAACTTTACATCTTTCTGCAATAATCGAGTCATCGGAGAAGCTATCATAGAGAATCCCTGTACAAATCTCCGATAATAACCATCTAAACCCAAGAAACTTCTAACTTCAGATACAGTCTTTGGTGGACTCCAATTGACAATAGCTGAGATTTTACTTGGATCTACCCTGATGCCTTCAGCGGATACAATATGTCCAAGAAAACCCACTTCTCGAAGCCAAAATTCACATTTACTGAATTTAGCATATAACTGCTTTTCTCGCAAAATTTGCAACACAATTCTCAAATGTTCTGCATGTTCTTCTTCATCTTGAGAATAAACCAAAATATCATCAATAAAAACTACCACAAATCTATCTAAGTACGGTCTGAATATCCAATTCATCAAATCCATAAATACTGCAGGTGCATTAGTCAACCCAAACAGCATAACCAGAAACTCATAATGCCCGTACCTGGTTCTGAAAGCTGTTTTTGGCACATCTGATTCCTTTAGTCGTAACTGATAGTAACCCGATCGGAGATCAATCTTTGAAAATACAGTAGCACCTTTCAGCTGATCAAATAAATCATCAATCCGGGGCAACGGATACTTATTCTTTATAGTTACCTTATTGAGCTGTCGATAGTCAATACACAATCTCAAAGATCCATCTTTCTTTTTCACAAACAGAATCGGAGCACCCCAAGGTGAATGATTCAGTCGGACAAAACCTCTATCAACAAGTTCCTGTAACTGTGTCTTTAATTCCTTTAATTCTGTAGGAGCCATTCGGTACGGAGCTATGGAAATCGGAGTAGTTCCCGGAATCAAATCTATAGAAAATTCCACTTCTCTTTCTGGTGGCAACCCTGGTAACTCTTCTGGAAACACATCAGAAAATTCGCATACCACTGGCACTGCTTGAATCTTCGACTCAGATACCTTGGTATCTAATACATAAGCAAGAAAAGCATCATACCCCTTTTTGACATACCTCTGAGCAGTAATAACTGAAATCACATCAGATAATCCCTCTGTCTGATCGGATTTAACCCGAAGTAATTCACCATTCTGACACTTCAACACAATATATTTCTGTTTACAGTTTACTACTGCATCATGCTGAGTTAACCAATCCATGCCCAATATCACATCAAACTCATCAAATGGCAGTAACATCAAATCAGCCAGGAAACAATAGCCTCTTACCATTAGTGGACAATTTTTACAAATTTTATCCACCAAAATAGATTGACCAAAGGGGTTCGAGACTTTAACCACAAATTTAGTAGGTTCAACAGATAAATCTTTAACGCATGCAAGTTTTACACATATATATGAATGCGTAGAACCGGGATCAATTAATGCAGTAATATTAGTATCAAGTAAAGAAAATGTACCAGTAATAACATCGGGTGCTGAGGCATCTTCTCTGGTACGAATGACATATGTCCTAGGAGGCGCTCGTGTCTCAGGCCTACTTGCAGTATCTTTTGTAGCTCCTCGGCTACCACTGACATTACCGGATGGTCGGTATGGTCTACCCCTCAAAGATGGATTACTTGGCTTCGATATATATTCAGCTTCTTTTTCACTTCTTTCTGGACAATCTCTGAGGAAATGGTCAAAAGAACCACATCGGTAACAAGCCCCACTCTTAAATCGACATTCACCAAAATGAGCTTTATTACAATACTGGCATCTCGGCTTAGGGGTACCAACACTGCCAACACTGGTCACTGAGGGAGTGGAAGGTCTTGAATTAGTGCGCTGTGAACCTCGCACTCTATCCGAATACCCAGTGGCTGAGGTAGAACGATCCTGGTACTTCTTCAATTTCTTTGGAGTAGAAAACTGAGATTTTTCCATTGGTCTTTTACTAAAAATTCGAGCTTCCCTCTCAGCATGTTTCTTTTCTTTGCTCCATTCTTCTGCTTTATAAGCTCGCTCTGCCAGTATAGCAAACTCTCGAATTTCAAGAATTCCAATAAGGAGCTTAATTTCTTCATTCAACCCTTCTTCGAATCATTTGCACATTTCAGCTTCCGACTGTACCCATTCTCGAGCATATTTACTCAACCGAACAAATTCTCTTTCATACTCAGATACTGATCTATTGCCCTGTTTCAGCTCAAGAAATTCTTTTCTTCTCTGATCAAGGAATCTCTGACTGATATATTTCTTTTTGAACTCGGTCTGAAAGAATTCCCATGTAATTTCTTCTTTCGAAACAACTGAAGCTTTAGTATTCCACCAATGATAAGCTGTGTCTTTTAGCAGTGAAACGGCACATTTCAAACATTCTTCTGGCGTGTAAGATAATTCCTCCAAAACCCGAGTAGTATTTTCTAACCAAAATTCAGCCCGTTCGGGATCATCACCAACTGCTGCTCGAAATTTTTCAGCCCCATATTTTCGGATTTTATCGACCGGAGCTTTTCCTTTTCTGACAGATTCAGTACCTGTACCTTGTGGAATCTAGGGAACCGATGGAGGAACAGGAGGGGGAGTTTGAGTTTGCTGCACTGTAGGGTTAGTTCTTATGTAATGGGTAAACCATTCATTCATCATTTGAAAGAAGGCTATTTTTGCCTCCTCCCCCTTGACCCTCTATACCGGGCCTTCTACTGCTAGTTTCTACTCTTTGTACTGAAGCCGGAGCATGACTCCCAGCTTCCTCAGATTGAGCTCGGTCAGATGACATTACTATAAGGAAAACACGATTTAAATGGTCAGGAGATATCACACTATCAAAAATAATTTAAATGACATGTATAGCTAATCCGTATTTGCTATATCAGTCCTAGAACCGGCTAAACCGTAGCTCTGATACTAACAAATGTAACACCCCCTACCCGTATTCGTTATCAGAATAAGGTACGAGGCATTACCAGAGTTTACGAATTTTTTTTTAAACCGAGACCATTCCAATTCAACATATTTTCAAAATAATTCATGCATATTTATAAGATAATTTTAACACATAAGCCATACCAATTGCTGACCTTACATTCATTTTATATTAACATCTATTTTATTAGCTTATACATGCCATTGATTTCCAAAATAAGTTTCTTAAAATACCAAAATCTTGGGGTTGATAGTGTGATATGTCTCCGACTGAAACCGACCTCCGAGCTCTTAACACTACAAAACAGGGAAAAAGGAAATAGGGTAAGCACTTTGAGCTTAGTAAGCCCATGTAACAAGAATTATACTTACCTAATATTTTCAATACAATGTAATAAACATTCATATATCCATTCAATACGTTATTACCCTAACATACACAAGCTCAACATTCAAGTTAGTTCATTAATTTCCATGTATCAATAATATATATATATACTATGATTGATGAGCTCATCAATATCATGATTTCCATTTCCTTGTTATTTTTCCATATTTATCCCGTTGAATTACTCGAAATTTCGATGGATTTTTTTTAGAGGTACACTTTAGTGTACAAATCCGGGTCCGTCAATTCATATTCATGTGCGCACATTTTTATTTCAGAGAGCACACTCCCGCGAACCTCATCTTTACAGCGGGATTACCAGTCCAGGCTAAATCCCCTGTAATATAAACTCATAGAGTATTGTCGGGATTACCAGTTCAGGCTAAATCCCCTGCAACGACAATTACTCTAATGAGCTTGGATCTGAATTACCAGTCCAGGCTAAATTCAGACCCTAATTCGGATTACCCGTCCGGGCTAAATCCATTTTCCACATATTCTTCGGGAGGGCTATATCAGGATAGGATCACCCGTCCGGGCTAGATCCTTTTTACCGTCAATTCCTTTTCAGAGATCCACCGAATTTTCCTTTCATTCAACCGGGATTTCTTTCCCTTTTTGTCAAAAATATCAATACTGCATAAATTTTCATACAATGAACATTCAAACTATATTCACATCAATAACATACATTTCAAGCATTTAAGAATATAATTCAAGTTACATGAACTTACCTCGATACTAGTTCGTATACAAAATCTACTAATCCGGGACTTTTTCCTTTCCTCGATCTAGCTTCGTATTTGAGTTTTCTGAATCTAAATAAATAAATTCAATCATCAATTCAATACATTTCATGTTCACATGTAGCATTTTCTATAATTCTATTATTATTTTTAGTTCATTCAAAACTGTCTACTTGAGTCATAGTCACTAAATTATTTTTATCTTGAGCTACAGAACTTCAAATTTAGATCCGTTAATTTTCCCTGAAACTAGACTCACATATCTTCTTCCCATAAAACTTTTAGAATTTTTGGTTTAGCCAATAAGTCCAGTTTATTCTTTAAATTTACCCCTATTCTGTTGTTTGACAGTTCTGACCCTTCTTCACTAAAAATTAATTATCTCTTCATACAGGATTTGGATGATGTTCCCGTTTATTTATATTGAAAATAGACTCATTAAGAATTCTAAACATATAAATTTAAGCCCCTAATTATATTTATCCAAGTTTTGATGATTTTCTAAAGTTAAAACAGGGGAACCCGAATTCATTCTGAACCAGTCTTACAAAAATCCAAATATCTCAAAATACAGAATTTCTTTTCTTTCTCTGTTTCTTTCATATGAAAATAGACTCAATAAGCTTTAATTTCATATCTCACTCAACTTCTAATTCCACTTCTACAATTTTTGGTGAATTTTCAAACTTACTCTACTGCTGCTGTCCCAAAACTGTTTTCTTATAGCTTGTTTCGCAATTAAGTCCTTTATCCAATTCTAACTTCAAATTCTTTCAATTAAACCACTAATTCATCATTTTATTCATCATATGCTATATTAAAAAACTCTAAAACTTCAAAAACTTCAACTTAAATTCATCAAAACTTTGTTCTAAAACTTATAAAGCATCAAAATTAAAAGAAAAAGGCTAAATTAACTTACCTATTAAATATCCAAGCTTCAAACTTTCAATTTTCCCTTTTCTTCTTTCTTTTCTCTTTTTCTTCCTTTCCTTCACGTTTGCTCTTTGTTCTTCTTTTTGTTTTATGCTTTTGTTTCTTTTCTCCTTTCCTTTTTATAATATATCTTATTATTAATTTATAATAATAATTATCTTTATAAAAATCTCAGATTTTTATACCATACACCGCCTCAACTTTATAAAATGGCATAATTGCCATTTTGGTCCTTTATAATTTCTTTTAATCTATAATTCAACTTTTACTTTCATTTCAATTTAGTCCTTTTCATTTAATTACCTACCCAAACGTTAAAATTTTCTAACGAAATTTTAATACCACATTACTAACATTTTATAAATATTTATAAAAATATTTCCTATCATATAAATATTCATACAAATATATTGAAATAAATTTCTCTTTAAATCGGATTTATGGTTTTGAAACCATTGTTCCGATAACCTTGAATTTAGGCCATTACAGTTGGGGAACGGGTAGGATTAGAGGTCGTTGAGCCAACGGGTTCATTCTTACAAACTATGTAAACCATTTAGACATCATCTGGGAGAAGGCTTCTTTAGCCTAACCTCCGCGACCCTCAGCTACGAACCCACTACTATTAGAACCTGCTCCGTGAACGGAGGCTTGCACGTTACTTCTAAATTCATCGGAGTCAGCTCGGTTGGATGACTTCATATCTATATGAAAATATAGTTCAATTTGAGTCAAGAGTTATCACACTATCACAAGTTATATAATGGCATGTATTTCTAGACTCCATACATGTTACGTTTAGTCCAAAAATCGACTAAACCGTAACTTTGAACCACTAAATGTAACACTCCCAACCTGTCTCCATCGCCAAATTAGGGTTATAGAGCATTACCATACAATCGAAAACATTTAAACATCATATCATTCAATGATTTAAATATATCATAAATCATTCTTTCAGATGCATACTCTCCCTAAATCGAGCCCTCGAGTCCCTAAAAATAGCTTAGGAGTAATTCAGGACTAATTAAACCATTTAGACATCATCTGGGAGAAGGCTTCTTTAGCCTAACCTCCGCGACCCTCGGCTACGAACCCACTACTTTTAGAACCTGCTCCGTGAACGAAGGCTTGCACGTTACTTCTAACTTCATCGGAGTTAGCTCGGTTGGATGACTTCATATCTATATGAAAATATAGTTCAATTTGAGTCAAGAGTTATCACACTATCACAAGTTATATAATGGCATGTATTTCTAGACTTCATACACGCTACGTTTAGTCCAAGAACCGACTAAACCGTAACTTTGATACCACAAAATGTAACACTCCCAACCTGTCTTCATCGCCAAATTAGGGTTATAGAGCATTACCATACAATCGAAAACATTTAAACATCATATCATTCAATGATTTAAATATATCATGAATCATTCTTTCACATGCATACTCTCCCTAAATCGAGCCCTCGAGTCCCTAAAAATAGCTTAGGAGTAATTCAGGACTAATTAGAAACTAAAGATGAACTTTAGCAAAAAGTTGCAAAAACTGGAAATAGGGGTCACACGACTGTGTGACATGGCCCTAGGTCGTGTAACTTTCGAAATAAGGACACATGACCATGTCTCAGCCCCTGTCCTCACCTGTGTAACTCACTGAGTACGATCACATGACCGTGTCACACGCCCGTGTACCAGGCCATGTGCTAAGCCGTGTAACTTATTGACTTGTACCCTTTGAAATCCCCAGATGACACACGACCATGTCGCCAGGCCGTGTGCCTCACATGGCTTAGTCACACACCCGTGTCTCAAGTCATGTGGACCCAAAATTTACCTAAAATCAAACCATTTCATGCATAACATGTCAACCCATTTAAGCACACTTTAAAAGGACCTAAAAATAACCCAAACACACATCAAAATGTCATATTAAGATCCTAATTCAATTAGCCAATATGCCATTCAAAGGCACCACAATTAACATCCAAACATAACATGCCAAAACAAATCAACAATTTCTTATTTCAAGTACCGTAACCTACTTCAATTGCTTACCAAAACATACCACAAAGTATCCATTATCAAACCTTTCCAAAAATATCATAAAGAGCTTTATAAACATGTATAATAAGGTAACCAAAATGTCATATTTTGACAAAGCATCAAATGGTACCAAACCAACATAACTTTCAAAACTTATACATGCCAAATCATTAACTCATTCATCAAAATTCCATTACAAACACTCTATACTTATTATTATAAACCTTGGCCAAAATGTTCAAAAACTACTGAATTAACTATTGGATAGTGTGATAGATCTCCGACGAGCTTTCAACCAAATCAAGCTTCCGACAATCTATCAAACAAAGGAAAACAACTACGTAAGCAATGAATGCTTAGTAAGCTCATATAAACCAAAACATAACTTACCATTTCATTTGCATAATAGCAAGCATAAGTATAAAATCAACCAAAACCATAAGACTGGCATAAACGTATACAACATCATCAAAATCACAAGTTAGTACTCTTGTACATGGTTCAAATGAATTCATCTATAAACAAGTATATTTGCACATATAATCTCATTATTTAATTCATAATTCCTTTTCAAGTTCATGATACATTCCATTAGAACAGTTACCATTTCATTCCTTTTCAAACCCATTGAATCATCTAGAATTTCCTTGGATACTCGAGAAAGCTCACACGAAGTGTGCCTTTACATATAACCGTAACCTTTCCTTTACATCATTGCTCACACGAGCTGTGAAATGGGTCTACTCACACGAGCTGTGGGTTAGAATGTAAGCTACACGATGCTGCTCACACAAGCTATGGAGAATCTGCAATAAGTGCAGGACCTCAGCCATCGGTAGGACATTCAAGACCAACACCCGAAACATGAAATCCTTAATGACATGTCATTTGTATCCTAAGAATTCCTAAGGTTCAACCAAGACTCAATATCCGTCAATTCGTCATAGCGTTGATACGTTTATATATCGCTCATTTATAATAAACATAACATAGAAAATGTTAAATTTAAATAACATTAACACGATAATCGTTCATACAAATTTAACTCGATAATTAGGGCGTAGTAGTTTAATCGAACTAGTCCAAAGCTTTAGTTTTTTCTCGATCTAAGTCCGAACATCGTTTATCTTTACCTGAATAGGTAATTCAAATTAAATAAATACTATATTAAATACTTCTAGTATTGAATTTAATCCACATTTCCTATTTATGAAAATTACTAATTTGCCCCTAACATTTTAACTTTTTACAATTTGGTCTTTAAGCTTATAACTTATAATCTAACCATTTTACTCCCAATCCATGTTAATCAAAGATGCAGAGGACCTTGAAACAACCCATATTTACCATCAATTCACAACAAAACCCTAGAATTTATACCTTAAACAAATTAATCCCTATTTCAAAAATTCATCAAAAATCTCTTAATAAAACTTGTTTATTTTTCAACAAAGATTCTTAATCCATCAACTAACATCAAAACTCATTCAAAACCATTCATGGTAAGTCCCTCAACCTGTAAAAATTTTGCAAATTCATCCCCGGCTATCTAGATTAAGCTAAAACGAAATAAAAAAAATATAAAAATCATTAGGACTGGGGCTTAAATACACTTATATTTAAGGAAATAAGCTTGACCGAATACCCTAGCTTGTTTCATGGTGATTCTCAGTGGAGATGTAAACAAATGAAGAAGATGAACATGATTTCTTAGGTTATTTTAGTTTTGCTTACTATTTTACTATTTTACCGTTAATGATAATCATAATTTTCAATAAAACCTATCCATCTTTATCCACTAACACTTAAATTGGTATATTTACCATTTTAATCCATTTACTTTAAAATTTTATAGCCATTTGACCCTTTAAACTTATAGAACTCAAATTTTTCACCATTTTACGATTTAGTCCTTTTCACTTAATTAATCATGCAAACATCAAAATTTCTTAACGAAATTTTAATACGACCCTACTATGATCCGATAGACCTAAAATAATAATAAAATAAATACTCTCTTATCAAAATTATGGTCCTGGAACCATTGTTTCTGACATCACCGAAATCAGGTTGTTACAAATTTGATCAGATTTATTAAGACAATGATAACCTTTATGCTATGAAGGATACCCCATAGATACAGGGACTAGACTAAAATTTCAAATTCTATCTATTGAACATTCTCAAATGTGGAAAACCTAAATAGTCGAAAGTTCTTATTGCATTGTATCCGATACAACCCCAAATATTTTCTCATGAGGAGACAAGCCACTGATTTCTTTAGAAGGAAGTCAATTCATGAGAAAGACTGCATTGTTGAAAGCATCAGTTCGGTAAGAAAAAGATAATTTAGCTCGAGCCAGCAAAGTCTAGCCGATCTTTGCAACAAATCAATGTCACCGTTCAACGATTCCATTTTTCTTTGACGTTTTATGACACAAAAACCTGTGAATAATAACTCGAGCCTTTAAATATGCTTGAAACACTTCAAATTCCTTAGCTCCATCTGTTGGTAGTTGTAACGACCTGAATAATTTAAGTCTGCTTTTCGTGAAATTTGACGCAAGTGAGTATCTGCTTCAGTGGCTAAGTGTGCTGGGTGTGTGTGAGACCTCTTGGGTTCAAGTCCCATTTAGGGAAAATTTTGTTATTTTTATCCTAGCTTTATCCCTACTGGGTAGGCTTATGTGATATTGTTTGTAAACTTATATCAAAATGAGCCTGCTGGTTCGAGTGGCAAGGTGTTAGCTTGCCTTGAGTTCTTGTGTTCGAACCCCTGTGCTAGCATTGATGTTAATTTTTGCTCTTGTGAGTGTTTCAATGGTATAGTAGAGGTTCGATGGTAGTGGATGAGAGTAGTGGGTCGGTTTTGGGGGGATTTGTTAGTTAGTGGGATAATGGGGAGTTGGGATAATCTTTTTTATTATTTCCTTCATTTACTTTTCTATTCAAGAATTTCAAGTTTGGTTTGGGGAAATCTTTATCGTGCAAGTTCGATTGCTATTGTTTTGGGGAGAATTGCGAGTCAATAGGTGTTTCTCCAGCAGAGTGATTGTTGTGTCGCTGTCTTCAAGGGTACTGGATCATCACCTTTGGAAGTACTCTGAAATCGAACCAGGTGTGTACCCTAAACACAAAAAATTGAGGTTAGGTGAAAGCCGAAAAAGGGCACTGTCGACGCCACACGGGCATGTGCTCGGCCGTGTGGTTGGCTTGACCATGTGAATGTCTCAGGTGTTTTGGGGCCAAAAAGGTTCGGCCAAGCTCTCTCCCATGTGTGTGATTTTGAGGTCCGCTTTTAATAATTTTTACGTTTTTGTAATTGTTTTAGCTTAGTCTAGCTAACTCGGGGGTTAATTCATAAAACTGTCAAAAGTTTAGGAACCTACCATTGATGAGATAAGTGTGTTTGTGAATTTAGTTGATAGATTCTTGAGTTTAAGAGCTAATATAAGTATTTTGTTAAGTAATTTTTAGTAATTTTAATGTTTAGGGATTTAATTGTTAAAATAGTGAATTACATGGAATTATTGTGAAATTTTGATAAATATGGGCTGTGTAAAGACCTTAAGAAATTCATCTAGCATGGGTTGTGAGTAAATATGGTTTATTTGAAGGTTCTGGATTTAGGGACTAAATTACATAAAATGTAAAGTTTAGGGGAAATTATGTAAATTGATAATAAAAGGAATTTTATGCATAAATGTAATTATTTAAGATGGTTGAAGCAATTAATTGAGTTAAATTTATTATTTAGATCAAGAAACAAATCCCTCGAACAAAGATAAGCTAAAGTAATAAAATAATTATCGACCTTAATTCTACAATCGTTTTTGGTTAGGTAAGTTCATAAGTTAGCTTAAGTAATTATTTGGTTATTGATTTGTAATTTGATGTTTATCTATATATGTTTTGGTAGAGAAAATTCTTTGACTTGTGAAACAAGAAAGGCCATGGTTGAAAAATATCATCGCATTATACCCAAAACGAGAACGACCATGGTTGAAAAATATCACGGCATTATACCCAAAATGAGAAATACCATAGTTGAAAGATACTATGGGATTACATCGATAACAAATAAGACCATAGTTTTGGATTGTAAATGTATACATAATTCTATTTTGGTATTTTGGTTTAATCTATTTATGAATGAATATAAAATAATGGAAGTAGACATGAATGGAATGAATGAATGGTAAGTTTGGTATGTGATTATTTTTGGATATTGTGAGCTTGAATGCAAGTTAGCTTGGTGTGATATATGTGTTTGATTTGGAAAATGAATTGTGGTGTCAATGAGGGCACATTGGTTTGGCACTCAAGTTGAATGTTTTGGCATGTTTAAGGCTTGTTTGAATGTGTTTTGAAGGCACGTGAATGGATGAATTTGGTTTGGCTTGGCATCTAAGAAAAGGGCTTTACTTTGGCTTGTTTTAAAAGGAATTTTAGGTGCACACGGGCTGTAACACGGCCGTGTGCCACAACGGTCACACTACATGACCGTGTGTGATTTTAATTTTAGGTGCAGGTTTGCCCACATGGTCTCAGAGAGTTACACAGCCGTGTGACCTTATTTCAAATACTCACGATCTACAACAAGATCGTGTGACCCATATTTCAAATTATATACGGTTTGGCCAGACGACCATGTCCCTAAGCCACACGGTCTGAGCTTTGTCAGATGGTCGTGTGACCCCTATTTTCAAAATTTTCAAAATTTTCTATGATTTTCTATTTTGTTTCAAATTAGTCCCTAATTGTTCCTAAACTATTTTTAAGGCCCCGTAGGCTCGGTCTAAGGCCCGTAAATGTATTTATGCTATGAATGAAAATTGGAATTGAATGTTAATATTTAAATTTGAATATTTGTTTCTGTATGATGTTGAATGTTTTGATTTGTATTGTAATACTTCGTAACCCTAATCCGACGACAGAGACGGGTTAGGGGTGTTACAAGGTTCATTTACTAATACAACCAAGTCTCTTGTTACTCTCTTTGACACGATGAGAACCTTTCTAGCCTTAGTCGCTCAATTAAATTGACCAGTGTATCAATTTGATGTTAAATTTACCTTTTTAAATGGCAACTTGGAAGAGGAAGTTTTGTTTCTCAACCTAAAGGCTTTGTTGTTAATGGCAAAGAAGATAAAGTATACATGTTAAAAAAACTGCTTTAGAGCATGATACTTTAAAATTGATTCTTATTTTTAGGAAAATGGTTTTGAAAGAAGTAACTAGGAGCCTACTCTTTGTGTAAAGAGAGAAGATAAAGAAGATTTTTTGGTATGTCTTTATGTTGATATGATTTATAAAAGTTCAGACGAATCTTTTATTGCTAAATTTAAAGATCGCATGACGATGAAGTTTGAAATGTTTGACTTGGGTCTATTTCCTTATTTTCTTGACCTTGAGGTGAATCTAGGTGTTGATGATATATTTATTTCATAAAGGAAATATGGAATTGGTCTTTTGAAAAAGTTTAATATGGTTAATTGTAAGGTTTCTGTCAAACCCATGAATATTAATGAGAAGTTGTGTTGTGACGATGGAGCTGAAATTGCAAATGTCACACACTTTATGTTGAATCTGGTGCCCTAAGTGTAGTACATTCATTTTTATACTTGTCTCTTTTTGAACAGATTGGTTTAATAGAGTTATCCATAAGTTGCATCAATATTCTTTTTATATTTTCCTCAATGGTTTTTGCACACAAAACAAAATAGAAGCAAATATTATGTTAGGCATCAGAGCGAATAACTCCCAAAAGATAGAGATATAGATCTGACTGAAAGTATATTGGACAGGACCCAAGTAGAATAGATCCTAATTCCATTTATAGATTTAAGGTTCGTTTGTTTGACTGAAAATGGTTTCCGAAAAATGATTTCTGGAAAATGACTTACTTTTCTATAAATGTTAATATTTTTTGGTGTTTGGTTGAATTTGTGTAAAATGTTTTCTGTTGTTTGGCAGATTTCCTAAAAATATTTCATAAAAGCTTTTTTAAATGAAACATACATACATTTGAGAATTTATTATCATTTCATTGTTTAATTGGGTTCATTTTATATCTATTAAATTTATATTTGCGTTGTTTTGATTTATTTATAAATAAATACATCAAATTAAATATATAATAGTACTCGAAGATTATAAAAGACTGATACTCGAAGATTTTAAAAGACTGATACTCGAAGATTATAAAAGATTAATAAAAGAAGAAACACACACAAAGAAAGGTTTAGCTTCACTATCTCCTACTTCATGGAAAGGTCATCCATGATGCTATACAAGTAGTGAGTTTCCAATGTGTTAGAAATATTGAAAACTTAAAAGAAACAATTAAGCAATGATCTATTCTTTTGTTCAATAGAACTTACTTTTTTGTTTACGTCAGTTGCGATTTATACAGCTTGAGTAATGAGTCTCAACTAAGCTAAACTCTTGAAGTAACTGTTTCTTTTATGTTGTAAAAAACACAAATCTTCACTTCTTCTTCTTCTTCTTCTTCTTCTTCTTCTTCTTCTTCTTCTTCTTCTTCTTCTTCTATTAGTAACCATATATTCTTCATTCTATCATTCTGTAACGCCCCAAAAAATTTATTTCTGCTTCTGTAAAATCTGACACAATTGTGTATCCGCTTTAGTGGTTAACTGTTCTGGGTGTGTGTGTGTGAGGTCCCGAGTTCAAGCTTTAGCTTTAGCAAATTTTGTTATTTTTGGAACTAAGCACTATCGCTATTCAGTAGGCTTATATTTAATTGTTTGTGATTCCATATCAGAATGAGCCTGCTGGTTCAAGTGGTAAGGCATTCTGTGTGATGTGTAGAAGTCCTGTGTTCGAATTCCTGCGTGAATGTGGGGATTCATTTTTGCTCAGATACGTGTATAAGTTTCGGTTGGGTTGGACTTCTGAAGTGGTTAAGTTGTGGTGATAGTGGGAGAAAATTAAGGGATGTGTATCACATCTTCTTTTTGTTTTTCCCTAAAATTTCAGTTTTCTCCCTTCTCCTCTCAAAATTCTAACCTTTCATGTTCATTTCCCTTCGCTTTTTTTTTGTTGTTGTCAATTCTTTTGTTCCACTTCAGTATTCCGGCTTTTCAGTTGCTTGCGCTTCTGTAAGTAAGCATAGATTGTTCTGCTCGAATAGGGGTTTCATTTTAATTCGTTCATGAATTTTTTATTCTTTCCTTTTGGAATCTTATTCATTGTTTTGGTAGCTACAAATCAGGACGTAAGGGGCTCTCCTTGTGCAAAAACGTGATCAAAATTGTTTAAGGGTGCTGGGGTAAGTGTTTGAAGGTGGATTGATGTTGTTATCGGTTTTTTAATTTCGATTCAAATGTGTAATAAGCCTGTTTCTAAGTGTTGGTACGCTGATTTTTAGGTTTTGGAGTGTTCGTGGTTGCAGTAGCATCGGAAACGTACTAGGTGTGTACCCAAAACGCAGAAAAACAGGATTCAGCGAAAGCCGAAAAACCCCACTGTCGACGCTACACGGCCGTGTGGTAGGCTGTGTGCGAAAACACGGCTGTGTGATCAACAAAGGCCAGGCCGTGCGTAGGAGACGGCCGTGTGATGGCCAGAGTGTGGCTGTTTGAGCCAACGGGCTAAGCCAAACTGGGCGTGTGGGCCCACACGGGTGTGCGATAACTGGGTCAGGCCGTGTGATCTACACGGGCAAGGCCAATCTGGACGTGTGGGCCCGTTATACTAAGATTTTTCGTAGGGTCACATGGGTCGTCCTAATCGACTGTGGGTCTACTATAGGGTCGGTAAAGGCTTACTAAACCCCACAACTGTGTATTCTGTTAGACTGATGTACTGTTATGAGCATGCCTATTTTTGTATATCTGCTATCTGTTTATGAAGGCATGTTAAGCATGATTTATCTGTTAGGTCTGTATGCATGTTCTGTTATTGTGATTGGGGTGGGATAATGTATATTGGAGGAAGTGTTCTGAAAGGCGGATTATGCCTAATATCTGGCAGCACAGCTGCATTATATCTGATATATGTCGCATCGGCACAGCGTGTTGTGTAGGGCTGGGTGGGTGTTTTAAACCCCACATGGTGTGTAGGGATGGTCGGAGATGGTCTGTAGAGGATGGGGGTAGGAATCTATTATCTGATTTGCATATTTGTAACTGTATTTGTATCTGAAATGGGCTCCGGTCAGAATTTGTATCCGTATCTAACATGGGCTCAGGCCCGATCGTGAATCTGTCTGATTAGTGATATTCTATGTGTATATATGCTTATTTCTGTTGGGTTACACACTGAGTTTACGTAAGCTCACCCCTTCTCTATTTATTCTGTATAGATAACTCACAGACCTAGGCAGATCAGAGCTGCAGAGTCCCTCGGTCACCACATGTTCGAGCTGGTTAACGTTTTAACTGAATTTATATGTTCTGGCTTATTCTGGGTTTGTTTTATGTAATTTGGACTTTATGGACTGTTTTATTTTAATTTGGGTTAGACTGCGATTTTATGATTTTATAATTGTAAAACATGATATAACTCGAATTTTACCAAAAGTAAGAGTTCTCTAAAAATGTTAACTGTATTTCTTAAACACGACGTTTTTCCTAAGCTTCCGCTAAATTGATATGTTTTAAGGCGAGTCAACTAATACAATGTATGTTTGGAAATTAATGAAAGAAATTAAAGGTTTAAATGTCTAAGGTTTTATCGAGTTAGCTCTGTTTCGAAATCCCTTCTATGTGACATCGCCAAGTTTGGGGTGTTAAACATTCACTTACTTTTCTATTTTCGTCTCATAATTTTTTTAAAGCTAGGCCGTTAGGGTACTAAGCTTTCAACAAATGTAAACAAAGCTCGTTTGAGCTTGAAAAATAAAACAAACAAAAAAGAAACATTTTGGAAGCAAGGTTGTTAAACAACTTGCTTTCCATGGTACAACAAGCTAGGTTATTAGGCTCTTACTTCTAATTTTCATTCAACATGGCTTCAACAATGGAACCTAGGTCTCAATCCACTAACTCTCTACTTTAGAGAGCAACATTACACCAAGAGTGAGGCCATTGTAGTTTCAATAGCTATGGAGAACCATTATAGAAAAACACCATTATACAATGGTAAATTTATGTGTCTCTAACTAACTGATAAACCGTAAAAGCAACATATTTTAATCCCACATTTAGTATGCTTTTGGATGATTTAAGCCTCGATTGATATAAAAAGGTGCTCTTAATCCTTTCTTTCCATGTCTTATACCCAGGAAACCACCAGAGGACGAAAAGAACATAAAACGGGCCCAAAACGGAGTAAATGGGCCATATCACGAAATCCACACGGCCTGGACTTAAGCCCACACGGCCGTGCCACATTGATCATCTAGAACACGGCCTTACCCCCGAGTCACACGGCCGTGCCTCATTAAAGAAGTCCGAACACGGCTTGAAGACTAGTCACACGGGCGTGTGACATGGTCGTGTCCTTATCGTGGCAAAAAGCAATTTCATTCGGATTTGGATACTTTGGGGCGAAGAAACACAATCCAAGAGCCTATATAAACCCCCTAAGTGTTACCTGAAAAGGGGGCGGTTAGCTATGCCAAAGAGCCAAGCCGAAAAGATCAGAATTGTGGGAATCACTCGAAGATAGCCAGTTGATCCATCTCTAGAAGCCGAAATTCTACTCAAGACGGTGGATCTCTTCTTCAATTCCTTCAGGGAGTTTTAGGGATTTCTTATGTTTTGTTTTATCTTTTCTTCTGAGATGTTTTCTTTATTTATTATGAACTAAACCCTTCAGGTACCTGAAGGGGATGAAACCTAGATGAATCTTGTTATTATTTTCTGAACTATAAGATAAATACTTGATTTGTTCTTAATTATGTGCGCTTAATTCTTGTGTTAATGTTTCCAGGATATTGACTCAAGTCAAATGTTCTTAGGTGGAGGAGCAAAAGTCCCTGCTTAAGAATAGATCTAGCATAATTAAAGTGGAGTCGTTCGCGCGCCTAGAGATAGGGTGACGAGATTTTGCCGGATTAGGGTGAAACCTAATATGGGAATCCATAGATTGATTTACTGCTATTCTAGGGGGTTATTAAGTGAGAAAGAGATTTCCGTTAATTAACCTAGGGTTAGACGTTATTCGCCTCGAGAGAGGGTTTAATATACATTAGGGAGTCCTACGGATCAAGTCAAGTGAATAAATCGTATGGTTCAGTGTTAGATAACAAGTGAAGTCTAGGTGGATTCTTCCTGAGGGTGTCGTCTTAAATCAACTGAGTCTTCCCTCAAGTTATTTCCCAATTCATTCTTTTTATCTTTGCGTCTTTAGCTGAGTAGTAGTTAAGTCTAAACAACTTCACTTATTTTAGGCTAGATAATAAAAAGAAGGTTAGTATTAGTACTTTTAGTTCCTTTGGGTTCGACAATCCGGTCTTGCCTAAGCTATACTACTGTTCGATAGGTACACTTGCCTTTAATTGTTTTCAGAGTTAGTTTGCAGGTTCGATCATTCTCTTTATAAATTTTAAGACTCTGATTCCAACGATCACTAACTATGATCACAATAAAGGCAAGCGCACCTATCATTTAATAGTATAGTTATGGTAAGACCGGCAATATCGTATCCACAAGGACCAAGAGTACTAGTAATTACTATTTTTCTATTATCTAGCCTAAGAATTGGAGTGATTTCGTTTAAACTAAAACTAATTAAAAGCACGACAGAGAATAAATTGGGAAAATACTTTTAGACAACTTTATGAGATAGGCAATACCCAAGGAAGAATCCACCTAGACTTCACTTATTACTTTTGATTCATATGATTTATTTACTTGACTTAATCCGTAGAAATCCCTGATTTATGTTAATATCTCTTTCGAGACTAAAAAAAACTGACTCTAGGTTGATTAATTGAAATCTCTTTCTAATTAAAACCCCTATTATCGCATTAACTCGATCTTTGGAATCCCTTATTAGAATTGACTCTAATCCGTTAGGTTTTCGTCGCCCTATTTCTAAGGTTACAATCAAATCTGCTTAATTGTGTTGATCTAATCTTAAACAGAGACTTTTGCTCCTCTGAATAAGCACATTCGACTTGAATTAATAACCTAAATTATCAAAACAAGAATAAGAACTCACAATTAAGAATAAGAACAAGTATTTATCTTATAAATCAAATAGTAATAAGATCTGTCTTAGGTTTCATCCCCTCAGGCATTTGAGAGGTTTAGTTCATAATTATAAAAGGAAACATCTTAAAATAAGGAAAACCACAAAACATAAGAAAACCCAAAAACTTCAAGAGAAATTGACAGGAGATCTTCAGTCTTGAAGGAGATCTTCCTTCCAAGCTACTCCCGACAGCTGTCTTCGAGTATTTTCTGCCTTCTACTCTGCGTCCCCCTTTAGGTTGCTCCCTAGGGTGTTTATATAGGCTTTAGAACGCCTTTCTTGGCCCACAAGTATCCTATTCCGAATAGAATTAGACTTGGGTTCGGCAGGGACACGCCCGTGTTCGATAGCCTTAGGCCGTGCTTGATTCTGGACTGTCACACATGGCCGTGTTTGATAACTTAGGTCGTGCTTGATTCTGCTCGTCATACACGACCGTGTGGTCTGCTCCTGTGCTACAGTCCAGGCCGTGTTGATTTCCGAGGTAAGCCCATTTTGTCCTTTTTTTTGGCCCGTTTCTCGTTCTTTTCGACTCCCTAAGCTCTCCTGAGTATAAAACATGAAATTAATGGATTAGGAGCATCGAATTCATCAAATCTAATGAGAATTCATCCAAAAATAAGCCAAGCATGGGATTAAAATATATATAAATTATGGTTTATCATAAATCAAGGCTCATATAAAGCATTAGATCACCAGGTGGAGTGAGTAAGTCATGGGACCCACTAAAAAATAAAAATGGAAATGCTTGAGAACACTTGCGAATATGGCAAGAGATAAAGCTGAAGATGCACTTGAATCATGTAAAATGGCATATTCAAGATGAATAACGTGAAGATGAAAAAGGTGTTGATGATGAGACTTTTACCATTTGAAGCAAATGATGACATCATAATAGGTAGGGTAGACTTTTACCATTTGTTGGATATTTTCCCTACCCTACCTGAATTCATGCATTAGTCAAATGGGAAGTATTTAATATGCTTAACAATTACAGCAAAGTATTGAAGATAATTTCTAGTATTTCCATATCTAATTTGACCAATGTATTCAAAACATAAGTATTTTGCTAATAATCCAACATTACACATATTGCATTATGCTTAATAAATGGGTTCTTCGGATTATGAGTGGCACATAAAGGGACACAAAAAGGGGTAAAAGAATTTTGTTGCATATTTTCATACTCATGCTTGACAATGTACTAAATATTGAAATGAGAAAAATATTTTGCATTGTACCTAAATTATCCTCTTATTAGGGTTTATGTAGCTATGTTTGATTGATAAAAAGGTCATCCCCAAGTCTAAAAGTATTATAGCTAGATCTTATGATATTACAATCATGTTATGTTCATGCATTGTATTGTTTATTTTTTATTAAAAGTGTATCAAAGTAAAGTGTTATTTAAAAGGGAAAGCAAACACATTCCAAAATAGAATGTCCAAAAAGGATCCAAGTAGCGCAGATAAAAAAGCTTAAACACAGAAAAGAAGCAAACAAGTAGCAACACAGTTAAAACAAACAACACTTGAATGAAAATAAAGACCACCAAGCTTCATGATTTTGACTGTAAATGAAAATCAAGTGGATTCACACCCATCATATGTTCATCTCTTTTTTTTTGTTTAGGAGACAACCAACCTTCTCTTCCTACAAGTCACTCTACTCCTAGGAGGCAACCAACCTTCTCCTTTGTAATAAATAAACCAGATCTATCTATTTGTTTTCTGAAGAAGAATCAATACTAAAGAAGTAACGGTAAACTATTGATCTTAAAGCTATCCACAAAGTCAACTTTAAGAAAAATATCAGAAGATGTAATGGTAATTGACTTTTCATTAAAGAAGATGTAATTGACTTTTCATGAAAGCATTACAGGATAGATGAAAGTAAACGTGGCCACAAGTCATTTGTCATTGTGATGAATAACTTAATTACTATTTGATAGTAATTGACTTTTCATGAAAGAATATGTAATGGTTACCATAAATGAAGATCATATCGCAAGAACGAATTTATCCCAAAGAGATTAAGAATATCCTATGAGGGTAACACACTTTTGACAAGGTCATTCGATGACCACTAATCGAGTAGCTTTCGTAATGATATGTAATTGGGGAGAGCTTAGCCACGATACTGTAGTGGAATGACTCCGTGACTAAATGAGTTTATAATTAATATGCAAAAAGTTGGATCTTAATTATAAATCATTTGAGCCCTAATTACATATGTCTAATTTGTCCCTCCGCAAACTTGTTGAAAAAAAAATGAATCGTGTATAGAATCAAATGAACAAAAATGGATAGAAATGATAAAGTTAGAGAAATGAATTACATTTGGAAATGAATGTGGTTTTTCACTATGTATGAAAATGACTTAAGAATTAATTTAAGTTTTTTGAATTATTATTTAATTAAATAATTGAAATTCTAAAATGAAATTCAATTAATTGGTCATAGTGAATCTGTTGAATATGAAAATTAAATATATTTTCACATAAATTCTTTTACGGTAAAATTGTCATGACTTTAACATAATTGAGAAAATTATTTAGTTGAAAAAAATAACTTGTTTAAATTAATAAGTAATATTTACTTTGGGAAATAGAAAAACATGTACAGGTTGGATTAAATTATAAAGTGTTGGGTTAAAAATATAGGAAGCACATATAGTTGGGCCCAATACAGGAGAGGCCCAAAATCCTTCATAATAAGTATGAGGGACGACAACTCTAGTATAATAAACAAGGGTTAGCCACCCCTCTCTCCTATTAGAACTTGTGAACTTGTTTTTCTATCAGATAAATATTATTATTCTACTAAGTCAACTAAGATGCTTCAACATCTCTCTATAAATAGGTGACACCGGTAGAGCTATTAACACAAAAATTTTCAATATTTTTATTCTACTCGAAAATATTCAAATTTTATTTCTAAGTATAAATTTTATTTTCCAGGAATAACAATTCTACCAGTTTCTATTGAGTGAGTGATTTACTTTCCAATTGAAAGTAAGAAAATTATTTCTAGTTCTGTGTTTGATTCGTAATTGTTCGAGCTAACACTCGAAGCAATTCGTGGTACAAGAATAACGGAGAAAGCTGTTTGGTTGAAAGTTAGAAACAACAATGATTCGTCTTGCACAAAGCATAAGTACTTGTTGGGTTAAGTTTCTTGTTATAAATATCACAAACCGACTCAATTTTCAAAAATTTTAATTTTCCATTTTGACAAAAAATCATTGTTAAACCGGATTTTTCCAACACTTTAGAAGTCTTTTTGGTGGTTTAAATTATTTTTTACATAAAAGACCAAATATTTTTTTCTCTATTGGAGTTGTGTCGAGGTTTATGTACAATCCAAGCAAGCTTCACCTTGGAGATACAAAGAGAATTTTGAGATATAGTATAGGAAGAACTGAGCATGGGGTTTGGTATTCTAAATGTTCAGATTTTAGATTAATTGGCTTTATAGATATCAATTGAGCTAGTAGCATTGAAGACAGTAAGAACACATCAAGCTTCATTTTCAACATTAGGTCTAAAGCAATTTCGTGGAGTTAAAAAAATAGAAAATAGTGGCCTTATCAACCTCTGAGGTTGAGTATATAGTTGCAACTTCTTCAGCTTGTCAAGTAGTTTGGCTAAGAAGAATTCTTGCAGATTTCAATCAAAAGCATATAGGTGCAATAGAGTTTTTTTGTGACAATAGATCAACTATTACTATGGAAAAAACCCAAATTTTCATGGTAGAGCTAAGCACATCGATATTTCTTATCATTTTATTCGAAGTTTTGTTTCTATTGATGAAATTATTTTTAAGGCTTCTGATACAAATGAACATGTTGTAGATATTTTTACAAAACCACTTCCACAAGCAAAGCACAAACTTTTCAGGGAACAACTTGGTGTTTGTAGCTTTGAGTCAAAGGGAAGTGTTGAATATTTATTCACCTTGATTTGAAGTTGACTTATTACTTTGGAGTTAGTAAAATACTTGATAGAATATTTTTTCAATATTGTTTTTTTTTTAATATCAACTGATGCTTTATTGATTGGGAAACTTGACCCGATTACAGACCAAAATAAATGGCTATACAAATGTCCTATTTTATTTGGCAACTGGAACGGTGCATTGGAATTTGAAAATACAGAAATAAAATTAAAGAAAGCACACAAGAAAACAAAACTAGGAAAAGAAAACAAAAAGACTTAATCTGAAAAGAAATGAAAAAACCTAGGTCTGGAATCCCATTTTCCTTATCGCTGTAAACAAACTCCCTTTGTGCATCAGCTGCTACAAAGACCCTTCACCCACGATCAAACAAATTCTGACTTTTCAAGCTCCAGTCTCTGTTACTCTCCACGAGTTCCTCAAACAAATCCATTGTTACAAAGTCCGGACTCAACAATATCAGTTATCTTCCGTCATCATCATTACTCCTATCGAGGTTTACCAATCCTTCCACTACGCATGGTATCTCTTCCATCCAGTATCGGGGGCCTTCATATTTCGCCCTTCCAAAGCCAACCCATGTGCCGCTTTGTTGGCTTCCCTTGGTACGTATTTGAACTGCAAGCTTCTGAATTTGGAGATTCTCCCCTTGATTTCTTGGATCAAATTTCTAATACATGAGCTATCTTCTACTGCAGAGATTAGTTTTCTGATAACAGTTAACACATCTCCCTCAACACATATGTCTTGGAAACCCATTTCTTCTGCCATAATAACAGTCTGCAAAGACGCCCTCGCCTCAGCCATAGTCAAATTTGAAATATTCTCCCATGGGTAAGTACATGATGCCATCACCAGTCCTTCCTTATTTCTCACAATGATTCCTGAAAATGATCTTCGAGAGTTCTGATTAAAAGACGCATCAAAATTTATTTTTATAACATTATCCCTAGGTGGTTACCACACATTATTGTTAATCTCATGTCCGTTCTTCAAAATCTCACCCCATGTGCTTTATTTTTGTACAATATGTGTTGATAAAGCCCGCAATTTCATGTACTCGGTCCCGTTTCCCTTCATGATAAATTTTTTTCGGTTGTGCCGAATAGCCCAGAAAAAGATAGTTCAGATTTTCCATTCTTCATTATTATGATTCTCATATTCAAATGCTAACCATTTTTTCCAATTGGTTTCTCTGTTGGTAATTGAATTAAACACTCCCAATTCCCGCAATACCTATTGAGTAAAGTTGCAATCCCGAAAGAGGTGGCTTACCGTTTCCTCTTCTTTTTGGCATACTGGGAAAATCATGTTAACCACTAGCTTACGAGCTCTCAGGCTATATAGTACAGGCACAAATTCATTAGCGACTCTTCAAAAATGTATTCAAATCTTGCTTGGCACCTTAAGATCCCATATGTTTGTAAAAAACATAGATAGATGTTCATGTTGTATTCTAGTTTCCTCCAATATTCAGCCATTTGTAACCACTTTTGACTGTATAAAGCCCTGTATTCTTGCCTCTCCAAATTAACACATCTTGTGGCTCACTGCTTGTCAACAGAAATAAGAGAATTCTCTACAAATGCTCTTCGCCAAATAATGAACGAATATCCTCCTGCTTCCAGGTAACAGAATCCCTTTCAATTAAATCTGACACCATAAAATATCGAATATCAATATGTTGACAATCACTCTTCTATTTCCAGGTCCCGATAACCATCCATCATTCCAGATATTTACTGTCTTACCGTCCCCGATTCTCCAACTGATCCATTCCTCAAGTAGACGTCTAGCTCCCCATATACTTCGCCAGGTATAAGAAGGGTAAGATCCTATTCTTGCACTCATGAACTCCCCGCTTGGGAAATATTTTGCTTTCATTACATGTGTGAACAAACAATTAGACTACGTAATAATTTTCCACCTCTGCTTCGCCAACAGGACCATGTTAAACTTTCATAAATCCTTAAAACCTAACCCTCCCTTTGCTTTGGGGATACACATATCACTCCACTTGCACCAATGTATACCTTTGATGGTTTTGGAATTACGCCACCAAAATTTACACATTATATTCTCAAGTTCACGGTAAAATGAAAATGGTAACTTAAAACATTGGATCGCATAGATTGGAATAGCTTGTAAAACGAATTTAAGAAATACTTCCTTACCCCAGCCGATAAGTAGCGTACACTCCAATTGTTCATCATCTTGCTAAAATGTTCTTTAATTTCAACAAAAGCATGATTTTTCCTTCGACCGACCATTCTTGGCAATCCCAAATACTTCTCTGGATTATTAGAAATCCGCACTCCCAAAATTCTACAAACCTGTTCCTGTATTTATTGTTCAACATTACCACTGAATAGATTAGAGACTTTTCAAAATTAACCATTTGTCCCGATACTGTTTCATACTCATTGATCACATTTTTCATGTTATTTGCACCCTCAATCAAAGCTTCTTCAAACAACACACTGTCATCTGCAAAAAATAAATGCATCACCGAAATATTACTTCTCCCTACCCTTGCCCCAAAAAGCCTCCCCTCTCTCCTAGCCATGTCGATTAAACGTGAGAATCATTCGATACAAATTAGAAATAAGTACGAGCTTAGTGGATCTCCTTGCCTTAAACCTCTTATAGATCGACACTCCTCCCCATGCTTTCCATTGATCACTACTGTATATAAAACACTAGTGATACATCTCATTATAAGGGAAGTCCATTCTTCGCAAAATCCCATTCTTTGCATCAGTCTCTCCACAAAACACCACTCGACCCTATCATATACTTTGCTTATATCGAGTTTCAAAGCGAAACCTTTATTCAAATTTCCTCTTCTTTTCTTGAACGAATGTAAAATTTCGTAAGCCACAAAAATGTTATCTGTTATTTGCCTTTCTGGTACAAATGCCCATTGGCTATCATCAATACAAAAATGAAGTACCTGGCGAAATCTGTTGACAATCAGCTTCGAAATTATTTTATAAATCACATTGCAAAGGCTAATGGGCCGAAACTGACTCATAGACTTTGGTGAATTCACCTTAGTGATAAGAACTATACTTGTATGATTCACCTCCTCTATGCTTCTTCGACCATTAAGAACGTCCAGAAAATACCAAGTGGCTTTATCCCCTACTACATGCCAATTTATTTGAAAGAAAATTGTAGGAAAGTCATCTTTGCCCGATGCTTTAAGAAGAGCCATGGTTTTTATTGCTTCTACAACATCTTCTGCTTGAAATTCCATCATTTAATTTCTCATTAAGCTCTCATAATACATAGTGATATAGCCGAAAGTAAACTATCACAATTGCTTACCTCTTTTGATGAAAACAATTCTTTGAAATACTTTGTAGCTGTTTTAGAAATTTTTACAGCAACATTAATCCATCTACCAGAATCACTCTCTAACCCCTTGATCATATTTTTTTTTCTTACCGTACGAAGCCCACCTATGAAAAAATGTCGTATTTCTATCCCCCATTCGAAGCCAACTGATTCTCGCCCACTGTTCCCAAAAAAGTTCCTCCCTATCAACTTCAAGATTCATCTCCAATTTAACCTCTGTAATCTCCGCTAGAGCCTCATCATTAATCTCTTCATTACTCAACTCAAACAATCTAGAATTTAATTATGTTGTTCGACGCTCCCATAAACCTTTTTCCTTTTTTGCCAACTTGCTCAACCTTACCCCCAATTCTTTTAGCTTCACTAAAATATCCTATTCATTCGATAACCACCCATGTTTAATTTGCTCCTCAAAATTTTTGTCCAGTATCCAATTGGCATTGAAACAAAATTGCCTTTGTCATTCTCCAAATTGCAATCTCCCATCCCCGTTTGTATCCACTAACACCGGACAGTGGTCAGAGAAACTATGATGCAAATCATTCACCGAGTACCCTATAAAAAATACCACCATTCTGAATTAGCAACCCCACTATCCAATCTCTCTTTAATATTATTTCCAACCAACCTACCTCATTCCCATGTGTACCATTTCCTAGAAAATCCTAAATCACTCATCTCACAATCTTCTAGCACCTCCCTAAAAGCAACCGTATGTCTTTCCTCCCGTAATCTACCCCTTTTTTTTTCAAAAGAAAACAAAATTTCATTAAAATCTCCCAAAATTAGACATGGCTTATTATTTCTAGACTGCAGATGTCGTAATAAATTTCATGATTCCTTTCAATCCTGCTCCACAGGTGCTCCATAGAAACCCGTGAATCTCCATATTATCATTTTATTTCCTTCATCCACCTCCACATCAATATGATACTTCGAAAAGGTTTTTAAAGTTAAATCCAATCCTTCACTCCACCCTAACGACAATCCCCCTCTTGTTCCTTCTGCACCGACATCAATTCCATGTTCAAATCCACACTGCCTTCTTATTTTCTCCATTTGTTTACTAGCAACCTTTGTTTCCCTAAGAAACAAAATAAGGGGCCTAATGTGTCTGAACTTGTTTTTTAGACGACTAATTATTCGTGGCTGCCCCAAACCATGAACATTCCAACTGAGAATTTTCATTCTTCCTGGCCTGCTAGCTTGGTAGCAGCTGCCGATATTGCATTTTCCAATCTTACCTTCAACATTCCCCTATTGTTATGAGAATCACCCACTTCTAGATTAAATCTTTGTCTTTACTTCCTATCAACAAATTCTACAGGCATATCTTCCAACTTTTCTCCATCTCCCCTTTCCTTAATTTTCCCCATATTATCTTTAATCCTCAAAACCATGGGCTTTCTTATATGTCACATGAACTGCCCCACCAAACTCATGCCTCCTTTATGTTCACTTCGTTTGGTTACATCAGCGCCAAATCTCGTTGCCATATTTTCCCCATTGATTTCCATATTTGCCCACCCATCATTCTCTGATTCATTCTGCAACCATTTGCTCATCAATTGTCCTCCCCTTCTTTGTAACAGCCCATTTTTAGCTAAATCGAAACAGTGGTTTCGGAACCACAAATCTGAGGTTGAAATATTTATTTATTATTATTTTAATGTTTACAGCATGATTGAATGATTGTGTGAAAGTTTCGTTTAGAAATTTTATCATTTGAGTACTTAATTTGATAAAAAGGACTAAATCGCGTAAAGTATAAAACTTGAGTTCTATTAGCTAAAGGTGTCTAATAGCTATAGAACTTTATAGTAGAGGTCCTTATGTTGTAATTATACCATTATAATGGTGAGTGGACATATTTGGACTTATTAAAAAGTGTTTTAATGGTTAATAGTCAAGGTTAAATAAGTAAATATGTAAATAAACTTAAAATAAATAAAATAAAAGCCATTATAATCATAATATTCTTCTTCCAACCCATTTTACCAAAGAAAAGAACCATTTTTAGGGTTTGAAATTTGGTAACTTCAATCTTGGCAATTAGGTATGTATTTTGTCTCATTTTTAATGATTTCTATGTTTTTGAGATCATTGCAACTAGGTCTAGCTAGCCCAGGGGCTATTTTGCAAAACTGTTAAAGAATTTAGATGTTTCCATTGATGAATATGTATGATTTTTCAAGTTTCTTGATAGATTATGAATGCTTGTTGATAGATATACAAGTTTTGTTAAGTGATTTTTAGTGAAAATGCAAATTAGGGGCTAAATTATTAAATGTGTAAATTTAGGGGTTAAAATGTGAAATAAATGAAAAATATGGGTTTCTAGGGACCTAATTGAAATTCAGCTAGCATGGGTTATGGTTGAATTTCATTAATTTGTATTTTTATGAAATAAGGACTAAATTGTAAAAGTTGTGAAATTATGGGGCAAAAGTGTAAATGTGATTTAAATTATGTTTTGGACTAAATTGAATAGAGGGATAATTAAATGAGCTGAATTTAATATTATTTAGATCAAGAAAAGAGAAATTCGAATCTAGATCAGGGAAAACTAAAGTTATCGACTAATCGGCTTATTTCGTTATTTTCACATCCGAGGTAAGTTCGTATGTGATAAACTTCATTATAAATGTATTTAAATGCTTTGATATTGTATAAGTTGTGAATACAAGACTTCGGATAAGTTCGATAATGACTTGATGGTAATTCAGCATTCAAAATCCCGGTTAAACCTTGGAAATAGTTTAGGATACTAGTGACATGTCATTAGGGGATACATTGAGTTGGGTTCAGGCCATGATATTAGCACTTTGGGTGCGAGTTATACCAATTTGGCTTCGGGCTATGATATTAGTAATTCGGATATAAGTTACATTGATTTGGCTTCGAGCTGTGGTATAGGTACTTATTGTTCGAGACTCTTGAGTATCTGATTTCTATTCCGAATGGTTCAAAGGGTAAATGAACGATGTGGTCGAGAATGAGATTGGTACGAGATGGTACAGGTATGTGTATAAATCATATTAGCTTTGAATCGAAGAAATGGTGAAAAAAGTATATAGTTTTGTGGATAAGTAATTGAAAGGCTTGTTAGTTGATGTGAATTCATGTATTTATAATCAATTGTTGAATTATATGTTTATGATTATATCGAGTTTATTTTATACGAGCTTCCTAAGCTGTAAAGCTTACGTTGTTTATTTTTCTACGTTTTATAATGTTATCAAGCTAGCTCGGATTCAGGGATCGTTGAAGATCGCTTCACACTCTCCACCTATCCCTTGGTACCTATAAACTTTGGTATATTAAGTATATGGCATGTATAGGAACTTGGTCTTTTGGTATATGTATTTTGGCCATTTGTGTTGGCTTGTAAATATTAAGTTTGGTCTTGTGTTTAGCCATAAGAGTTGGCTTATTTTGTCTAGATGATGATGTATATATATATGTGTGTGTTAAAGCTCTTTATTGATGAGTTCATAATTACTTGTGATAGGTAATATGAATGTTAAATGGTTGAAATTAGATATGAATTGTGCTTGTGAATTGGTGCAAAACGATGTATGTTTGGGAAAGGTTTAGTTAGTTGATTTGTATATGTGTATTTGGTATGTTTTGAATGAGTAAAACATGAGTTTATAAGCATGTTGGTTGTTAGTATTGGAAATGGTATGATTTAGCCTTGATTGTGGTTAAGTTAATTGTTCATTTATGCTATGAATTTGTACCATTTGGGTTGTGTAGGTCCATGCAAACTTGGGTGGCAAATTGGCTTGGTAAATATCCTATTTTTGTCCACACGGGCAGAGACACGAGCGTGTGTCTCAACCGTGTGTGACACACAGTTATGTTACACGATCGTGTGTCCCATGGTGTTGAAATTAAAATCAAGTCAGTATGCTCCACACGGCCTCACACACAGGAGCGTAACCTGGCCTTGTGGCATAAGTCAATATACCCTACAGGTTTGGCACGGTCTAGCACACGGCCTGGCACACGGGCGTGTATGGCCATTTTTAGGGCACACGGCTAGCCACACGGGCGTGTGTGTTGGCCGTGTGACCCAAGTCAGAGAGTTACATGGGGTCAGACACGGTTGGGACACTGTAACACCCTTACCTGTATTCAACGCTGGAACCGGGTACGAGGCATTACCAGACTTATCTCACTTGAACATGCAACTTTGGGCTGTAAAATTTAATCCCAACTTAAAACTTTCCATTCACATTCAAAACATCTTCATTATGGGCCTACAAGGCCTTGAACATGCAAACAGTGGATCTCGGAAATCAACCGGGAACTTTTATAAACTTAGAAACATTTTGCCTTAACAGGATCACACAGCCCATCGTGAATAAGTAATTAGGTGGTATCGCACACACCCACCAAAAAGGATAATTACGATGATATCGCACACAACCCACCAAATAATTATTACGGACATTTTTCCGCACGTACATATCTATTTCGAGGTTCATACAATAATTACTCACTATCTATCAATTTCAATCAATCTCAATCATAATTGATCTCATTCATACAATACACCAATAAGTAACAACATATGTATTAAAGATGTATCATTTACACATAAACTTACCTCGGTGCAAAATGTATTAATCGACAGTTTAGTCCGTAACCTTGCCTTTTCCTCGGTCAAGGTTGTTTTCGCGCTCTTCTTGATCTATAATAATAATATTTACTCATTCAATCACTTTATAATTCATAATACATCAAAGTTTCTACTTAGGCAAAAATGACCATTTTGCCCTTATACTTTGGCAAAATTACAATTTTGCCTCTAGGCTCGTAAATCGTTTTTCATCACATTTTCTCATTAAACAAGCCTAGCTGAACATTTATTTCTCTTACAACAACTCAAAACCAATTATTTCATGCATTTATTACACAATTTCAACCTTTACAAATAAGTCCTATTTAGGTGTTTTCATGATAACACATTTGACAAAAGTTGTTCCTTAACTCACTAACATTCATTTTCTTCCATAAAAACTCAGAAAACAACATAAAAACTCTCATGGAAAGTCCCTAAACTTTCAACCATTTTGCAAATTAGTCCCCTCATTAGCTAGCTTAAGCTTTAGGGGTTCCAAAAGTACAAAAATTATCAAGAAAAACATCTAGAATCACTTACTTGTAAGAGAAAAGCTTGGCTGAAAGTTTGGACTCCAAAATCCTCTAATTTCCTGAAATTTTTGGTGGAGAAGAAGCATGAATAGTGAAAGATGATATCTCTTTCATTTATCTTATTTTATTTATTTTTTTCTCACCTAATTTCACCAAATTTTGACCAAAATTTAATGTCCTTGTCTCCTTGTATCTATGGCCGGCCAACACACCCTTAATGGCCTAATTGCACTTTAAGGACCTCCAATTTAATATTCTGTGGCTCTTAGACACCTCTACCTTGAATAATAGAACTTTCACACTTTATGCGATTTAGTCCTTTTTCACAATTAAGCATACAATTGCTAAAATTAAAGCACCAAAATTTTCATACATCCTTATAAACATGCTATAACACATAAAATAATATCAAAATAATTTTCTTCAACCTCGGATTAGTGGTCCCGAAACCACTATTCTGACTAGCCCCAAAATCGGGCTGTTACAACTCACCCCTCCTTTAGAGATTTTCGTCCTCGAAAATCTTACCAGTAAAAAGGTTTGGGTACTGTTCCCTCTTGGCTTCTTCTGGTTCCCACGTAGCCTCTTCCACACCGTGTTTTTTCCATAACACTTTCACTAAGGCTATGCTCTTATTCCTCAACTTTTAACCTCTCGAGCCAATATCTTGATTGGCTCCTCTTCATAAGTCATGTCCGGTCGTATTTCAATTTCTGTTGAGGGGATCACATGCGAAGGATCGGAACGATATCGCCGCAACATCGACACGTGAAACACATTGTGTATTCTCTCTAACTCTGCCGGCAAAGCCAACCGATATGCTACTGGCCCAATCTTTTTAATAACCTCATATGGCCCTATGAGTCGTGGACTCAATTTGCCCTTTCGATCAAATCTCAATATTTTCTTCCACGGGGATACTTTCAAAAATAATTTGTCACCCACTTGAAACTCGATTTCTTTCCTTTTTAAGTCCGCGTATGACTTTTGTTGGTCTGAAGCAGCTTTCAGACTATCACGGATCACTTTCACTTTCTCCTCAGTCTCTTTAACTAGATCGACCCCGTGAATTTGCTTCTCACTAAGCTCAGTCCAATACAAGGGAGTCCGACACTTGCGACCATATAAAGCTTCGTACGGTGCCATCCGTATACTTGACTGATAACTATTATTATAGGCAAACTCAATCAAAGGTAGATATTTTTTCCCAACTACCTTCGAACTTTAACACACAGCATCGAAGCATATCCTCAAGAACTTGAATCACTCTTTCGGATTGGCCATCAGTTTGAGGATGGAACGCTATACTAAAATTCAATTTTGTACCCAAGGCTTCTTGCAGCTTCTCCCAAAACCTCAAAGTAAATCTCGAATCTCTATCCGAGATAATAGATATAGGCACCCCATGCAATCTCAACACTTCAGCAATATACAACTCAGCTAACTTGTCAAGTGAGTAATCCACACGCACTGGCATAAAGTGAGCCGACTTCGTTAATCTATCCATAATAACCCACACAGCATCATTCTTTTTCAGAGTCGTAGGTAACCCCATTACAAAATTTATTGTAATTCGATCCCACTTCCACTCTGGAACCATCACCGGCTGAAGCAATCCTGAGGGTACTTGATGCTCGGCTTTCACTTGTTAACAGATCAAACATTTTGTAACAAACTCGGAGATGTCTCTTTTCATACTCGGCCACCAATACAATTTCTTCAAATCATTGTACATTTTTGTACTGCCCGGATGTACTGACAAGCAACCATTGTGTGCTTCATGTAAAATTTTTCGAATCAACTCACCATCCTTAGGTACACAAACTCTGTCATGAAACATCAAACAACCGCCTGAATTTACCCGAAAATCAGAGGCATTTCCCGATTCGCACTGAGCTCTCTTAGCTTGCATCTCACTATCATTCTTTTAAGCTTCACATATCTACTGAATAAATAACGGTTTAGCCCTCAACTCAGCCAATATAGCACCATCATCAGACAACGCTAAGTTCGTACTCATAGCTCTCAAAGCATACAGGGATTTTCTGCTCAAGGCATCCGCAACTACATTCGCTTTCCTCGGATGGTAATCGATTACTAGCTCGTAATCCTTCCATAATTCGAGCCACTGCCGTTGTTGCAAATTCAAATCCTTTTGGTCCATCAAGTACTTCAAACTCTTGTGATCAGTGAAGATTCTTCACGATCGCTGCCAACTCTAAATCATGAGTCGGATAATTCTTCTCATGCAGTTTTAGCTGTTTCGAGGCGTAAGCTACTACCTTACCCTCCTGCATCAACACACAACCAAGGCCATATAATGACGCATCACTATAGACCACAAACTCTTTTCCCGATTCAGGTTGTACTAAAATCGGCGCCTCTATCAACAATACTTTCAATTTCTCTAAACTCTATTAGCATTTCTCAGTCCATTCAAACTTAACATCTTTGTGCAACAGTTTCGTCATCGGGGTAGCAATCATGGAGAACCTTTTTACGAACCGTCTGTAGTACCCCGCTAAACCCAAAAAGCTTCTAATTTTTGACACATTCCTTGGCAGTTTCCACTCCATAATAGCCGAGATCTTAGTCAGATCAACTCTAATGCCATCACCCGACACAATGTGCCCTAAAAATCTGACCTCTCGGAGCCAAAACTTGCTCTTGCTGAATTTAGCATACAACTGCTTGTCTCTTAAAGTCTGTAAAACAATCCTCAGGTGCTCTGCATGCTCACTCTCATCCCGGGAATAAATTAATATGTCGTCAATGAAAACAACCACAAACTTATCCAAATACGGTTGGAAGATGCAGTTCATTAAATCCATAAAAATCACAGGAGCATTTGTTAGGCCAAATGGAATGACAAGAAACTCATAATGGTCATACCTCGTCCGACTGGTAATTGCCAGACTTTAGGTCTATCTTAGAGAATATCGTAGCTCCCTTTAATTGGTCAAACAAGTCATCTATCCTCGGCAAATGATACTTATTCTTCACTATCACCTTGTTGAGTTGTCTGTAGTCTATGCACAATCTCATTGACCCATCTTTCTTCTTTACAACAAGTACCGGAGCACCCCATGGTGAATAGCTCGGTCTTGCAAAACCCTTGTCCGTTAACTCTTGCAATTGAACCTTCAATTCTTTCAACTCCAATGGTGTCATCCGATACGGAACACCCGAAATAGGTGCCGTACTCAGAACTAACTCTATCCCAAACTCGACCTCTCTAACTGGACGCAATACGGGTAATTCCTCAGGAAACACATCTGGATACTCGCATACCACTGGCATTGACTCAATTTTTACCTCTGATTCTTGAGTATTCAGCACAAAGGCGAGATAGGACTCGTATCCTTTTCTCAAGTACTTCTCAGCTACCAAATATGAAATCATTACAGGTAAACTATCTGATTTACCTGATTCAACCCGAACGACATCTCTATTTACACATTTCAATTCAATAAACTTACTACCATAGTTCACTAAAACATCATGAGCAGTCAACCAATCCATACCAAGAATCAAGTCAAATTCATCAAACGGCAACAACATGAGATTTGCTGGAAAACAATGACCTTTAATTGTCAAAGGACAATTTCTACACACCTTGTCAACTAGCACATGTTTGCCTAACGGGTTTGACACCTTTACTACAAATTACATAGACTCAACAATCATACTCATGCTAGATGTCAATTTCATGCAAATATAAGAATGGGTAGACCCCAGATCAATCAAAGCAACAACAGAGATATCATGAAGAGAAAAAGTACCCGTTATCACATCTAGAGTGGATGCCTCTTCACGAGCGCGAATGGCATAAGTCCTTGCAGGTGCTCGACCCTTCGATCTCACAGCAGTTTCTCTGGGTGCACCTCTAGTACTAGTCCCACCTCCCAGGTTCTTTTGTGATCTACCCCTCGAAGACACATTGCTTGATCTTACTTCTTGCTTTCTTTCCTTGTCATCCCTCTCAGGACAATTTCGGATGAAATGATCGGGTGAACCACACTTCTAGCAATTACGGTTGTTTCCCCAACACTCCCCAGTGCGTTGTCTACCACAATTTGGACACTCCGATTTATTAGGCTTGGGATTGCACACGCTTGCCATCGAGGTGGCTTGAACTCTCAAGCCCGAGTATGTATTACCTCGATCTCGGTGTGAATATCCAACTGACGCAGTCGTCCGAGGGTTCATTTCCTTGGACCTCTTTGACTGAGTTTGGTATGATTTACTCATTGGTCTTTTTCTTGCATCTCGGGCCTCACTCATGGCTTTTCTCTTTTCCTTATTCAGCTCCTCGGCCTTGCATACCCTATCAATTAACACCACAAATTCTTTCAATTCCAAGATCCCAACTGGGAGTCTGATATTCTCCCATCTTCAAACCTCTTGCACAAGATAGCTTCTGTGGACATACACTCTTATGCATACTTACTGAGCCTAACAAACTCGCGCTCATACTCTGCCACAGTCATTTTACCTCGCTTCAACTCAAGGAATTCTTTCCACTTCTGGTCCACAAATCTCTGACTTATGTACTTCTTTCAGAACTCTTCCAAAAAGAAGTCAAACGTCACTCTCTCTCTTGGAACCACCAACGTCAATGTTTTCCACCAACAATATGCCGAGTCCTTCAGCAATGACATGGCGCATTTTAAGCTCTCATTAGGTGCGTAAGAGAGTTCATCAAATACTCGCATTAAGTTCTCAAGCCAGAACTCCGCCCTCTCGAGGTTATTGTCTATATTAGCTCTGAATTCCTCGGTCCCTTGCTTCCGAATCTTATCTACCAGGGGTTTGGTCATTCTCAGCAAATCTATACCTCGAGGAGCCACAGGAACTGGCTGAGGTATAGAAGGGGGTGGAGGAGGTTAAGCATTAGGATTCGCTCGTACATACTCGTGTACCAATTACTCATCATTTGGAGAAAGGCTTCCCGAGCCTCTTCTCCTTGACCCATAGTCTCGGGTCTACTCTCTATAGGCGTAGTCCATGGCACGGGAGCCGGCACGTTACTAGCAGCGTCATCAACACCCGCTCGGTCGGGATCTATTTACTATATAAAAACAAAGTTCAGAATTGTCAGAAGTTACCACACTATCAATACACATTCATGGCATGTATAGCTAGACTCTTACACACGCTATGGTAGTCCAACAACAAATTAAACCATAGCTCTGATACCACTAAATGTAACACCCCTTACCTGTATTCAACGCCAGAACCAGGTACGAGGCATTACCGGACTTATCTCACTTGAACATGCAACTTTGGGCTATAAAATTTCATCCTAACTTAAAACTTTCCATTCAGATTCAAAACATCTTCATTATGGGCCTACAAGGCCTTAAACATGCAAACAGTAGATCTCAGAAATCAATTGGGAACTTTTATAAACTTAGGAAAATTTTGCCTTAACAGGGTCACACGCCCGTGTGGGCTGGCCGTGTAGTCACACACGCTCATGTCCCTAGCCCGGTGGAATTTATTTTTCCTTTCGAACCTACAGGGATTTTCACACGGCCGACTACATGCCCGTGTCCTCACCTATGTGTGAAAACATGGGTATTCTATTTGTGACGTCAACAACCTCATAAGGGGCACACAGCCTAGGCACACGCCCGTGTGTTTAGCCCGTGGTTGACACTGAGTTGCAACACTAACATACAGGGGACACACGGCCTGATCGCACACACATGAGACTGACTGTGTGTCACACACGGCCTAGACACACGCCCGTGTGCCTACCCGTATGGACAAGAACAAGGCTATTTGCCAAGCTCTTTCAAGGCTATTTGCCAAGCTTTTTTTTTTTTTACCACCCTAACTCATACAACCACAATCACATTCAACTATTACTCAATCATCCAATCATACATCATACACAAACATGAATAACTTCATCTTTTCATATATATATATATATATATATAATGATAATGAGCCATTAAATATGGCCATTTACAAAAGTATTCACCTTTAAAGGAGCCAACACACTTGGCCAAAACAACAAAACATTTCACTATGCCTAGCCCCTATACATGCCATACTCAAAATGCTAAGTCTAATATACCGAGATGAGCTAATAGCGTGGATGATCTTCAGATTATCTTCGTATCCCAAACTGGCTCTTTGACACTATTAAATAAGGGAAAAGAAAGGGAGTAAGCTTTAAGCTTAGTAAGTTTACATGTAAATAATAAGCATCATAACATATGCTAAACAATTAATAACATTACATACTAAGCAAGAACAATTCACATTTCCATAATCATGCTTACTCATCTTATCTCTTACCATATTCCAACCACATAATAACTATATTGCTGACAATTACTTGTACACATTCCCTGCACTCATCACCACAAAGCAACATGAACATTTACTTATACAATTTCTCGATGAACCCCCCTCCGGAATGATACTAAGCACCCGGTGGTTTCACACACAGCCAACCAATAGTTAATAATAGAGTGGTATCGCATTTAGCCCACCAACTAGAATATTTACGGTGGTTTCGCACATAGCCCACCAAATGATGATACAAACGATGGTATCGCACACAGCCTATCGTGAATAAGTAATAAGGTGGTATCGCACGCAGCTCACCAAAAAAGATAATTATGGTGGTATCGCACACAACCCACCAAATAATTATTACGGACATTTTTCTGCACGTACATATCTATTCTGAGGTTCATACAAGAATTACTCACTATATATCAATTTCTATCAATCTCAATCATAATTGATCTCATTCATACAATGCACCAATAAGTAACAACATATGTATTAAAGATGTATCATTTACACATAAATTTACCTCGGTGCAAAATGTATTAATCGATAGTTTAGCCCGTAACCTTGCCTTTTCCTCGGTCAAGGTTGTTGCCGCGCTCTTCTTGATCTATAATAATAATATTTACTCATTCAATCACTTTATAATTCATAATACATCAAAGTTTCTACTTAGGCAAAAATGACCATTTTGCCCTTATACTTTGGCAAAATTATAATTTTGCCCCTAGGCTCGTAAATCATTTTTCATCACATTTTCTCATTAAACAAGCCTAGATGAAAATTTATTTCTCTTACAACAACTCACAAAACCAATTATTTCATGCATTTATTACACAATTTCAACATTTACAAATAAGTCCTATTTAGATGTTTTCATGATAACACCTTTCACAAAAGTTGTTCATTAACTAACTAGCATTCATTTTCTTCCATAAAAACTCAGAAAAAAATATAAACACTCTCATGGAAAGTCCCTAAACTTTCAACCATTTTGCAAATTAGTCCCCTCATTAGCTAGTTTAAGCTTTGGGGTTCCAAAAGTACAAAAATTATCAAGAAAAACATCTAGAATCACTTACTTGTAAGAGAAAAGCTTGGCTGAAAGTTTGAACTCCAAAATCCTCTAATTTCCTGAAATTTTTGGTGGAGAAGAAGCATGAATAGTGAAAGATGATATCTCTTTCATTTATCTTATTTTATTCATTTTTTCTCACCTAATTTCACCAAATTTTGACCAAAATTTAATGTCCTTGCCTCCTTGTATCTATGACCGGCCAACACACCCTTAATGGCCTAATTGCACTTTAAGGACCTCCAATTTAATATTCTGTGGCTATTAGACACCTCTACCTTGAATAATAGAACTTTCGCACTTTATGCGATTTAGTCCTTTTTCACAATTAAGCATACAATTGCTAAAATTAAAGCACCAAAATTTTTATACATCCTTATAAACATGCTATAACACATAAAATAATATCAAAATAATTTTCTTCAACCTCGAATTAGAGATCCTGAAACCATTATTCCAACTAGCCCCAAAATCGGGCTGTTACAGACACGGCCATGTACTCCCCTTTCGAATGTCCACACGGCCTGTGACACGGATGTGTCTATTGGCCGTGTGAGACACACGGGCAAGTCACACGGGCATGTGTCCTCTATTTTTGAGAAAATTTTCTAAGTGTTTAAAAAGTTTCCAAAGTTATCAGTTTAGTCCCGAACTACTCCCAAAGCATGGGCCTCGTAGGCTCGTAATAGGGACAATGTGATTGTATTTGATTGGAATTACATTTGGTTGATGATTTTTTATTTGAATTGGATGGTTGTTTAAGTTGTAAGTCTGGTAATACTCCTTAACCCTATTCCAGCGTTGAATACGGGTGAGGGGTGTTAGATTCTTAGCGTAGCTCTCAGAGATAGATCCCAACCAAAATCCACTTGCTGATTCCTTAATGCTAATCGTACTGGGCAAAAACTCTCACCATGACCAAGACGGCGAAAATTTTTCATATTGAAACAACGCATATATAGATTTATTTTGCCCAATACCAATCTGTTTCTTCCTTCTAAGTGGGAGCCTAGTATCCATTGTAATTCGAATCGGCAGAAATTTTCTTATTCCCCTCGTTACCATTGATGCATCATACTCCATAAATTTTCCAATAAAATCCCTAAACTGTCGCGCCATCCATTCCGTTATAAATCCAATCGGTAAATTATGAATCTGCACCCAGAAAACCGTAGTCCAAAGCGGAACTGTAGATGGATCCTCACCCCTTATTAGTCTCTGGAATACTATCAGATGTCGGTTGAAAAACCATGGCATACCATCCATAACCCGTTTCAAATCAATTTCACTATAAAACCGAAACAAAATACGTTTGTCTTCAATCTCCATGATTGACACTCCTCTTAGCGGGTGCCACAAATCAGCTAGAGTATTTTTTAGAGATGGAAAATTCACAATACTATCCGTGAGAACTCGCCCTACCAAGCATAACCCATATTCTAGATCAGCAGATATATCATCCCTTACCACCCCCAAGGGATCCTCGTCCATAATATTGAGGTTTGCCAGATCTTCACCCACCATATTGAGATTAGCCATGACGCACCCATGAATCTGAGATCCAAACTTCCCGCAGACAACAAAACCCTAGCAAAACAAATCCAAGACGCAAACTCGTGCAACAAGACAGACAAAGAAGACCCTAATACGTGCCACAAGACAGACAAGGTTTATTTTGTCAATATTTTGTTGCTAATAATCAGCTTAGCGGTTGTTTGTTTTGAGATATTTTAGGCTCATGAGTTGCATGAAAGCCTATATATATATATACTCTTTATTTATTTTATTTATCATTAAATTTTAAAAGTAATAAAAATAATAAATAATTTTACTTTGTGTGATTTACAATCTCTTTCATTTTTATATATTTTTATGATCAACACAATATTAGAAAATACATATTGACACCATCAATTGTTGAACTTTAGAGGCATGTTTCATATAAACGTCGGTAAATTAAGAACAAAGGGTGTTTTCCTTGTAAACGATGTGATTAAGTGTCGCAATCAATTCATTTTGCAGCTAATGTGAACTGAATTTAAATTTCTTTTTAGTTTACTCTTTAAAAGAAAATGAAAATTTTGATAAATATATTCCATATGCTTCAATTATGAATAAGACGCCAACTATATATAAAAATTGAATTTAATGTTATGTTCTGTAGAATATATTATTGCCTTTAAAGAGATTTTGCTTTTAAGCATTGAAAAGCATCTTTAACATGGAGTTTCTGGATTTGGGCATCGACTGTGGTGGAACATATGCAAAGTTAAAGTGGGAGTAAAAAAATAGTGCTATTTTTGGAAGCTAGGTATCTATCAAAGCATTTTTTTTCTTTGAAAAAGTACCATCTTTTTGCACAATGCATTACCCATAAATCCAATTTTACTATTTTTTTTTCCTTATAATTCGAATCTACAGATTAAACCAACACAAAAATTAATTCAAAAAAAGAAAAATTGAAAGGCTAATGACAAAACAAGTGAGAAGTGTCGAATCTGATGTGATGGTAAAGTGATTGAGGAAGGTGGTGATGGTGGAAACCGGGTAAAGTTTGAAGAATCCCCCAATTCGAATTGATAGTTCATACTCTCATTTAATGGTATTTTCAGCTGTTACTTCTTCTCCTTCTTCTTCATGTAATACATCAAAACAGGGCAAGCACATAAACATGGTCATCACAATTATATTATGCTAATCCTACTCAAGCCATTTAAAATTACAAAATCATGTCGATGGATGCCTTTTCAATCAGGTCGTGTTTTCAGTTAGAATTATAAAATGGGTTTTGGTCCCTCGTCTAAATTTTCCCATGTATTTTGAAAAAGGTAAAATAATTTTTTTAAATTATAATTATTTTTTTATATTTTAAACAAAAAAATATTTTTTAAAAGAGTAAAAAATTATGAAAAAATAAAAAATAAAGAAAATGGTTTTTTAGTATTTTAAAAATATAAAAAAATAATATTATTTAAGTCGAATCAAGCCGAATTAGTTGGACTAAGAATCAGTTAGGGTATTTGTTACCAATGTAGGAGTGACAAGGGAGTGGATACTTTTTCACCACCAAATGTTAAAAATAGTAAACACACAAAATAAGGAAGTTATTTATGCAGTTCAGTTTCCCCACGCATGCGGAGCCTAGTTTAGTAAGAAATATCTACACTCTTTAACAATTATAATAAGTTATTCTATTCTATCACACCTTATGACAATTTCTCTCACATTTGTACCTTAAATACCTTAATAGTCTCATCACTAAATCATCTTGTGTGAATTCAACAAATAAAACCAAAACACAAATGTTTTACTATCAAAATCCACCCACACAATATGGTTCCTTACATGAGCAAATTAAATTTAATTCTCACGGTACATTCACCTGTACAAGTCTCTCAAATATATAAATTATTTCAAGACTTGCTAACAAATAAGATAAGTAAAATACAATATAATAATAACAATCAAAGTAATTATGGACTCTTAGAAGCTCAATAAACAGAGTTTCAATCCAATTCAATGTCCATGATCTAAGGGATTAACTTGGGTAATCCGATCCAATACAATCTCCAATAAGCTAAATATTATTCATATACTCAACATGACCCATATACATCATTCAATAAATTGCCAACTCTTCAAATATGGAAATTATCTTCTAAAAGTTTTGGTGGCCAGGGAGTGAACATTCCTCTAGCACCAAATTGCTAGTTTCATATTTTTTAACAGTATCGGTTCAATGAGAGGTAAAAACCAGTTGACTGATGAACTGATACAAACTAGTTGAATCAAGCTAAAAAACTAGTTGAATTGATAGTCGAACCGATTTTATAATTCTTAATATTTTTTATTTTTAATATTTTTTCTTTGAACCAATCAGACTAGTCGTTCTAGGAATCAATTGGTTAGACCAATTCAAAATCGGCTTACTTGCTAGTTCAATTAGTTTTTTTAGCTTGGTTCAACTAGTTCGTCTCGACTCGCAAGTCAACTGATTTTTACTTCTCACTGGACTGATACCCTAGCTGGTTCTCAATCCAGTCGGTCTAGTCTAGTTTAGATAACATAGAATTTTAGATTTTTTATATTGTTATTTTTGAATTTTAAAGAATTTTTAATTATATTTTTAAAATTTTTTTATGTTTTTTATTTAAAATATGAAAAAAATACTTAAAATTTATTATTTTTTATTATACTTTTTAAGGCATAGATAAAATTGAAAAAAACTGTAAATGTTGATGGCTAAAAATGTTATTTTACTTTTGGCATCATTAACCTAAATGGCAAAATTAGACGGAAGGGCCAAGATTTTTAAATAAAAAGTATAGAAAACTCAATGTCTTAAATATAAAGTATAGGGACTAAATTTTAAATTTCAAAAGAGTACATGAACCTTTGACATATTTAAACCAATAAAATGATTCGTGTAATTAAATATTAAAATTTAATTTGAAAATAAGGGAAAAGTAGTTAATGTTGAAATTCATTTTTAACGATGATTATATGAGTTAAGTATAAATGAGATATCTTTATTTACAAATTATTTAATTATTATTAAATCGAATATAAATATTTTTAATGAAGAGATTTAGGAGTCTAATAATTTTTTTATTGATATAGAAAAGTCTCAATTCAAACTTAACAAGCTTGATAATGGAGCTTATTTTTTATTAGGTAATCAAGTTGGCTCAAATAATTTGGTTTTTATCATGAATTTTGAGTTTTAAATTTGGTGAAAACCTTCTCTTAATAATAATTATATTAATATGTGGAATATATAAAATATTAGTGTTTGTTTTTAGAAAAATTTAAATTCGGTTAGATTATATTTGAGTTAAGCTTAAATAATTTAAGCTATCAAATATTTTAATACCTTTAATTTATATTTTTAAAAACTTTTAATTAATATTGAAAAATCCCAATTTGATCTTAGAATACTTGAACCTAGAGTTTAAAATCTAACATGAGAATTAATGTTTTTGAGTAAACAAAATTGAGCAAACTTAATCATACAAATTTCTGCAGTTCAATTGTTATATGGAATTCAAATTTTAAAAATAAAATTCACTCAAATTTCATTTTGTTTGAGATAAACTTGACTCAACTAGGCTACTAATATGAAATAAGCCCATCCCCTTTTTGATGATGATGCAAGAAACAAACAAATTGGCAAAGTGTTGGACATTAATGAATCTTGAAAATCAGTGTGATATTCAATAGGAAGCAAAGATAAATGGCAGCAAATGACTGTTGTGGACCTGTTTTTAGCACTCCAAGTAAAACATTGCTGATCTGATCTGATCTGATATGATCTTCCTCCCATCTGTGTTTGAAGAGTGGATGATGTTTGGTTCAATGTAATTCAGTTAAAGTGCTTGTCGTGTTGGGGGTAGGGTGGGGGGGTCCCTTTGTTGTAATCCAAAGAAAGGGACAAGACTAGACTTTGCCATTGAGAAAACCATATCTAGAAGCTCCACCATAGCTTTTATATCGCCATTTGCCAAATCCAAAACAACACCTCTATCTTAGCTTTTGCCACAATCTTCTCCGATTTGGAGAAAGACCCAGAGTTTCTTTTTACATTAATGTTTCATAAATGAATGAAATTGTAGAGCTTTCAAGATATCAATTACAACCACTATCTCTACTCACCCACCATAATCACTTCCACCACCCACCAACTGTTTGTTAAAATAACAAAAAGAAGCTATAACTTATAAATAGGACTTTTTAACTTTTTCACTTTTCTGCCTATAAGTAGACAATCTGACCTTATCACGATTAAAAAAAATGACGCACCCAATGACTTCTCGAATACCCAATCTCCAAATTTTACAAAAGAACTTGGCCAGATATTTATGCAAACACTCCCTAAACAAATTTCATGATTTCATCCATCAATTCAAGCTCCAAGGAGGGAAAAGTGTTTGCTTTTTCTTTCATGTCAACTTGCCCTCCATTCTTCGGCCTTTGACAGTTACATCCACTTTCAAAAGCACATTAAGGTGAATTTCATCAAAGTGGCGATTGCTTTCTTCTTTAGTATACATCTGCCTGATGGGATTCCTCGCTAAAATTGCTAATAATTACTAATTCAATGGCGATCGAATTTACAAGACAAGCATCACCAAATACGTGCTAGAAAAAGAAGAGCAAGGCTAATCAATCTACTGATTATTTTCATTCAATAATTGTGATGCTACATTTTCCGAAAGGGCTAGATTATCAACCTTTTGATGTTTCGGTTAGCACCTAACAGCTATTTGTTTATTTGATATTAAAGACAAAAGAAAATGTTCTTAATTTTGTCTAACCCGATTGCTTTTAAGGCATACTAACATATTCAATATGTTATAAATAACTGAGGGGAAAAAATATTTTTATGTATAGTTATTATCTCGTCAAATCAATCACTTTGATTGAGAAGAATTTGTTTAGTTAAAGGATTTACTTTTGTTTCCTACATGCCGTACACAACCAATAAATCACATAAAAAATTATTTAAAAACACCATTGTCACATTCTAACACCCATGTAATAAAATTTTCCATAGCTCTGCTTTCAACTCTGCACAATGTGGGCATGTGACATTCTACTAAAGCTGTTCGTAATCTTATCACCAACTCTACGCAGTAGGACATCTTTCCAAGAGAAACTATATCAAGCTTTTTATTTATATAAGCTCACTTCATCACTCAATCAACAAGAAAACTTTAAATACCAATACCAGATCCTTTCATCTTCCTAAACTCTCCAGATCTACTACTAATAAATTTTGGCACACTATGTATCAATAATTAGCATTGTTTGTTGTTTGTTGGAACTTGAACAATAAACTATGCCTCCACCCAATGACAATATCCCTAACATGTATAACCAATTAATCACATAAGATTTTCAAGAACCACACGACCTAGTTGTTGCTTCTATTCCATTTAACGCATGCAACCAACATTAACCAGTAGGCCAAGGATACTACTAGGTCAGGCTTTGATATGGTCAATTTGATTATTATGCTGGTTATTCTGGTTATAACCATTATTATTTTGGTTATAACCAATATCCCTAAAAGAATTACATGCACCCATGCCCCTAAAATTATATATCAAAACCAGTCACCATTCCCGCAACCATTATCGAACCCTACACTAGAATATCCAACGAATCAACATCCCAGTTAAGCTTCTCCAAACCCAATTCCAACAACAATGGAAATGTTGCAGCAAAATGCTCCAAGTTATCCAAGAAATTTGAGCAGGCAAACCCCCTAGGTTTCCTTAAGATGGGCACTGAGATTTGTCCAATAAAATTATAAATAGTAGTGGTTATGAGATTAGTCACTATAGCAGTGATATTAAAATCAATAGTGAAATATATGAGTGGATTCAAACACAGTTATAGCGGTGAGATGACAATATAAAATAACTATTAAGGACACTAAATTAAATTATATATGTAAAATGAATGCTTAAGTATTAAATTTCATAGTCAATATAAATATACTAAATTTTTACTTATTTATTAATTAAATTTTGCGTTTTATTTTCATATATTTATTAAACTATATAAATTTAAATATTATTAAAATAAAATGTATTAAATAAATATAATTATTTATTTAAAATAAAAATTATCTAAATTATTTTAAAGTCTTAAATAAAATTTGATAAAAAAATAAAATTATAAGCTTTAAAATAAAAGAGCAAACTATACAGATTGTAATCTAGCTATGCTCCCGTTCCTATTTTGGTCACTCAATTTTAAAAATTTTCAATTTAGGCACTAACAATTGTATTCATTCCTATTTTGGTCACTCGCCGTTAAATTAATAATGGAAATAACAGCGTCGCTTTTTTCTAACTGGTATAATAATATATTTAATCCTCAATACTTATATATTCTATCAAGTTGATCTCAATTTTAAATAATTTAATAAATTTAACCCTTTATATTCACAAATTTTATTTAATAAGAAAATGGCGTGGCCTTGTTTCACATGCCACAGCCTAAGCAATCCAAATTTTATTTTTTAATAGCAAATAACAATTAATTCATGTTTTATTAATTCTCTTACTACAGTTTCTTCAAATTTTCGTGGGAATAAAATAATAACAATAACACTTATTTTTAAGATAATTGATCCATGAATTTCTTTTTTATTTAATTATGTTCTTGACCTGGTTCGCATGCATGTTGTTCCGAATTTCATTTTATTTTAATTATTCATATTTACATTAGTAATAAATCAACAAGGATATAAAGTATGATGTTTTAAATATATGAAAAGCACGAATATATTCATCTAAACATATTCATATATGGCAATTATCTCGAGTTTGGGTAACAATAGTATTTTCCTTTAAAATTATTTTAAAAAAAAATGTTTTCTTCTGTTTGTAGACTATAAGAGAATCTTGTTTTAAAAGCAGAAAGTTTTAGTTAGGATATTTGAGGATTAAATTGATAAAATTTGTAAATTTAAAAGGTTAAATTTATTGAATTATTTATTATTAGGATCAAATTTATATAATATGTAAGTATTGAGGACTAAATATGTAATTATACCAATTAAGAAAAGGTCACCTCATTATTTCTATTACCAATTTAATGACGTGTGATCAAAACAGAAATAAATATAAACATTAATGTCTAAATTGAAATATTTTTAAAATTAAATAATCAAAACAGGAACACAAACATAATTGGATGAAAATAAAATGAAAGCAAAAAGAGACAACCATTGAAGAAAAGCTAAAAATGGAAGTAAAACTCCAAACAGAAAGCACCAGTGCAATTGCACCGATTGCACGCTATAGCCGCATCCAAACGAAGCCCGAATCAACCATCACTTAGATTAGAAGATGCAACCAACACAAGTTTGTGTCTAATATTTTTTGAATTGCATTGGTGATTGAATTAGTCAGATTATTAATTCTTGATTCAATCAATTTGATTAATTTAATCGTAAGTTTAATCAATATAAAAATAAAAAATCTAAAAAATAACAGAAAATAAAAAAAATAAGAAAAAAAATTATAAATACAAATAAGTAAAAATAATGGCATATATATATATATATATATATATATCAATTATACACACCAATTTAGGTTAGTTTTTTTTTTTTTTTTAATCATTTTAAGTATTTGGGTTGGTTAGGTGAGTTAGGCTCTCTTTTTTTTTTTTCTCGGTTCGAGTTGATTTGGACTAAAAACATATAATAAAAAAACATGGTTTAACCAACTTTTTACCAGTTCAACTACTTCACAGCTTTTGGTTCAACTTTGATTCTAAATGTATATGACCTCATCATTATATTTTTCATGAAAACCAATTCTTTAAAGAAAATATCCACTCATTAATTACCAAAAGTTTTAACTAATTATATGTAACATCACAGAGATTGTTTTGTAATGAAAAAGATAACTTATTAGTTTTAATAGGTAATTTTATCTAAAAATCTTATTAAAAAAGTAACTTGGGTTGCCCATCGAAGTAAGTTTTACACCTAATATAGAGACATAGATATGATTGTATGGATTAACAATACATTGAGTTGGGCTCAAGATAAATTGATCATAAATATGTTTATAGATTAATTTTCTTGTGACGTTCATTGTGTATTTCCTTTAATCTCAAGTAAGTGAAAGACTATATATGTATGACTTGCATACTTTGATGTATTAAAAATCTATGCATCTCGAAATAGTAAGAAAAAGGTTGGTATGTTAGGTATGTAACTTATACATTATGTAGTTTCAATTATAGATAATGGAATCATAATCCATGTAAAGAGTTAATGGTATCCTCTTAATGACATTGTCCGATTTATGATGGAATGTGGCCATAAGTCATTTGTCTTAAAAAAAAGTTAATCATTACTTACAGAAGCGATGATGATTTTCATTATTGAAGATAAAATAGAACATTGAGATAAAAGTGATCATGCTAAGAGAACATATATAACTATTTTTTTTGTGAAAAAACAAATAAAATGAAATTACATCAAATTAGATGCTAAAAAAATCCACACGTTTTTTCTTGTTGAAGAATCTCTAATATATCATTAGGAGGCACAACAATAATCTATAAATTTGATTTCCATGCTAAGCTAAGCTTTGCCAATCAATCCACAATCAAGTTGCACGCCCTGGGAATATATTTGATCACCCACTATCCTTCAGAACTCATGATCCATTTAATCCTTATGAGCAAGGTAATGCCTAAATCTTCCAACCCTTAACAGTCAATGCATTAACTGCTTCTAGATTATCTGTTTGAATTGTGGCACGTTTGTATCCCTTATTTAATAAAATAATGAGTCCGTCTAGAATACCCCAAAGTTCCGCCTCAAAAGGTGTACAACTTCCCAGATATTTATTACAACCCAATATCAGGTTATCGCCCGGTTCATGTACCACACCGCTGTCCGAAGCACTCCCGAAGTTTCTAGCCACTGTTCCATCAGAGAATAAATGAACCCACTTTTCATTAAAGTGTGATTGAACATCCACAGTAAATGATTTGATCTTGTAACCATCATGGGTAATTTGATATTGTCTTGCCCAACTGAGAGACTTTGAGAAGTTCGTAAGCTGACCAATTGACGTTCTGGAAGATGAATAAATTCATACTCTTCCGAATTTGCCAACTGACTAGACCAAATAGACATGACTACGTAGCTCCCCTATCCCGTAATCTCATGTGACAACAAAGATTAGAAGAAAACCAAACCTGAAAAAAAGTTAGAAAAAAACATGTGTTGTTGTTCAAATGGGACAAAAAGCATCCATATTTCCTTTGCTATCGAACAACCCTGTAACACATAAAGAATATCCTCGATGTCATGACCACATAGAAGGCAATAACTGACATGTCTAATTCCCTCCTAAGTGCGTTCTGAATTAGTAAAATGCCTCTGTTTAGAAGCTAACCAAAAGAAAATTTTGATTCTTTAGGGTCATTAATATTTCTAGGTGTCCTTCCAACTGGCTTCCTTGGGGTTCAAGAATCCTCTTTTAGACTCTAATAGGCGCTTCGAATAGAAAAGGATCTGAACTCGAACAAGCCCAAAGTACCCTATCTGAACCGGAGGCAGGATGTGGAGGGGGAATACTTACAATATGTTTGATCATCTCTTCGGGCAACCAACTACGAAATAAATCCAGATTTTAAGAACCATCAGGCATTATCATGTCTCTTAGGATACAATCCAAGTCCAAATTTACATGAGCGGGAACATACGATAGTAGAGGGCTTACTCCCGGAATCCAAGAATCTTTCCAACATCTAATATTGGTGCCATTACTAATAGACCAAGCTAAGTTTTCGCGGAAGAGAGGCCAAACCTTAGTTAGAGACTGCCATAAGTACAAGCATTGCCTCCTACCAATAAATTTTGGAAGTTGATCTTTCCATCCATATTTTGCTCGCAGGACTTGTACCCATAAAGCATCCTCTTTAATGACTAAATTAAAGTCAACCTTTATCAGAAATGAGTTATTTTGGTCATGAAGATGTCGAAACCCAAGACATCCCCAAGACCTTGGCTGACATATAGAGTCCCACCCGACCAAAGCAAGTTTTGGATGACCACTAGAACAACCCCATATAAACTGCTTTACAATATGTTCGATTTTAACGTAGGTACCTTTCAGGATCAGCATGGACTACATGAAGTACTTAGGGATAGCCAAGAGAACCGATTAAGCCAAAGTGACTCTTCTTGTAACGGATAGATTTCTAGCTTTCCAACTTTACAACTTAAGTCTCATCTTTTCCACAATAAAATTCAGAGTAATCTTAGTAACTCAATCTTGAAGAATGGGTAGTCCTAAGTAAATGCCAAGATTATGGATGTAACATCCCAGTTTAGGGCCTAATAGAAATAGTGGTGCGAGACCACAAATCCGAGGTCTATGTATGAGTCTTTGAGGTTTATGCCATGTATACATGTTAGTGTGACCGTTTCATGAAGCAATTTGGTGGAATTGTAGTTGAATTGTCCAAAAGGACTAAATTGCAAAAGTTGCAAAATGTGATATTCTATAAGCTATTTGTGTGAAATGGCTTTAGAATATATATTAGAGGTCCTTAAATAGAAAATTTCCCAAATTTTAGTTTTTGGACAAAATTGGGCATGGATGAGTTAAAATAGAAAGTTTGTCAAAAAGGGCATTTTGGTCATTTGGCAATTAAGTGATTAAAATGGGAGAAAAGATGACAAAATTCATTCATCTTCTTCTCCAAGGCTGCCGAAAATTAGAGAATTCATTGTTAGGGCTCTTCAAATTTTTCAAGCTTGCTAGTAAGTGCATCCAAGCCCCGTTTTTTATATTCTTTGTATTTTTGAAGTCCTAGTAGCATGAGTAAGTTATTTTTAACTATTTGATGAGCTATAATGGATGTTCAAAAATTTACCCATGTATGACATGCATGTATTTTGGTGTTTTATGGAAGAATATGAAAGCTTGATGTAGTAGAAACATCTTTTGCTAAGTGATTTTCCATGAAAATGCATGTTGGGACCAGTTTGTAAAAGTTTTAAGTTTGGTCATACATGTCTGATTTAGTGAGAATTGATGAATGATTAGGTTGAGTAAGTGACTCGGCTAAGTATGTAAAGATAGAAAGTTGAATAAAAATCATTTTACGAGCCTTACGGCAAAAGTGTAATTATGAGAAATATTAGGGGCAAAAGAGCAATTTTGCCAAAGTATGAGATAAGTGTCAATTTAGTCAATGTGTGTATTGAATGAGCTGATTTATTCATTATAGATCAAGAAAGACGAAGCCCGAATCAAAATCGAGGCAAGAGCAAGGTGGTGGACTAAATTGCACGTTTCTATACTTTTGAGTATCGAGGTAAGTTTATGCGTAAATAATGCATTTATACTTACACATTCTTAATGCTAATTAGTGTATAGCATGAATGAGAATGATTGAGAACCCATGTGGTTCAAGTGGAATGAATGTTGTAGGCATTTTGAATTGATGAATGATTGAGTAAGTAGATATGTGAATGTGTAGTGATAATGCTAAATGGTGGGCTAAGTGCGATACCATCTTAAAGCATATTGACGATGAGCTAGCTATGTGCGATGCTATCGTTAGGCATATTGTTTAGTGGGATATGTGCGAAACCACTATGATTACCTTTGTGGTAGGCTAAGTGCAATACTACCTTATTAATTGATTGTGGTGGGCTAAGTGCGAAACCACTGAGACATTAGCTGTGTGGATTAGCTGTGTGGTTGCATTATTGAGTAAAGTAGCTGTGTGGATGTATTATCGAGAAATAATGATGTGTTGTATTTTGTGTAAATGTGATATTGAATGCAGGGGTGCATTTCAATGGTTATGAGTATGTGACTCATGATGTGTTGGGAATGTGGTAAGGGATAGAAAGAGTAAGCATAGTTGTACATTATATGTTAGTATAATGCTAATTGTTGTTTAGCTTATACTATGATGTTTATTAGTTTATGTGTAAACTTACTAAGCTCAAAGCTTATCTCTTACTTTTCCCTTGTCTTATAGAGTAAAAGAGTTGAATCGAGATACGTGGATCAAGTGGAAGATCGCCCACACTATCAGCACACTCTAGTACATGAGACTCAATGTTTTGTATATGGCATGTATAGGGGCTAGACAAGTTAGTGAATTTTGTTGTAAATGGTTAAGATGTATTGGCCTTTAGATGGATAATCTATTTTGTATAATGCCATAGTTGTTGGCTACTTTATTATATGAAAAAGATGCAATTATCCATGTAAGATTGCACTTCAATATGAGTTGTTTATGGATGTGTTGAATGAGTGCATGTTGTGTATGCTAGAGGGGTGAAAAGAACTTGACATATAGCTTTTTTCTTGTCTATGTGGATAGACACACGGGCATATGTCTAGGCCATGTGTGACACGCGGTCAGCCCATGGGCGTGTGACTTGGTCGTGTGTCCCCTGCATGTTGGCAATTTAAGTCAAAATAGACCACGGTTTAGTCACACAGGCGTGTGTATAGGCCGTGTGAGTTTAATCAGTGTTGGCCACGGGCTAGCCACACGGGCGTGTGACTAGGCTTTGAGGCCGTGTGTATGTAGTCAGTGGTCACCACGAGTGGTGAACATGGACGTGTGTGACTACCCACGGGCGTGTATCATCTTACACGGGCGTGTGGCCCCTTTCTAGATGGAGAACATTTTTAAAGATCGTAAGAGTTTCTGATATGATCTCGAGAGCTCTTGTGTGTATGAGTGAGGCCTCGTAAGTCGAGAATGAGGTTGTTGAGGTGACTAGAGAGTAGTCATGATGAGCCTAAGTGGCGATCAGGTGGTTTTATTACTGTAACGCCTCAGGCTAGGTTCTGGCGTAGAACTTGAGTAAGGGGTGTTACAATGGACTTCTTGGAAACCAAATAATTAACTAATCCGATTTCTAAGGTCAACCTCAACTCCTTTGGAAAAAAAAACATATTACTTTTTTGCGCATTGATCTTATGCCCAGAGAAGTCACAAAAATGCTTTAGAATGTCCTTTAAGAGAAAAGCTTGTCCCAACTCTACTTTGCAAAATATAACCAGATCATCCGCAAAAAATATGAGATAAGGTCGAACCCAATTTTGAAAGACGAATTGGGCACCATTTACCAACATCAATTTTCGCACGAATAATGATCCTAGCCATTCCATACGTAGAACGAAAAAATAAGGCCGATAGCGGACACCCCTGTCTAATCCCTCTAACTAGCTTAAATTTCTGTGTGAGAACTCCATTCTAGAGGATTTGTATAGAAGAAGAAGTAATAGCCGCCATAATCACAGATCTAAGGAATTCAGGGATCTCAGCAGCCTGCATAGAAGCACTAATGAAATCCCAACTCACTCTATCATAAGCTTTCTCCAAGTCCAATTTGATCTCCATCCATTTTTTGTTATTCCGCTAATTACGCATGGAATGAATAACTTATTGTGCTATAATAACACTATCAGAGATATTGTGACCAACAATGAAACCAACTTGTTCCTATGAGATAAAATTAGGAAACACCAATTTAAATCTGTTAGCAATCACTTTCATCACCAATTTGTATAAAACCAAGTAGAGACTAATTGGTCGAAATTGACTGAAACCCTTAAGAATATCTTTCTTCGAAATAAACATTAACAGGGCATTATTAAGATTCGGTTCAATATTGTTACCTGCAAAAACACCTTGGACCCATTTACAAACATCATTACCAACAATGTCCCACTAACTCTAGAAGAAGTACACATGAAAGCCATCACTTCATAGAGCATTAGAAGGATCCATGTCGAATAAGGCCCTCTTGATCTTTTCATTCGAAAAGGCCTTTTCCAAAAAAAAAATGTCTTGAGACTTTAGACGTGAGAAAATATTGGAAGGGAGACTTCTCGATGGATCAAAAATTTCTCCATAAAGCCTCTCAAGAAAACTCATTGCCTTATCTTTAAGAATATTCTGGTCTGAACACCAGTCCCCATTATCAATGCATAAAGCCATGATACGATTAAACTTCTGTATTTGGATCGTACAACAATTGGAAAAATTTAGTGTTATGATCCCCTAATTGGAGTTAGTCACACCTAACTTTTTTTCTCCAAAGAAGCTCCTCATGAGTGAGTAGATTTCCAATTCATTACGAACCTCCATTTCAAGTTTGACTAACCAATTAGAGGTCGATTGTTCTATCTCCCTTTGAATACTTAAAAGCAATCTCATAAGTTGCCTTTTGTGAGTTCCTATAAATCTGTAAATTGACCTATTCCAATCCTTAACATGTGAGGTAAAATCAGCAATAGAATCAATCATATTGCCTGAAAATTTTCACTTATCCTTTATCAAAGAAGAAAATTTAACGTGTTTTGTCCACTCCACAAGAAATTGAAAGGGTTTTCGTTTAGGCAAACTTATTTCCAATTCCATCCTTAGAAGAATAGACCTGTAGTCAGACTTAACTCACGGGAGATTATAAACACAACAATGTGGAAAAGAAGAAACCCAAGAATCATTAGCTAATGCCAAATCAAGCCTCACAGATGTGCTGCCTCTTTGCCAAGTAAAGGATGGTCCAATGTACCCCAAATCCTGCAAATTATAATAATCAACAAAATTTCCAAAATGATTATATCTCGTCCCTATAACACTATTGCTTTTTTTATCATCAGGTGAGAGAAAATGGTATTAAAATCTCCCATCAACAACCAATGAAGGGGTTCTTGAGGTAAGGCTTCTTTCAACTCGTCCCATATTTCCCTCATCTTTCTTCTATCTGGATTACCATAAACAAAAATAATAAAAATAGAATTAGAAGGAAGACTGCCAGAAACACGAAGGAGAGTGAATTGGGAGTGATTATGAATAATTTTAATCTAGACAAAATCTTTCTAACCTACCCATATTTCACCTAAAAACCTATAGCTTCAACACGTGAAAATCATTAAAGCCTAATTTGTTAATAATCAAATTAGCTTTTTTACAGCTTACTCTAGGTTCTAGCAGACACACAATATCCAGTCCATGCTCAACATTATACTATCAGAAAACACAAAGAAATTTATTGCTAGTGCAACCTTGAAAATTCCAAGAAAATGTCGTTAGATTAAAATCCATAAAAAAAATTAAAACCTTACTATCCATGATAAACATTGCAGGCCTAAAGTCCAACGACTTTAGTTGGATCACCTAGGCCTAACTCCTCAAACAACTATGATGATATTGCCTCAGCCAAACGGGCTATGGAATCACGCAAAACAACCTTGGGCGAGCTGTTTGCTTTGAATCTGCTTCTTTTTCCATGTCAAGTTTGTTTAGTTTTTTTGGGAACCATGTAGACCTAACTTTCTCCACCAAAAAGCTACTCGAGCCCTTTAATTTTGTAACACCCCCTTACCCGTATTCAAGCTGGAACAGGGTTTGAGGCATTACCTAACTAGCTTTGCTTAAACAACCTGAACGGGGTTATAAAATCTCATTTCAATCCCATCGCTTACACATACTCGGCCCAAGAAGCCCTAGACATACCTCCGAGAGGTATCGAAACTATTTCGAGAACTTTTACGAGTTCGAAAAACTTTCCAACAAAACAGGGGCCACACGCCCGTGTCCCTCAGGCATGCCCGTGTCTTACGCCCGTGGTCGACACTGATTAATTCCGCATGGCCTTGACACGTCTGTGGCTCTGGCCCGTGTGTCAAACCTTCGCATTCTGACTTATCCACACAGTCTATACACACGTCCGTGTGCTCCAGCCATGTGACATTTTAAAATCTAAGTGCAAGGTGCAGACTTCCCATGGCCTGGGTATACGGCTGTGTGCTAGCCGTGCCTCACATACGGTCTAGACACACGCCCGTGTGTCTACCTATGTGAACAATTAGCAGGCTATCTACCAAGCCCTTTGTCCCTCTATATTGCACACACATATACACCAACTCAAATCAGCATAATTAGTAACCCAAAGGCATATCTGAATACTCAATTCTGTATCTATACACAAGGCCATACACTTCAAGCAAATCACTTTCATTTTTAACATAAGAGTTTGCCAAATATCGGCCTACTTAATAGACCATTACAAAAAAAAGGACTTCAATACATTACAAAATAACACTTTTGTCAACAATTACAACCTAACAAAATACTCGAGTTCTATACATGCCATACTCAAAATAAGTCTAAATTGTTATACCAAAGTGATGTTGGTAGTGTGATTTCCGAACTCCTACGACTATGGTCCTCGAGTTATCTTGGCAATACTACAAGGAAAAAGGGCAATGAAAGAGAGTAAGCATAAAGCTTAGTAAGTTTGCATGAAATTCGTATGGCAATATATCAATTCATTATAACTCAGCCATATCGAGATAAGCGCAACATAATTTACAAGTGCATAGCTTACTTACTCCTCATAAGTTACTTAATAATTTCATACTTGCATTATGAGCATGGTACCTGTGTCACTTGATTACATAAATTAGTACAATTTGCTGATACAAAAATAGACTTAACTTTCATCTTTCTTATCATGAAATAATGCTTTATATTAACCTTGTATAACTTAACTTAGTACTATCTTTAATTACTTAGCTTTCTTTCTTGGCTCATATACCCGATGAATTACTCGGAATAACTGAGGTTACTCAATCTCATCAAACATAGATCTAGATGCCAATGCCATGTCCCAGACATGGTCTTACATGGGATTGCCTCATGATGTCAATGCCATACCAGGTATGGTCTTACATGGAATCCCTTAACTTAATGTCGATTCCATGTCCCAGACATGGTCTTACACGAGATCTTCCTTTAATACCGACGCCATGCCCCAAACATGGTCTTACACAGGATCTTGTTAAAAATTAGTTAAGCAAGGACTTTATTTGAAGACATTACGTATGATTGAGTTACCTTATATGATAAGATCCAGTTTCTATAAGAGTCCAATCCTTGAAGATCACTACATGGTTAATGCCATATAGAAGTCTAATTAAAGCACAATTCTACGAGATATGTTGTTCATGTTAACTAAAGATTTGCAAGCTTATAATGCCTATTTAAAGAAGGCTTGTTGACTTGATATTGAACAAGTTGAAGAGGCCCAAATGTAGTTATTTTAAACATATTTTCAATCCAATACATTGTAAACAAACTGTTTCATTTTTAGTTTGTAACTAAGCTTTCAATAGGAAAGTCTTCGTGAGAATGTTCTCAGTGAATGTTTAGAAGTAAGGTTGCAACTTGGTAAGTGAGTTGAACTTAAACCACATCTTATATTATATTGATAGTGGATTACTCTCTAGCAAGGCTTTGTAGATATAAGAAAAAATTTTGAACTGCTTAACCAATTCTTGTGTCCATCTGTATTTTTATTCCTTCAATTATTCATCTAGTTGCAACTTGACTAACAACTACCAAGCAACTCAACACTTTCAATATACACAAATAAACACACACTCTTACCTAACTTAACTCAAATCTAAATATAAGTCTAAAATTTTATCTAAATTTTCCTATATTTTTAAATGGATAATTGAAGACCCATTCCAAAGCTTCCATATTATTTTTATCTTTTTTAAAAATACATATATTATTTCTATATAATTTATTACTTTTATATTTAAAATTTTAAACATGAATAACTTAAATGCCTTTTTTTAATGGTTATATTGTAATATTATATATATTATATAAATTAAATATAACATAATATCTACATTATATATTAAGCCCTTTATTGAGTTAGTGTCACAAATCAACTGAGCACTAATTTAGTTAGGTAATGACTAAAATATCATTGATTTACCAAGTAAATTATGTTATTTTGAGGGCATTTTTATCTCTTTATATGTTTTATATAAAAAATAGAAAAATACACACATAATAGGGTTTCCATTTTAGACACTAATGTTACATTTAGTATAGTATTATTTTACAACATGTTTAAGTACACGAGTTAATAATAAATTAGCTTAGTTTGGTAATTTTTAGCTACTCACATGACTTGTTTTTAGAAGGATTTTTTTTTTACTTATTTTGAAGAGGTCTTTTTCTTTACTAGAGTTCTACTCTTCCTTCTATTTTCAAGTTTAGATTTATACTAATTATTCTTTATGTTATGACACAATTTTTAGTACTTATGTAATAATTAAGCTTTTCCTTGTGTTATTAGGTTAGATAACCAAATAAGGCATTAAGTTTTAACACCTCTATCTTATCATTTGAACTATAACTACATTTGTTTTTAGGATGAGTATTTGGTTATTCCATAATGTCCATTTTATTATATCCAATAAGATACTTGTTAACCCCTAACTCTACTTGTGGAGTTTTAAAAAATATGTTAAACTCAATAAGCAATGTACCAAATATTATTCCTTATTTTTATATCAATATTTTATAAATATATTTGTTAGATAATTTTATTTTTTATGAATGTAATTAAAAGGCCAAACCCATTTTTAACCTTGGGTTATTTTTTGGTTGAAAATTATTTTTTTATTCTAATATTGTTATATGAATCTTCCAAAATATCATGAAAAAAGAAATATTTCGAAGTTAAACAAATAACCCTATCGTTTACTATTACAAAATACTTATCTAAATAAAGGGAGCAGAAAATCTCATTTGAACAAGTTGAGCTTAGACAAATATAACATGAAAACAACTATATTCCATAAAGATATGTAATATATTTGATTGATACTTTTCAAAAATGTCATTGGGATTTCTACAAAATTACATGGATATAATATAATATAAAATCTACATTTGATATCATCAATGCAAAGACCTCAAGCATTCCCTTTTCTTTTTTAAGTGCTGATTGTGTCATAAAAGCAACAAGCTTCATTAATTTCACAAAACTGAGGATCTGTAGCACTGTGGTAGAAGCTGATCTTGCATAGATTTATCATGGGTCGGGAAAATTTCCGCCGGACTAGCTCAAATCACAAAATACTTGTTCAAATATCATTTCAAACAAATAACTCAACTTTTAAATTGATTTTGTCAGTCTTAATGATTTTTTATTTCTTTTCAATAGTAGTTGGGACACATGTCCTTATTGATCTCCAAAGTGGCATAAAAGTTGAGCTAATAATTATCTAAGTTTACTGATCAAGATTTTTATTATATTGAAGAGTTGATTGATTGTTTCAACTTTACCCAAGACAAATCGATAAAAGGCTTGAAAAACCCCACCCTCTTTCCACTTTTAGTAGCCCTCAAGCTGCATAGAAATGCTCATTTAGTCAATAAAAGTGTGCACATTTTTCATCAAAGATATTGAATCTTATGAGCTGCCACTTGATTAATAAAGTGTAAAAACAATTAGATTGATGAGTTGCAACAAAGATATATAATCAGATTAATAAACTATTATTTATTAATTAGTCTGCATAGTCACATTATTTGCTTATAAGCTTCAAAAACAATCAATTTTTTAAAAATAAATACCATATCATGGCTTCTAGCAGCTGTCATTGTTTTCAATAATTCTTTGATTAACATCATTGGCGTGACATCTTTTATAACTACCCTTCTATTTATGAAATAACAAGTTATTTATATATTTTATAAATAATAAAATATAAATTTTATTTCATATTTATATTTTTATAATGAAATAATAATTTATGTCCGACCAAATGATAACATTTTAATAATTTAAGTTTAAGAAATTATTTTATACAATAGTAACATTTTAATCTCAGACATATAATAAAAATGCAATTGGTTAGTTTAGTTAATTAACTTAAATCGATTAGTTTGTTCCACTTATAAGTTAATTTGTTATTTGTTCATAGAAAAATATTTGATACGCTATTAGTAAAGTTTTAAGACTCCAGGTTGAATAATTGACAAGTGTCTTATAAAAATATAGTAAAATATTAAAAATAAATACTTTAAAAAAATAGACACAAGGTAATTTTTTAAAGTTGCTTGTAGAATAAAAAAACAGTACATTGTTAGCATACCAAATCCTAACACTATATATATTAACTTTCTATATCTAGCATATTATATGAAATAAGAGAAGCGTAAATTACACCAACAATCACTCAAGTTTGATGCAGCTACCAAAATAGTCACTCTAGTTTCAATTCAGTCACTCAACTTTCAAAAAATAACAAAATGATCACTAACGTTATCAAAAAGTGACAAATCAGTCACCCATTAACATTTCTCGTTACAGACCTAACGGAGTAAGTAACGTGGCCAGTTAACTTGTCACGTTCAACTAGGCAAAGTTGCGTGACTTTTTTTTCGTCCTTCATTTTCCATTTTTAATAAATGGCCTAATATTTTTTCCTTTTTGCGCAAATGGCCCAATATGTTTATGCTTCTTCTCCATCCCAAGAATCTTGTTGTCGATGCCTCTGCCACAACCATTTTTGCCGCCACCATCATTGACCTCCAAATCACCACCACCCTATCCTTTTTTTTCTTTTTCAACCCCCAATAAAAGAGCCACCGTGGTTGGGATTTGACTGTCTTTTTCTACTTCCCAAAGTTATTAACTCTTTAAAAAACCATATCGAAATGGGATTTGAGACAATTTGGAGTCAAACTATCAGTACCCATAACCAAACCAATGAAGGGAAAATCTTCCAAAGCAACATTACCATGTCTGGGATATGATATAAACAAAAGGAGAGCATGTAGACAAAAGCAAAAGCAAAACAAAATCAGAAGAAGAAAAACAAAAGAGGAGAAACTACATTGCCAACATTATCAAGCTGCGTAAAACAAAATTAGAAGTAAAACAAGGGGAACATATAGACAAACAAACAATCGATTGAACCCGCGATTTTAGGGAACAAAGGAAGTGGTTCCTCCAAAGGGGCAGCCAAATGCCGACAAGTGAAATTCTGGGTTGGGTCAGTGATTAGCAAGATCCCAAAGTTGAAATCGGACTAGGTATTGTAGCAAAGAAGGATGAGAGATGGATTAGAAGAAGAGCGGCGGAGATGGTCAACAACGAAAGCTGGGGTCGAGGTGAGGTAAGTCCAGTCCTTGGAAAGGGATTTGAATCGGGTCACGAGGCCGACATCTCCATTTCTTCTCCTCCTCTTCTTCTTCTTTTTCTCTTCTTCTTCTACTATCTAAACCCTAAACTAGTGCTAAAATGGGCTGTTTAAATTGGTGTTAATCGTCTAGCTGGCCAATTAATGACAACAAGGGCTTCGTTAAATGTCGTGCCACTTTTCCGTTACGTCTGTAATGAAAAGTGGTTAAAAGGATTATTTTGTTATTTTTCAAAAGTTGAGTGATTGAATTGAAACTAGAGTGACTGTTTTATCAGCTGCATCAAAGTTGAGTGATTGTTGGTGTAATTTACCCATAAAAGAATTATCAAAAATATTCTCAATCTTAATCTCTAATATGGTAAATGAGCTTTAACATTTTTTCTATTCTCCTTTCTTGTAATTTTCTCATCATCCTAATAGTTTCTTCTTTTTTTTCCTTCTTCTCTTGATCGATCATCATGACAAACCCCTCACATAATAATGCCAATCTCTTCAATCAATTGGCTCATGGTAGTATTCTATATATCTTCATCAGTCCAATAGTTCAACTCTTTTCTAGGATAATTACATTATCTGGAAACAATCAATGTTAATATCTCTCTTTACCAAGAATGAAAATGGATATATTGATGGACCTCTCCCTCGCCCATTTGTTGATATTCTTGGTAACGCCCCAAAATTTGAATGTTCGACTAAAAAATATTAGCGTAATTAAGTCTCTGTATCTGCAGATGTGTTTGAGGTCAAGAATTCAAGTCATACTTATAAAAAGCTCTGCTATTTATTTTATCATAACATTTTCCCCTGAATATTTAATTTAAGTTTAATTCTATGCAAAACCATGACAAGAATGGGCCTGTTGGTTAAGCTTCTGTATTTCCTCTGGTTTTATGTTTGAATCTTAACGTGTGTTTTAGGAAATATTTTTTCTTGTTGTCAGATTTTTTAATGGTGGTTTTAACTATTAAAAATTTAACGTTTTTCTTTTCTTTTCTTTTCTTTTCTTTTTCTTTCTTTCTTCTTTTTTTGTTCTGATTTTCATTCCTCTTTTCCTTTTCTTAATTTTTTCTTGGTTCATTCCTCTTATTGGTTGTCGTTAAATCCTTTGCAGTATATTTAGGTAAGTACGTTCGTTGTATTGTTGATTGAAAGTTAATTGTGTAAATCTCATTGTGAATTTCTTAAAAGTGTCGGGTTTTCTATCGATATGACTTCGTTTTTGTTTAGTTGAATTCTTGTGATTAAACGTCTTCTGCCTTTTTTTTTTATTTTAGATGTAGATGTTGAAGGCAACATTTCCTGATAGGCTATTCAAGTGGTTGCAATTGATTTACTGGTAAGCGTTAGTTTCGTTCGAAGTTTATGTTAAGGTTTTCAACATAGTTCAGTAAGGGTTAAATTGCGCGAATTACATTGTGGTAGTCGTTTAATTGGTTTTCGGTTGGTTAAATTAGGCTTCAGGATTCCACTGTGTTGTTTCTACATCAAAACTACTTTAGGTGCGTACCAAAAACCCGACTTCGAATGCCGGAAAACATGGCTATCAATGCATACAGCCCAAGAACACGAGTGTTCAGGCCGTGTGACTCATTGTTTGCCCCTATGAACCATACAGCCCAAGGACACGAGTGTGTGTCAAGGCCGTGTGACTCACTGTTTGCCCCTATGGACCACAAGAGCCAAAGACATAGACGTGTGTCCAGGCCGTGTGACACATTGTTTGTACATTAAGACCACATGGGCAAGTGAAACGTGCATTTGTCAGGCCGTGTGAGGTACACGGTCATGTGCCAGGCCGTGTGGAACCACATAGACCTGTTATTCAGGTCATGTGAAACCATACAGGCGTACAAACCAATATTCTGAATTTTTCATTAGGGCCGTAAACGTAGTTTCTGATGAACGTAAGCTACCGTAGGGCCCGTATGGTCTGACTTGGATTATAAATCCACTGGTTGATAATCTATTTCTGTATAAACTATTATTATATGCATAATGACGATATTGTAGACAAGCGAGTAAATGTATGTTGTTTTAATTGGGTATAATCTAAATCTGTTACCTCGCATACTTATATCTGCATCTGTTAGATTGCATCAGCATTGGGTTTGGGACTTTATAAAGAAGGAAATATGACAGATTAATTATCTGTTGAATCTAGTAGCGATTTATCACATTCTGATCTGGCAGCTATGTTGCAAGTATTCTAAAACATGACATACAGTCATTACGAGGTGTGTAGGGATGGATGGGTACTTAATACCCTATATCGTGTGTTGGGATGAGTGGAGATGGTGTGTAACAGATGGGGTTAAGAATTTGTATCTGAATCTGATTTATTCTGCATTTGAATCTGATATGTCATGCATCTGTATCTGACATATAATCTAAGTACCGCATGATTTACAGGAACTGAAATTATAATTGTAGTTTACTGATCATTATTAAATGTAAGTTACACATACTGGGTTGCAAACTCACATAGTGTTGTATGGATTTCAGGAAACTCACAAACTTAGGCAGGTCGGCATGGCGGGAGTTTGGTCATCTTTTCACTTCTTATTTAATGTTTTATCTAGATTTATACTATTATATGTGTTTTAGATTTTAGATTATGAATTGGACTCCATATTTACTTAATTGTATATGATCACGATTGTCAAACTTTAAATAGTTAAAAAGTAGGTTTTTCTAAAATAATGTGATGCAGCTTTCTAGATTTGGTCTTAATGTCTAGGCTAGGTATGGGGTGTTACATTCTTTTTGCATGAATCATATCTAATAATATGGTCATTTATTATATCATAAACTCTAGATCTAAGGATATTGCAACAAGTCTTCTTTATCATGATTTGGTTTCCTTTATGAAAAGATCAAGAAGAATGCCTTCAATAGTGCAATGGCCCTAGTATGTTTTAATTGTGCAAGAATCTCTCAAAAATTTCTTGAGATAACCTTTCAATAGTCATTCTACTATAGTATCATGATTAAGCTCTCCTCAACGACATACCATTATGAAAGAAACTACTCAGTGCTCGTCCAGTGACCTAGTCATAATTGTATTACCCTCATAGGATATATTTGATCTCTTTAGGATAATATTCGTTCTCCCAATGTGATCCTATTTTATCTATTAGTGATCATTACATTTTCTTTCATGAAAAGTTAATCACTATCAAATAGTGATCAAGTCATCCATCACAAAGACGATGACCCGTGACCACGTTTACTTTTCATCAACCATGTAATGCCAACGAGAGGATATCATTTACCCATGTGTTGGGCTATGAATTCTATTGTTGTAAATGACACTACATACTACAGAAGTCATACACCCAATGCACCAGCTTTTAGTTCCTTATCTATTTGAACTTAGGCTTTTACTTACATTAAAGTGTACGAGTCAAGCATACATAGTCTACCATCTACTCAAGATTTAGGTATGTCACACTATGAACATCACAAGTGAATAAATCCACAAACAAATTTAAAACCTTTTCTGCTTGGGCCATGTCCAATGTAATGTCAGTCAGTTAGTTACATCTATGTCTTTGTCTTCTGAGAGTCATCCACTCCGATGCCCAAGATAAAGCATCTCCCCAATTGGACTTGATAGACAACATATTAGTCTTTCAATCGATCTGCTCATTTTTTATTAGAATAAGGACATGTTTAGGTTTGTCTACTAATACAAATTGTCTTTCCGTACTACGATCTGACCACGTACTACTGCTTAGTATTAGTAACCATTAGACAAACAATGAGCAATATTTACTTCCATTTTTCTTTTCATAAAAAAACCATGTGAGAAGAATATACAAAGTATTAATGTAATTCATGAATAATTTTATTAACCATTCTATTCAAAAAAATTACAAGTGTACTTAGAGGAAAATACTACACTTAGGGCACTAGATCCAACAGTTTCCCACTTGCCCTAGTGAAGTAGATGAGTCATATTTTGCATTCCTATACCCCTCCACATGTTTCCCAAAAAACTCTCTAGCTAGTAGAGTCTTGGTAAAACAAATCCCAGGGTATGTCCTCAGATACGTTCTTTGACTACATCCACTATTCCGTCAAACACTACTGTCTCCCTTAATGTGTTATGTCCTTATGTGGTTTTTTTTAGGTTTAGTTATATTCACACTATTATAGTTTCATAGCTTTTTTGTACCTCATATTCAACCATCCATAGTGAAGTTAGCAGTGTAACCCTGCTTAACACTTATTCACACTATGGACCCACCGTTTAGGATAAAAGCATAGTCTAATATTGATTTCTCACATCTCGACACATTTGGAAGTCAAAATCAGTACTGATAAGAGTAAGATCTCCTCTAAAGTACACAAGCATATAATCCCTCGTTCTCCGTAAATACTTGAGTATATGCTTAACTGCTTGTCAGTGCCTTGGTCCTAGATTCGCCTGATATCGACTTACCAACCCCACTGCAAAACAAATATTTGGGCGTGTACATAACATAGCATACATGAGACTGCCTATTGCCAAAGCATAAGGAACTTTTCTCATGTTCTTTCTTTCTTCCGCTGTCTTAGGGTAGTTCTTTAAAAAGAGATGAAATCCCAATACAAAGGGTTGATTTCCCTTCTTCAAATCGGTCATTATATAATGCTCTAATATATTGTATATGATTGAAGCTTGAGATAATTTTATCACTTTGTTCTTTCAATATCTTAATATTTGAATACCTAGAACAAAATTAGCTTCTTTCAAGTCCTTCACGATAAACTGTTAGGTTAACCACAGTTTAACCTATGACAATGTCCCTACATCATTTCCAATGAGTAGAATGTCATCAACATATAGAACGAGAAAGACCACATTTTCATCCCCTAAACATTTGTAAACACCAAGTTCATCTACATTTTTCTTAATCCAAAAGTCTTAATTGCTTGATCAAATCTTTGATTCTATGAGCGGGATGCTTGCTTAAGTCCATAAATGGATCTAAGCAGTTTGCAAACTTTATACTCGTTTCCTTCAGTTATATATTTGATGGGTTGCATCATGTAAATGCTCTTTTTAAGATAGTACCGTTTCCGTAAGGTTTTTTATATCTCCCGAAAGCTCCTAGAGTACCTCTTTACTTCGAGGTTTGAAGCCATTCATGTAACTTTCTTCAAAGAAAGTAACATGAGTTGACACTATAATAGTTTGCTCTTTCAGGTTATAAAAGATAATCAAGGTGTAGTTGGATATTGTGATTCAAACTGTGCTGGTGATCTAGGGAAACAACGACCAACTACAGTTTATGTGTTTACTCTTGGAAAGGCACCCGTTAGTTGAAAGTCTACTTTACAATCAACAGTTGTTTTATCTACTATAGAAGTAGAGTATATGGCAATCACAAAGGCTATAAAATAGGCAATTTGGCTTCAAGGGTTGCTTGGTCTATAAAATAGGCAATTTGGCTTCAAGGGTTGCTTGGTGAACTTGATATTAAGCAAAAATATGTCAAAGTACATTCCAATAGTCATAGTGCTATTCTATTAGCAAACAACCAAGTTTATCATGCAAGGACGAAGCACATTGATGTTCGTTATCATTTTGTACAAGAGATTCTAGAAGAAGGTGGAGTAAAGATCTAGAAAATTTCAACCACTGAGAATCTTACCATTATAATGACTAAGGTTGTGACTGCGATTAAGTTTCAACTATGTTTGGACTTGATCAATGTTAAAACTTTAAGGTTAAAATTTGAAAACACTATCAATGTTGTTTTACAAGGAAATTAAAATTGTGAAAATTTGCTAAGGTGAGGATTTGTTGAACTAGCACAATCCTACATCTAAAATTACAAAGTTATGGAGATTTTGTACTACTATAAATAGGGGTTGTTTCTCCATCTTTGAATCATCCCAAACTTTCCATATTCTTCATAATGTAACTTTTTCCCTCTCCTTATTTGTAATATTTCGCTTGTATCTTTTGCAGTGAAATATATTTGGTAGTGTTCGAAGACGTAGGTGTAATTTGTCAAACCTCATTAAATTTTCAGTGTTACTTATCACTTTTTATTTATCTTTCAGTATTTTGTATGTTATAATTGTAGTGATATATTGTTCCATTAAGTTAAATTGTAAGGAGATTCTATCTAGGAGGTAAGGTTTTAAGTGGGACCGTTTGTGACCCCTCCAATCTTTCTTGAAAATTAAACCTAGTGTGACTTTCTAGTACAATAATTTAATCTTTTTTATCCTATTGGCACAACAAATTTTATATTTACAAAACTAACATTGTAATACGAACTTTACTTACAAATATCTTATTCAATAACACATTTCCAAGAAGTTGTTTCCTATTTTCTACAATCAGCTCTCTAATGTTGATTCTTGTAAAGATCCAAGTTTTTTTAATCAAGCTATGAATAGCCTATTTGGAAGGAGCAATGGATGCAAATATCTAGGCTTTAGAAGCTTAACGTACTTGGTCTATTGTACCATTTCTACCTAGTAAGCAACCATTAGCTGCAAATGGGTATACGAAATTAAGAAAATGTTGATGGTAGTGTAGAATGGTTTAAGGCAAGGTGGGTAAGGGTTTTAATCAAGAAGAATGTGTTAATTTTATTAAAATCTTCTTTTTAGTTACAAAGATGGTTTCCTTCAAGGTACTCATAGCTTTGGTTGTAATGAACTTTACTGACATTTGCTTTATTGGATGGAAACAATGCATTCCTTAATAGGACTAGTCGAGCCCAAAATGGGCCTACGGATATTTTAGCCCAACACGAAAGTTATTTTTTTCTCAGCAAACATACATAATCTGTTTTTAAAAGGACATTTATCTTGATTTTATTGATCCCAATCAATTTGATTTGATTTTAATCAAATTGATTTAATTGCTCCTTTAATGCAAATTTTGTATCTTTATTCATGGATATTTCCAAAATTCCTCCATATTAAATGTCTATAAAAGAATTCTTCAGAATTTTTTAACACTCTCTCACACTGAGTTTATTTTGCTCTCCAAAATTCTTCTTTTTTTTCCTCTCCATACTTTTCAATGTTTCGATGATAGAAGAAGGCAACGTTTGTTTGTTGATCCTTGCAGAGGTGCTATTGCTTCGATCATCTTGTTGTTGTATCCTGAGAGACAGCTGACCAAGGTTTCTTCCAAGTACCATAGGAGTGGTTGAATCTATTTTAAGGAAACTGTGTAAAACAGGTCTCAACATCTAGTAAAACTAGATTCTTTTATTCGATTTCTAATTTTCATAATCTTATTTATTAGTTTTTTGTATCTGATATTTTAAATATAAAATTATTTATTTTATTTTATTTTATATAAATATTTATTTATTTATATTTATATTTGTTCGCTAACGTATCTTATCCAAAAATATTTAACCAACTAAAAGCACCATTAAAATTTGATTTGTACGGATATATCTACCTAATAAGAAAAACCAAATATTTGAACATTTCTACACACTAATATTATTAGTCTTTAATTGTCGATATTGTTTAAATGAATTGTGAATTACATATATATGTGAATAATCAATTTCACATCCTTTAAATAAGTTAGGTATAAGTTGTAAAATAATTAACTTCAGTTTTGAAATAACTAAATTTAGAAAATTGTAACCGTTTTTGTGTTATTTTAATTTAATCGATTTAACAAATATGCTATAAATAAATTAAGTTAAAGAAAATAATTTGGTGTAATAAAATCAACTCACTCGCAGAATCTATTTTTTTTACTACAAATGTATCAAATCTTAATCTTAATTTAAGTCTTGAATTTTAGAAATGTCATTGCTAATAAAAAATGGATTTTAACCAATATTTAATTTAATTAATTTTTTATTTAATGCAATATAAAAATTAATATTTTATTGTAATTTGTAGCATTTAATTATAATAAACTAATTTATATCACTCACAAAGTCAAGGAAAGAAAAAATTAGAAAGTATATTTATTTTTTTTTTAGAAAAATAAGGGTAGTTACTCTTAAGACAGTAATCTATATACCTATATTTATAAAAGGAATGTCCAAAGGATCTTCCTCCTATTCACATTAGGATATTCACTCATGCTCTTTTTTTCCTTTTTTTGTATTTTATTAAAATGGTTTAATTTCAATTTTAGTCCTTCTATTATATATACCTATATATAAAAGGAAGGTCCTATTGACACGTGGACACCCACCCATAATTTTAATTTTAGTCCTTCTATTATTCATCTTTTGGATTTGTCTTTCTTTTCTTTTCTTTTTTAATGTTATAAGACTATAATCAAATTTCAATTTTGGCCCCTATTAGGCTAAAACTTGGACTAAATCCATATACTTTAGTTTTTGACATAATTTGGTCCTTCTACTTTTATAATGTTATTAACTAGTCTAAATAGTTAATATTGTTAACTACTTCAATTACAATATTGTAGCCATTTTTTTAACAACACAATTCTAATAAAATAAATTATTCTATCATGGCAAGTTCAAATAGGTTTTTTTTAAAAAAAAATTACATAAGTATTTTCAAAGTAATTTTTTATTACATCACGAGTAAACTAATTCTTTTAATTTTAAAATAGCACACCATTAAATTTAATTAAAGAATTTTAACGACGGTAATAACCGAATCTAAATTCCTTAAAATATTTGGACTGTAATGGATAATGGCTAAAGCTTCTTTCAGTTTCTTTTTTATTTGTTTTAAATATATAGAAACTTTAGATAATTACTTTTTCTCCTGAAACGGAGCAAGGGGATTCATACTAGTTTTTAATGGAAGTAGTATTTTTAGAGTTGGTGCTATTTGAATGAACGACTTAACCATCACTAAAGTGGAAAATTTTATACGTGTAGTTAAATTGTTAAAAAATAAATAATTGAACATGCAGCAGGCTTAAAATTTTCCACCTGCTGTGGTTTTGAGTAAAAGGTTAGCTTTTGGATATTTGATACATTATCAATGCACTTTTTTAACTTCACGTATTACTTTTTCATTTTTGTAGAGTTTTTAAATTTCACTGATAGTATTCTATATATCTTTTTCTTAAATAAACTCTTAGCTAAGTTGATGTCATTATGTTCCCTCCAAAATTGGCTTCCACTCTAATAGTTCCAAATAAATTAAATGCATATATTAAAATAAGAAGGCTTATTATTTCATAACAAGAAAAGCATTTTTTTTTCACTCTTTTTGTATACTAGGAGATTTAAGAAAATGTTTTATACTAATGGATTTGATCTATAACTGTTAGTTCTGCTATATAAGATATTGCTACACTTACCAATGAGGTTTTATCAATTAGTATCTAGAAAAAATCAATTATAAACACTAAAACACCGAATTTACAATATTAAGTAAGATCAGTTTAGAATCACATCATCCTTTTTATCACAAAAAGCATTTATAAATACTGACATAATTCGAATTGTTCTCCATAGACAAATTTGAGATTTGCGATCCCAACTAAGATGAGTTTATGATCATGAGATCCTTTTTTGTCAGATAGGAAAGGTTGTACAAAATGTACTTTTAAGTGTATTTTTATTGAGTAAACTCTCAACTTAATTGGTATTACTTGACATAATTGCACCAAACTCGGTCAAGAGGTTCATATAAACTTGTTTTAAACTAAAATACTATTCCTACAATACAATGCATTTACTCGAACAGAAAAATTCGTGCTACACTACAAATTGTTTTAAACCAAAATGAACTCAGAGAAACGCTTAAGAAAGAAAGAATATTTGTAATAGTGATTTTCACTGAGAATTGATGAACTCAAAAATTAAGTTCTCAATTCTAATTATTGATAACTATATATAGAGTACCAAAAAATACCTATATACCTCTTTGAAAGGATACAACATTTCCTTTAGAAAGATTTATGAATAGTTGTGTCCTTTGAAATATAGACATCTCTTTAATTTTATATTACAATATTTCTTTCTTTTTTCATGATATATACATACTGTATATGCATATGTATATATGATTGTTGTATAAATATTATAAATAATATAAAACTTTAGTAATATATATTTTATTTAGAAAATACTTTATATAATATATATTATTATATATTAAATACAATAGGAGGTAATGGTGATGGTGACTGGAGTGTCTATTCATTGTGATAGGTGGAGAGTCGGAATAGAAAATTAAGGGAGGAAGAGAGGAAGGAGGAAGAAGGCTATGAAACACTAGGGTTTTCTTGGAGAAGAAGAAGGGATCATTTGCCCTTCATGCTCCAGGATATATATAGGGGGTATCCTTGTTTGGTAGAGCCATGTCATTGACAATATAGATGGTAGGTCTATCTATGCGGTCGGCTAGGTGATAGGTCTATTGCATGTCAATTGTCGCCATGTATAATATTATGTGGTCCTACTTTGAAATTCTTCTTAGTGAAGTTGTTTAATGTTGTTACGCATTAATGATCCCTACTAAGGAGCCATAGTGAATGGCCTCTCAGGTGGCTTGAGTGGGATTCATGAATGGTTAATCATAAATGACTTTGAATGAAGGGCCACCATAAAGAGTACGAAATGGAGGGCCACCTATGGGTCACACTTAGCGGGATATGCTTGCTTAGGTTCTTGACAAGCCATCCTTAGTACCACCACATGTCACTACTAAGGTAGGCGTATAACAAAACTAGATTATGTGAACCCACATTGCGATTGAAGAAAAATATTATTTAAAAACATGTAAAATCAACACTAAGGATTAACCCACTCTCAAAAAATTTTAAAATTTTCAATTTAACCACTCATCTATTTTAAGATTTTTTTTAAATTATAATTTAAACTATTTAATTTAAAATATAAAATTATTGAAAGATAAAATATTCTTATAATATTATTATGTAACTTCATAAAAGAACATATATTCCTTTTTTTTCTTACTCAAAATCATAAATCCCGTTTGTATTAAGAGAAATTAAATACAATAAATATAAATTATATTAATTATAAAATTTAGGTTAGATTCACAAAACAATAAAGTTATCAAAACCCTAAAATATCAATTTTATAATCAAATTTTTATAAATTATTATTACTAATGCTAATTGAGAAATAAAAGGTGGATTCCCTTCCTATAGTTATCGTCATTAATGACGATATATTATTAGGTGAATCAATTAAAGTCAAACATAATAGTATCTTCTGCGTCACTTTTCATGTTCATCCATTTTTTAATTTTCTTCCACTATTTATCGAAATTACATTCATTTTCTAATTTGTTTTCAAAAATTGAAGTTATAATTATTCTAATACGCTTAATCATTATTAATACGAAATTAAATATTTAATTTAATTTAACTAAATAAGATAAATTTAAAGGAAAATCTATAGCTTTACAAAATAAAATAAAATTACATAAAATTACAAAAGAAATATGTTGAAATTCAAATCCTATAATTGTCACAGCTCTCTCTCCCTGTTCTCCTCCATAAAAGTTAATCAAGAAAAAGAAAGAAACATATTTTCTAAGGGCTAAACTCAAAACAGATAAAGAGAGAAGTAAGGGTTAAGAAAGAAAAGAAGGTGGCAAAAATTAAAAAAAGAAAATTAGAAAATTTCTACTAAGAAAAACCATAGTGAAGCTATTGAGATATAAGAATATTGTTGGGATAGACCCGTAAAATAATGAAATAGAAAAAGTAGAAAAGATCGAACACAAATTTTATGTGAAAACTCTTCCGAAGAGGATAAAAACCACGGGCAAATGAGGCTTCGACTTTTCACTAAATGAGTGAACAAACAATATTACAATATGGAAAAAATAAATTTAAATGTACTAAACGTATAAACTCAAACCCCAAAAATAAAGCCCTAACTCTCATAGAATTATTTTAAAAGGGGTACAAAATTCTCTTCATAGTTACCACGAAAACTCTCACCAAAACTCATCTGCGACTACATTTTGTCACCCCCATCCCCCCCCCCAAAAAAAAGCCTTGTAGCACTACATCATTTTTTGCCTTATCAAAACAGGGATATAATGCCCTTTTAAATATGCTAAGTTTAAAGGGCTAAAATGACTAAAATATGCCTGAAGTAATCAAAGTTCTACTGGGAGAAGAAGTCTTACTTGGTTGTCAAAATGCGACTGTATTATTTGAGGAATACGTCGCATCATCATGACGTCCCATGCATACTCGTCTTAACATCACCCTCTCCGTCAATTGGAGAACTCGTCGCATTGTCATGACGTCCCGATGTCTCTAGTCATGACATCGCCCCTCGTCACGACGTCAGTGTCCTTCACGTTGTGTCTATTTTGCCTCTATCTTTATTAAGTGCCTACAAACTACCCGATAAATACGAGATACACCCCACAAATATTTATAGAGATAAATACATGTGTTAATTTCTACTAAGAAAAAACAAAGTTAAAGGTTTAATGCTTTTGCCATTTTTTAATTATTTTGGTGTTTAAACTTTTTTTTTTCATCTCATTTTCGTGCTCAAGATATCATTCGATTATCTAATCTAATTCTACCTAATTTTTGTAACAACATTTTTAAAATCAGTTGACATATGACGCTAATTAAAATGTGCCATGTGGCACATCCAACCAATTATAATACGTCACATGGCATTAAGATTTATTAAAAAATTTTAAAAAAATAAAATAGAAAATGTTAAGAATTTTTAAAATATACCTTTCACTTTGATAGATGGTCGACCAGTGTTGAGCAACCATTAACTACTGTTAATTGGTTTTTTTTTTTTTAATTTTAAATAATTTCATTATTTTTTTAAATATATATACTTCTTTGCAGTTTTTGAAAATTATTAGAATTGAAATTTTATATTTTATATTTTTCTAATTTTTTAAAATTGAAGTTAAAAGTTTTCAATTTTTTAATTTCTAGACTTTATATTTTTTAGTTAAACTTTTTGTTTCTATTTTTGAATGTTTTATTCATTTTTTGAATTTTGAATTTAGTATTTTTGAAAAATAAAATAAAATAAAATTATTATAAATTTCTAAAATATATATTTTTAAAAGTTTTAAGTTTTTTTTGCAATTTCTAGAATTTAAATATTTTTTTCATTTTTATAGATTTTTATATATTATTTCACTTTTTAAATTTTAAATTTATATGTTTTAGAATTTTTTTTAAATGATATATCCTATGATTTTTTTTACATTATTAATCAAATAATATACATAATATTAAAAAATAAAAGAAGACTGACTTGATGCATTCTAATAACGCAACATGTCAATTTTTTTTTTTTAAAATACCATGGGCCAATTTGTATAATAGAGGATAATTTAAGTGCAATATCCCTTACCTAAGTCCAAATCTAGACTCGAGCAAGGAATGCAACATTTAAAACCAAACAATCACTCATGTTCCGTTCATCCTTTAGACTTATTTGAGGTCATTTAAGACTTCTTGAACCATTTCTAAACTTATTTTACAATCCAATTGCAATCAAAGGTCATTTAGGTTCTTTTGATGTAAAAATAACGTGAATTAGACAAAGCAGGGCAAGTGTATCGGTACCACTACATTAATGTTGTTTATTTTTGCATTCAGTTTGAGTCATATCATTACATATCCCACTTGTATTGGAACTTAAGTGTGAGGGAGCCAAAATCAAGCCTAAAATCATCTCAAACATGTCAATACTTACTCCAATCATTCTCAACTGGTTAAGATTAAATTGAAACAATGCTTAAATGTTGATGGATAAATTTGTTATTATCCAATTTTAAAAGTTGTCATGATATTTTTCCATTAGCTATTTAATGGTTGGTGACCAAAAATGACAAAGTCGAATAGTTGGATGACTATTTTGTAACTTTTTATAGTTGAGTGGTCAAAAAAGAAACTTACTAATAGTTAGGTTACTACCAATGTAATTTATCCTAAAAATAATTAAGAAAGTAAATAATTGTTATTTAGTGCTAATTAACTTAAAGCTAATTAACATAAATTTAGGTGTATACTATTTTAATTGCTTTTTATTTCCGAAATATGAATAGAACGGTTTTAGAAAGTAAAATTATACATAAAATATGGATAGTGATAGTTTTTTTTAAGGAATGAATAGAGTTTTTATAGAAAGCAAATTATTTATAAAATAAATATATAATTAATAGTATTTAATTTTTAATAGTAATTAATTAATTAATTAATTATATAAACGTTTGAGTTTTTAATAGTTAACATTGTTAATATGTAATATCTTTTTACTTTAAATAATATAATTAATTATTTATAATAATAATTTAATTCATTATTAAAAGATAATCAATTTAACGTTTTATTATCAAATTAGTGTATTGATTTTAACAAAAAAATTATCGTATTGGAAAAAATATATTAATTAACTAATTTGTATATTTGTATGATGCACGAATTTAATTGTATATATTAGAAAAATTATATTTATTTGTTAGAAATTAGAAAGGTGGTAAAATATTGTGATTGAGAAAATAAAACAAAATAAAGTAAGTGCTTTGTTTTTAAAATCCTCATAGTTTTTAATATAATAAATAGGGATAAATATTAAATTTATATATGAATTTTAGTCCAATATACAATTTGATATATGAATTTTGATTTAGTACAATTATACACTTGAAATTTGAATTATGGTTCATATGTATACACAAAACTTTGATTTTGATTCAATTGTACACGTTCAAATAAACGAATACATGCATTTAATTTTATATTAGATTTAATATAATTGTTTATGTATGCAATATATCAACGTAAAATAGTGCTAACTCGATACTTTGTTAATGATTTATAAAAATTAAATCAAATCAAAATTTCATATATAAAATTACACAAATTAAAAATTTATAATTCTCAAATAATTATTCAATAATTCAGATAACGAATTGTGTACTAATTCATTATAGTGGTATTTCAAATCTGTAGCTTCATATTTGATCGTTTTGGTAATATTCGATGCAGTTTTTGAAATAAATACAATAATTTTATAACTAATAATTGTGAAAATAATGTTTTGTTTTTAAAATGTTTTCGCCATAAAAAATTAATTGATATAATTTTAATCAAAATTAAAATATTATTTAATGAGTGAGAAATCTCGTAAAAATAAAATTATATAAATGCCCATTTATGATGTTTAAGACCGATAACTTGAAATCTCCGAGGGGCCTTCATGCTTTGTATAAACTATTAAAACAAATATTTACATGATCAACTATTATTGCATATCTTAATTTAGCATGCCACATCAATAAGGTCATGTTACATGATGTTGAATAAAATTATTAACCGTTAATTGATTAACGATTTTTATTAATTTTGGTTTTATTTGAAATTTTTTGCAATATTGAGATGAGATTGAAACAAAAAAAAATTATTATGGGCTGAAGTGAAAAAAATTCAAAACATTGAGGGTGAATTTTGAGATTATAATAATTTAAAAATAACAAAAGACATTTACACTAAATTAATAAAATACATTTAATGATATTAAAAACTTTTATTGATGAAATCCAACTTTCTTTGAAACAAGAAGGATTCACAAAATATAATCAACTTAAAAAAATAATTAAAAATCATAATATTATATTACTTTATCATCAATTAAATTTATCTTTTCATTTTTTTTTTGTGTTATTGTCATTCAAATAAGATTTGGTGTTTCTTCTTCAAAAAACCATTACTTTAATACTTAATTCTTTTCTGGGAACTTCTAACTAATTAATACTAACAATTTCCTATTTTTACCAATGATTTTTCTAAGATTAGTAATGATAAAACTTAAACCATCCGATGAATTTCAAACCAATTCGCTCCGAATGGTGGAGGGTTTTATTTTTTGAAAAGTGGATATAGGGTTGGGTGGATTTTTTTTTCTTTTTTGTGTATAGTGAGCATGAGAATCCATCAAATTCGATGGTTTTATTTTTTGAAAAGTGAAAGTAAGGAGAGGTGAATTTTTTATTTTTATTTTTTGTATAGTAGATATGAGAATCCATTCAATTCATTCCGAATGGTGAAGGGTTTTATTATTTGAAAAGTGAATGTAGAGTGGGGTGAATTTTTTTTTTTGTATTATGGGTATAGAGTGATTATGGTAATTGTTTGTTCTACTCATTATATTAAATTACCATTTTATCTTTATATATATTAAAATGATAAAAATATTATAATATGTTATAAAAAAAAAACTATATGTCTTATTATTTATATTTTTTTAAAGAATTTTGTTGAAATATTTAGTCGCCTTTTAAAAATTAGAAACATTAAAATATATAATATAATATATAATATAAATATATACTTTCATTTATCATTTATCATTTATTGTAATAATTATATTAGATATAAATTATTTTCGTTGCGAAATATATTTCAAAATATATCATAATATATTTGAATTGGTAATAATTATATTTATATGTGATTTTAATTTGAAATATAGTTTATATTCAAATTAAATTTTACAAAAAAAATTATATTATTTGCTTAAAAGTATTTCAATTCATATTTTTATATAAAAAATATTAATAATACATTGCATTGTTTTTTTTATAAGTTAAGTTGATACATTTCATATATTTTAATATTAATAAATTTGAATATCATTTAAATGTATATTTTTTTTAATTTACATCTTTTTTAAAATAGTTATTTTAACTTCTCAAAACCACATTTTATTAGTAATACTAAATATTTAAATTTTAAACCAAACTTTGTTCGTCACTCATGGTTGTTCAAAGCTTTGGTTAGATCAATTGATCAAGCAAAAGCTGATGATTACCATTGTTATTGCTTTTGGTGTTGGGCGGAAACCTCGTTAAATGCTTGTTCTCCTCCACAGATACAATTAGGGGTGTTTCCAATATGGTAAAATTGATTTAATCGATCTAATTCGGTTAATTGGTCGGTGGTCGAATTTAATTCGGTTAGAAGTTGATTAATAATTTTTTGAAATTTCGATTATCGATTAATTCGGTTCGAAACCGAGTAATTAACCGAATTAATCAAAATAAATAATATATATTATTTAAAGTTGTTTCTAATGTCTTATTTGTCATTTTCAACGGATAATTAACAGAATTTCAAGACTTATGTAGTGTTTTTAAAGTCTTATTTGTTGTTTTTATCTATATTTAAAGTTTTTTGAACTATTAAATAAAAGAACATGAACATTTAGCAATGTATTTTTTTAAATGTTTTATACTTGTTTTAATCAAAAGACAAAGACATATAAATTCCGGTTAATTCAATTAACCGATCGAATTAATCGAAATATCTCAATTTAGTTAATATATTTTAAAAAGTTTCTGTTCGATTAACGGTTAAAAATTTTTATATTTCAAATAATTTGATTAATAATAATTCGATTCAAATATTAATCGAACTGACCGTTTGAATATCCCTAAATACAATGGCATGCAACTCTTTCAACTCTCCTACAATGTTGGCACAAGAGTCTCCAAACCTCAACTGCAACAAATGTCATCCCTATCCAACTTCCTGCCACCGATTTGGTCCTCTTTAAGTGTTACGAGGAAAGAGGTTTTAGATTATGGTTTCGATGCTACTATATGGGATTCGGATCGTTGCGGACTTGGATATCCGTCATTTATAATTCTCGTAAACTTCAAGTATAATTTAAATAAACGATTTATAAAAATTTAATAAAATAATTTCTTAAATTAAATATGATAAATTGCACCTAAGGTCATTAAAATCAGCTAAATTTACATCTTGATCACTCAATTTCAAAAGATTACAAAATGATTATTGAATTATTTGAAAGGTTTCAAAATGTCATCAGAGACATCTTATTCTCCTATATTTTGGATTTTTTTCGCCTTGTTTTAAATAAATTTTATAATTTTATAATTTGCTATAAATTTTAAATATTTATTTTATTTATTTTTTATTTTTAACATAGTTTTGAATTCTCAAAATAATTTTAATAATTTTCTATTATTTTCTTGAATTTTAAATAGTTTTAATATTTTTTAAAATTTTAATTTTTTTAATAATTACTGACGTAACACGCATGTGGACTGCTACGTGGATTTTAAGTTAGTATAGTTGATATATGTTAACTTTTCTATCTATTTGAGAATGTTTTAACTGAAAATAATAGTTGACAGATTAAAAGAAAGAAAAATTAAATGAATGACTAAAATAAATTTTTTCACAAAATTAGATAGTCAAATAAATTATTATACTATTATTTAAAATTGATTAAATAATATTTTTATTTTAAAAATAGATAGTGGTTAAATAGTTGACAGCTATCTTCCACCGAGTTTTGAACATTATTATTATCTCCCATTTTCAGGTGCCCCCATAAATGCAGACCCACTTTTCAAGTTTTATACTACTAATAGTTTTCCTTTTCACATTTCCTGGGTTCTTCGATTCTCCATATTCTGTTTAGTGTTTAGTTTCCCTTTATTTTAAAGCTCAAAGGTTTAGAAAACAATGACAGTGGATGATGGCAGGGGCAAGCCACGAACCACTGATCTGAAGTAGGCGAGGGCGAGCGGGGGGAGAGGCGAACAGAGGGTTGAGTGTTGATAGAGTAGGGCTTTTTTGTTTCATTTGCTTTAACTAATTTGGGCTGGGCTAGCTTAGAGTTTTTGAAAGTGGACTTTTTTGGTCTGATCCAAGTTAATCTGGTCCAATTATGTAAAAATAGGTGGACGGTTTGCTGTTTCAACATCCATGGTCTATTTACTTTCTTTTTTTACTATTTTAGTAACCATATAAATATGCCCTTTTTTTTAATTATTTTTCCTTTCAGTGGTTTACTCTTCACTACCAACTCTAAGCTACACAACACGAAGAATAGCTATATATACAAGACATTTCTTATGTTTGTTTCTTAATACTTAGCCAAAAGCATCACCCTGTCACTTGTTTCTCTTCTCACTTGTCTTAAAAGACAACTATTTTTGGAGGCAAGCAAAGAAAACAACAACAAACAAAAACACGAAACACCCGGTACTATCCTAAGTGGTTTAGAGATTCTTTGGGTGCTGTTTTTATTTTCTTCTCAAAATGGGTAATGAGAAGGAGAAACTGAAGAAGATAAACGGATCCATAAGGTCAATTTTCATGCATGCGGATGATGTAGATATGTGGTTGATGACTCTTGGCTTCATCGGAGCCGTTGGTGATGGTTTTTGTACACCTCTTGTATTGCTTGTTACTAGCAAGTTGATGAACAATCTTGGTGATTCTTCAGCTTTCACTGCAGACATGTTCATTCATAACATCAACAAGGTCTTTCTTCGTTTTTTTTTTTCTTGGTTTTTTTCCAAAACAGGCACATGCATACGCACATACATGCAAATCAGTAAAAAGAAGGGCGTAGCCAGGCATGGGCCCCAACCCCCCTCAGAATTTTAAGACGATTCTTATTGTTTAGGCTACTTAAGATAAACTAGGGTAAAACTGCAACATTAAATTATTCTTATATCATCTAAAATTAGATTTCGTCCCTCAAAATTATAATTTAATATTTTACCCCTTTTCAATTTAATCCTACTAAAATTTCATTTTCATAACACTTTTAATATATATCACTTATTACTTTTTTTAGTTTAATTTTTTTTACATTTTTATTAATCAAATTAATATATATTTACTTTTGTTATTTTGTTTGTAATATTTTTCATCCTATGCACATAATGAAAAATAATAAACTTAAATTAGGTTTATTCTTAATATAAATTGAAGATTACTTATTTCACTTCTTCTAAATTAATATCATTTCAGTTTTTATATCATAATATTGAATAATTTTATTATAATTTCTTAAATGTTGAGACTTCAATAGTTATAAAAAAAATTTAGATCGTAACGAGAAACATAAATTATAATATTTTAAAATCGAAAAAAATTATTCTAAGATTTTGTAATACTATATAATGTTTAAATATGGAGCTTTTCAGGGAAGCAGCCTTGGCCCCTAGATAATTGGTATAATACTATTTTAGTTCCTTTTCATTTATAAAATATTAGATTGAAGCCTTTTTAAAGTAAATTTTTTTTTAATTTTTGGCCCCCAAACTATTACAACTTTATTTTGACCTCCTAACAACAAATTTCTAGCTTCGTCCTTAGTGCTTTCTATAAAATGAGTTCGAACATATTTAAAACTAGATATAGAACATATTTAGATAGTGAAAGATTTTTTTTTTTAATTAATATAGTTGGGATGATGTCAAAAAAGTTAATTAAAAAATAAAAGAGATTTTTAAATTAAAAAAAATCTAAAATTTTAAAAAAAAAATCTATTAAACTTGAGCCATCAAATTAGGCAAATAATATAACATAAAAACTTAGTTTTTGATTTAAATTTAGATATAATGGATAATGTATATATATAATAGTTGTACAATTGTTTTTAATTCCGCCCTCCGTAAACAAAATATCTGACTTCGCCTATGTTTCTACCTAACATGATTTGGTTTTATGGGTGACAGAATTCAATGGCTTTATTGTATTTGGCTTGCGGGTCTTGGGTTGCTTGTTTTCTGGGTAAGTTTAAATTCATAGCATTCATTGGCTTGAAGGAATGGTTAATGGAGGCATAGTTAATGATTTTTTTTATACGTGCTTTTCTTTTGTCATTTTTCAGAAGGATTTTGTTGGTCAAGAACAGGTGAGAGACAAGCGACAAGAATGAGAGCCGGGTATTTGAAAGCTATCTTAAGACAAGATGTGGGATACTTTGATTTGCACGTTACAAGCACAGCTGAAGTTATCACCAGTGTTTCAAATGATAGTCTAGTAATCCAAGATGTTCTCAGTGAAAAGGTTCCTTTTTGCAAATCGGATGTAATCTCTTGACTAAAAACGAGTAATTTAATTACTACTAATGGGTGATCATGTCATGCAGGTGCCAAATTTTCTGATGAATGTTGCAATATTTGTTGGGTGTTACATGGTCGCATTCAAAATGCTATGGAGACTAGCAATAGTGGGGCTTCCTTTTGCTATTGTTTTGGTGATTCCTGGCTTAATGTATGGAAGAGGGTTGATAGGAATAGCTAGAAAGATAAGTGAGGAGTACAATAAGGCTGGAACTATAGCAGAACAGGCAATATCTTCTATAAGAACAGTTTATTCCTTTGTTGGTGAGAGTAAAACCATTGCAGAATTCTCGGCAGCTTTACAAGTGTCCGTGAAGTTGGGATTAAGACAAGGCTTGGCTAAAGGTCTTGCAATTGGAAGCAATGGGATTGTTTTTGCCACTTGGTCTTTCATGTCGTATTATGGCAGTAGGATGGTTATGTACCATGACGCTCCAGGAGGGACTGTTTTCATTGTTGCTGCCGCCATTGCTATGGGGGGCCTGTAATTTCCTTCAAACTTTTCCACATTGAATGTGTACATGTATCTATATGTATATTTGCATTATATATATATATGTATAACAAAAGAAATAAAAATTTCAAACACGTACGTAATTTTTTTTGGATTTTGGTGATGATCAGATCATTAGGAGCCAGTCTATCCAACCTCAAGTATTTCTCTGAAGCATGTGCAGCTGGGGAACGGATTATGGAAGTGATGAAAAGAGTCCCCAATATTGATTCTGACAATTTGGAAGGAGAAATTTTGGAAAAAGTTACAGGAGCAGTTGAATTTAGGCATGTTGACTTTGCATATCCATCAAGGCCTGACACCATGGTTATCAAAGATTTATGCCTCAACATTCCAGCTGGAAAGACTGTGGCTTTAGTGGGTGGTAGTGGCTCAGGGAAATCCACAGTCATAGCACTACTACAAAGGTTTTATGACCCACTTGGGGGAGAGATACTGCTTGACGGAATTTCCATAGATAAGCTGCAGGTCAAGTGGTTAAGATCACAAATGGGTTTGGTGAGTCAAGAGCCAGCACTTTTTGCTACAACCATTAAGGAGAACATACTTTTTGGCAAGGAAGATGCTAGCATGGACGAGGTTATTGATGCGGCCAAAGCCTCAAATGCCCACAATTTCATATCCCAATTGCCTCAAGGTTATGAAACTCAGGTTAGCCCTTTTAACATCCACAAAAACACAAAATTATAGTGAAAAGGTGTAATTTCTTCCCAAGTAATCATATAGAGAAGTGTCTAATCAGGTCATTCTTTCTTGCCTGAGTTTTATCATCTTATATATATAACCATATTCTTCATTTTTATTTTAGTTAATAGTAATTGGTTCCCTAACAATTCCTTTTAACACCCACTCCTTCAAAATGAGCACCCATGTTACTTTATTCTTTAAAATATAATTTGCCAATGAATTTTTTGCATTTGTTGCAGACCATACTTCAGGAACATGATAAACATTTCTCATTTATGTATCTTTGTTTACGTACTTCATATCACTTTTGAGAAACTAGTTGAAGCTGAGGATTACATTCATTAAAGAAATAAACAGATTTTTGTTTATGATCAAATCTTTAAATCCTTGTTCTGAATGAATCTGAAAAAGTAAAATATCTTTTCAACAGGTTGGTGAAAGAGGGGTTCAAATGTCTGGTGGACAAAAGCAAAGGATTGCTATAGCAAGAGCAATAATAAAAGCACCTCGAATCCTTCTTCTAGATGAAGCAACAAGTGCACTAGACTCAGAATCCGAACGAGTTGTGCAACAAGCAATAGACCAAGCTGCCGTTGGCCGCAGCTCCATAATAATCGCCCACCGCCTTTCCACCATTCGCAATGCTGACCTTATAGCAGTTGTCCAAAATGGCCAGGTTATCGAAATAGGATCGCATGATCAGTTGATGGAAAATGATATCGGTCACTATGCTTCATTAGTCCACCTTCAGCAAATAGAGAAAGAAAAGACTCTTGATGAAGCTAACTCAAATTTATCTACCTGTGCATCATCTTCAATATCAAATATAGACATTTACAGCACAAGTAGTCATAGACTTTCTTTTGTTAGTCGGTCCAGTTCCACCAATTCATTTACTCAGAACCATACTTTATTGGCTGGAGAGTCCATAGTGGAAGAGAAAAAATTGCCAGTGCCATCTTTTAGAAGATTGTTGGCATTGAACTTACCAGAATGGAGACAAGCAATAATGGGGTGTTTAAGTGCTATCCTATTTGGTGCAGTTCAACCTGTTTATGCATTCTCACTAGGATCTATGGTATCAGTGTATTTTCTAACTGATCACAATGAGATCAAGGAGAAGACTAAGATCTATGCCTTATGCTTTCTCGGGTTATCGGTGTTTACATTGCTGATTAATGTTGGTCAGCATTATAATTTCGCATACATGGGAGAGTACTTGACAAAGAGGATTCGAGAGAGGATGCTTTCAAAGATACTCACATTTGAAATAGGCTGGTTCGATCAAGATGAGAATTCAAGTGGTGCTGTCTGCTCTAGACTTGCCAAGGATGCTAATGCGGTATATATTTTCTTAACCTGCATCACATACTCTTGCATATCCAATAAATTTTTTGAGTGTCAGAAATTGGCATTTTTATATCTGCTAATCATTGAGTAGGTTGAGTTTTCCAACTTGTGTAAATATTTTATGATTATCATATACCTATAATCTAAGCCAAACCATATTTTGGTTCTAATTGTTATCTTCGTTCTGGCAGCTGAGATCCTTGGTAGGTGACAGGATGGCATTGATTGTGCAAACAATGTCAGCAGTAACTATAGCTTGCACCATGGGCATGGTCATAGCTTGGCGCCTTGCAATTGTAATGATTGCGGTTCAACCCATCATCATCATTTGTTTCTACACCAGACGTGTCTTGCTTAAAAGCATGTCACAGAAGGCTATTAAAGCCCAAGGTGAGAGCAGCAAGCTGGCTGCTGAGGCAGTTTCCAACCTCCGAACCATCACCGCCTTCTCATCCCAAGACAGAATCTTGAAAATGCTCGAACAGGCTCAAGAAGGTCCTCGAAGAGAAAGCATCCGTCAATCGTGGTTTGCTGGTATTGGACTCGGCACGTCTCAAAGTCTAACAACTTGCACTTGGGCCTTAGACTTTTGGTATGGTGGCAAACTCATCTCTCAAGGCTACATCACTGCAAAAGCTTTGTTTGAGACCTTCATGATCTTGGTAAGCACCGGCCGGGTGATAGCCGATGCTGGAAGCATGACTTCTGACCTTGTCAAGGGCTCAGAAGCAATTGGATCAGTCTTTGCTATATTGGACCGATTCACAACGATTGAGCCTGAAGATCCCGACGAACATAATTCCGAAAAGATAACAGGCAATGTGCAACTTCATGACATAGACTTTGCATACCCGGCTCGGCCCAACATTATGATCTTCAGAGCCTTCTCGCTCAACATAGATGCAGGTAAATCAACTGCACTGGTTGGACAAAGTGGGTCGGGTAAATCAACAATCATTGGATTAATCGAGAGATTTTACGATCCACTTGAGGGTGTAGTGGAAATTGATGGTAGAGATATAAGGTCATACCAGCTTAGGTCACTGAGGAAACACATAGCACTAGTTAGCCAAGAGCCTACATTATTTGCAGGCACCATAAGAGAAAACATTGCATATGGAGCATCTGATACGATGGATGAATCACAGATCATAGAGGCTGCCATGGCAGCCAATGCTCATGAATTCATTTCAGGGTTAAAAGATGGTTATAATACATGGTGTGGTGATAGGGGAATGCAGCTCTCTGGGGGGCAAAAGCAACGCATTGCAATAGCAAGGGCCATACTGAAAAACCCTACAATTTTGCTCTTAGATGAGGCCACCAGTGCACTTGATAGTCAATCAGAGAAAGCAGTACAAGATGCACTTGAAAGAGTTATGATTGGGAGAACCAGTGTGGTAGTGGCTCATAGGCTAAGAACCATTCAAAACTGTGACCAAATTGCTGTGCTGGATAAAGGGAAGATAGTGGAGAAAGGGACCCATCAATCTTTGTTGGCTAAAGGTCCCACTGGAGCTTACTTCTCATTGGTTACCCTCCAAAGGAGACCCCACAATACAACTCAAACGATCAACTGAAACTATTTGAAGGTTGGATTAGGCTTTTTATTATAGTTGCCATCCAAATTTCGATGGTGAAAGGCCCAGCTTAATTCACAAAATATATTCTCTTCTAACTTTTTTTTTTCTTCCTTTTTATTGTCCACCTTCAGTAGAGATGTTGAGAGGGAGATGGCAGTTCCTGTAATATGAGCTTTTGATTTTTCAGATCTGATAATAAATTCTTACTTTTTTATGTATAAGGCAATACCATCCACAAAGGTAAGTTGTATCTATATACATTCATTCCCTTGTTAATTTTGTATCTTGTGTATGATGATTGATGCAAGATAACCAATTATAAATTAAAATTAATGAAGATAATTCAATATTTCAATCACATTATAATATAGTCATTTTTAATAGAAGAAGAAAATAAAATCATATCTAATTATATTTTCAATTTTTATACGATATATATGAATTTATAATTCTTATGGGTGTCAAATATGAGTATGCTTAATATATATTTGTTTAAAATATATTTCAAAATATGAAATTTGGAACAACTAGTAATTAGCTAATAAAACATATAAAATGATGACTTAAATTTTCTTCATTCATACAATAATGAGATATATAAAGAAAGACATCTCTACTATATCCACAAAAGTATCAAAAAAATAACCAATGAAGATGTCGCAACCATTTTTTGATAGAATAGTAAACGACGCGGTCGACTCGAGGTTTGAAAATGAAAAGGAAGGGAGTCACCACCGATCTTTATTTGGTGTGATCGGGTCACCTTTGTTCTAATAAAACGTCTCGGTTTATTAAAACGATGTTTTTGGTCTACGAAAATTTGAGAAAAATGGGTTCGGAAGTCAATTACGTGCGAGGAAGGATTAGCACCCTCAGCACGCCCGAAATCGGTACCAAACTGATTGATCGATGTCCTAATGTTGAAAACTTTGAAATGATTTGGAAATAGATACTTTTTATTTCTAAAACTTGAAAGAATTGGAAGGGACGTTTAAGGCTCTCTTATTTTCGAAGAGATAGAGCATGATGTCCAGTAAGTTAGGGCGTAATACTTTAGACTCCCGAAACTAAGCTTGCCTTTTAAAACTTAGTTTTACATTTGAAGAGGATCTTCCGTCATTTGTCAAACGAGAAATCAGAATCCAGTAAGTTAGGGCTCGTTTTCTCGAAGGTCCAAATTAGGAATATTGCCTCTATTTTAATAGAGAAAAACTTATCCGAAGTATCTAGATGTCGAGTCCAGTAAGTTAGGGCGCAACATTTCGAATATCCGAGATTAAGTATTTTGTTTAAAATTTAAATTGCAATTTCAAAAGGGATATCCCGTTGTTTAGCTTCAAACGAGAAGAAACCGTAACCCAGTAAGTTAGGGCTCGATTCACTCGAATTGCTAATATGGAATGTCAATTTAAAAATTGAATTTGCGGTTTTAAAAGGGGTCTTCCGTCGTTTAGCTTGAACGAGAAAATTCGGAACCCAGTAAGTTAGGGCTCGATTCTCCCGAATTGCTAATACGGAAATATTGGCCTATGTTTTAAAAACCTGATGTATCGAGAAAGGTAGTGCGACAAATGATGAGGTGTTACACGTGAAAAGAATAATGAAAGACACGTACATATATACGTATAAGTAAGGATAATATATTGAAAGTATTACGTATATTAACCGTAATAGGAATAATGATAAAATGATAGTGACATGATAATAATAGCAGTAATAATAAATAATAATAATAATAATGGGAGTAAAATAAGAGTAATGATTTTAAAGAAAGAAAAATAAAATGGTAGTAATAACAATATACATATAAAGATACATTAATAGTGGTGATAAATATAATAATACTAGTGATGATAATGATGATATATAAAAAAATGAGTAAAAAAACGAATAGATATATATACATATATATGGGAAAATAATATTATAATAATTGCGATAATAACGATAATAAATAAAAAAATAGATAATAACAATAATGAAAACAAAGTAAATATTAATAAATAAAATAATGATGTTAGTAATAAAAATAAAATAACACACAAAATAAATAATAACAAACAAATAGTAGTGAAATATACTGGAAATAACAAATAATAATAATAATAATAATAAATATTAAATAATAGTAGAAGTGGTAAAAATTGTAAAATAATCGAAAAATGGGTTAAATCGCATTAAAAACGGAAGTTTCGGGTTAAATTGTAAATAAAACAAGGTTCAGAGGGCCAATTTGAAAATAAAACGAAATTTCAGGGTCAGTATGAAACAAAAATAAAAGAAAAGGACCGATTTGCACACGCGGAGGAAACGGAGGGACCACGCGCGCAATAACTCCTTTCGGCCAAAACACGTCAGGGTAAGGGGGACTAAATTGAAAGCCGAACGAAACGTTCGGGCTAGATTTTGAAATAATAAAAATTTAATTGAAAGCAATAAAAATGCGGAAGGGCTAAACGTGCAATTAGCCCTTCCCTTCAAAAACGCTCGGATCCCCTGGAGCGGGTCGGGTCGCACGCGGGTCATGGCCGAAACGACGTCGTTTTGGGCTTAAAGGCCAGCCCCCAAAAAGACGTCGTTTCAATGGGCTATATAAGGCCCTAAAATTAAAAAAAAAAATCATTTTGAGCTACTTGTAAAAAAAAAACTGATCTCCCTCTCCTCTTTTCTCTGCAGGTCCGAAGGAGAGGGGTCTCGATCGTCGCTCCGGTTGCCTCCTTCGTCGCCGGCCGTTGCTCCGGCCACCGCGTGTATATATTTTTTTAATTTTAAAGTTATATTTATGTATATATATATGTTTGTAACGAGTGAGGGAAACAGGGAAAAAAAGAAGCTTCGAAAATGGGAAGCGAAAGTTACCTTTTCCCTCTGTTTTTATCGATTCTCAGTGATTTTTAGTGTCTCTTTGCTTCTTATCTATCTAATCTGGACTGGTTCTCTTGATTTTTTTGTTTTTTGAATCTGTTTTTTCATTTATCAAAAAGAAAGAAGAAAAAAAAAAGCCCCCGTTTACAGTTTCCTTTAGCTTCTTATAGCCATTTCTAAAATAGATTTTCCTTCCTTTCCTTGTTCTGTCCTCTCGTTTTTAATGTTTGCAGGTTCTCGGCGCAAGTGGCTGGCGGTGGAGATGGGACCGATGCTAGGTTCGGTGGCCCGCAGGTCTCGACAGTGGCAGGGTGTGCAGAAGTCAGACGGTCAGGGGTCAAGGTCAGAGGCTGAACAGTTCGGGCAGAGGACCCTAGGTGCGGCGCACCTAGGGTTTAGTTTCGTTCGTTTCTGAAAATTGCAAGTTGGGCTAGGTTTTTTTGTTTTAACTTTGGGCTTTAGTAGATTGGGTCATTTTGTAACCGGGTTTTGGATTTAAATTTTGGGTCAGGGTAGGTTGAATTGGGTCTCTGTAAAATGGGCCCCGATTTGGTCTTGTTGGGCTATTGGGTTTTGACAGGCAAAATTGGGCTACAACAAAAGAAATATTGCAAAAGATAAATTACAAAGAAATTAAACAACTAAATAATGGCAAACAAATAAAACTAATCGTCCTTCTAAGGTACTATCAACATATTTTTTGTGACATCCCCTCAAGTATCAACAGCAGACAATTTGGGAAATAGCTGATCTTGGTGAGTAAATCAACCACTTGATCAGCGGAATGTAGATGGACCTAAATTTTTTTAAACAGTACTTGATCACAAACAAAGTGAAAATCGACAGCAATATGTTTCATTTTGCTATGAAACATAAGACTCTCACAAGGGTAAGTGCTTAGGTGGCTTCGTAAGGGGAAAGCGAAGTTCACGAAGAAGACTGGCAAGCCAATTGGTTTTAACAACTGCGGCAGCAACGGTTCGATATTAGACTTCAGTAGAGGAATGAGAAATTACCTTTTGAATTTTTGAAGACCAAAACATAGGAGTGATGTGCAAGTATGCGACTCACCCCATTGAAAAGGTACGATTCACAAGGTCACCAACTCAACCAATATCAAGTAAACTATTATCATTATTTTGAGACTTTCTTGAGATGGGTTTGGATTAAGGCCGAAATGGATTTCGGCTTATTAATATTAATCTTTGTATTACATAATTTTCTTTTGCTGAACTTTGACACATCCATTTTGGGTCATATAATTATATATAAATATAATTTTTTTACTATCTTTTATTACATTCTATTAAAATAGAAATAAAATACAGTACAAAAATATTCTTTAAAAATTAATAATTGAGTGACTAAAATAAAATTAAGTCAATAGTTTAATGATATTTTTATCTTTTACCTTTTCAAATATTACAATATTTCAAAGGTAAACTACACATATGGTCACCAAACTATAAAAAAAAAATCATTTTAGGGATTCAAAATAAAAAGTTTGCAGTTTAAGCACTCACATTACGTAATTCAGTTATTTAATATTAATATTAATATTAATATTAATATTAATATTAATATTAATATAAATTTTAAATTTATTTTTTAAAATTATTTATGTATTTTTATTTTATTTTTTGAACTTTTAAAAATTAAGATCAAATTTTTTGAGAGGTGATTTTTTAAAATTATGACTAAATTGATATAATATGTAAAAATTAAAAATCAAATTTGTAATTGTACCGATTCTTTTAACTGCCATGCTGACTTGCCATTTATTATAGTTGAAATTTATAATTTTAATGGGAATGATCCAAACGGCTGAATTATGAAATATGAATGCTTAAATTGTGAACTTTATTTTTTGTGTGATTATCCCTGTAGTTCCCAAATTTTAAGGAAAAAAAAAAAGAAGAAGAGATTTTACAAAATGCCCCTCAAGTTATGCAAATTTTACAATTTGGTTGTCGGTCAGGTCAGTGTCGCCCATACTCTACCACTGCTTTGGGCCACCTTGCCCTGCCATTAGCCACCCAGAAGCCACATTATGTCATCTCCATCAATTATCATCGTCCCTCTCCATAAAAACAACAAGAAAAGTGAAAGAGGAGAGCTCCTGAGAGTTTTTTTTATCGCTCTCGGCCTCTCTCAAACCCCCACCGTCCACCATCTCCAGCACCTCACGATTCTGCCGCCACATTCTCACCCTTTCAGTCATTGCCACTAACTCCCACAACCAGTGACCCCCATTCACCATCATTAGCTCTCCCTCTCTCATCACCATCCCTCACAAGCACCCTCAAATCTCCTCTTACCATCAATCCTGAATCACCAAACTTCCTCACAGTACCATCATCTCCCCCATCCACTGCTTTTCACCACTTCCTAACCACCACCAACCCTAAAATCATCCTAAACCGAATCCTATCGTCCCCTCACCGCAAAAACATTAACACCCCCTCAAGTCCCTACTAACCTATCCATTTAAAACCCAGAAAACAAAAAACCAAAACAAAAAAGAGAGAATTGCTCCTTGTTGAGAGAAGCCAACCGAAACGTGCAAAATAGAGAAGTATTACAAATCAGAAGGGAACAGAGAAGCCAAGAGGAAAAAAGGTGAAAGAGATGGCCTTTAAAACCGACGACAGCAGCGGTAGATATAGCGCCTGAAATTATTAATTTCCACATTGTATGCTAGTTCGACATACTCAAAAAATAATTTTAATTTTTTAAGTATATATTTAAAATAGTTGTGTTGCACTTTAATTTGAAAACTTATAATTTATTCTGAAAATAATTATGATTTTTAAGGAATATTTTAAGAAAAAAATCAATTCACATGTTGACAACTTAAATTTTATAATTTATATGTTTTTAAAAAAATCATAATTTATATTGAATAATTATCTTAAATTTAATTTTTATAATAAAACTTATTTATGAGTCTATATATACATATTGTCTATATATATCACAATTTAATGAAGCAATCCTACATTGTCTAGAAACAAGTTGCAAACATATTCATGAGTCTATATATACACATATCTTATATCCCATATTTTTTTTAAGAAAACAACGAAAATGATTTTGGGTTTATATATAAAAGTTTGTTTTTTAAGTTTCATTTTCATATCAATAGGTGACACCAAAAAATAAACAAATATATATAGGTGCTGCTACTTTTAGGGTCCGTTTGATTGCAGGAAAATATTTTCCGGAAAATATTTTCCTGCTTTTACGGCGTTTGGTTGATGGAAAATGTTTTCCTTGAGGAAAACATTTTACAAACACGGGTAAAATGCTTTCTTTGTTCCCGTAAAACGTTTTCCCTAATTTTGTTCGGTAAGACATTTTCCAAGATTTCCCCTTCATCCAGGTATGTTTTCTTCCTCCTTTCTTCCCTTCTTCGTTCCTTCTCCTTCTTCTTTCTTTCTCAGACTTTTTCAGCTTCCTTCTCCTTCCTTCTCTCTATTTCTTGTGTTATTTTCTGGGTTTGTGTTATTTGATTCAGTTTCTATAGATTTTTTTTTTGTTTGTAATTAATTAGCTTGATAGTTTTGAGGGAAATTCCTCTTTGAAAATATACTGCTGATGTTGGTAGAAGGCTCACATTGAAACTAGGTATATGCTGCAAAAGTCTAGGGAGTCGCTCAAATCCCTAATTATAGCCGACTGTGGACAGCAATTTTTTCCTTTTTTTTACCCTCACTACTGTTCATCATCTTCTTTACCTACATGCCACCCCCTGCCTCCACCATTCTTCTTCCTTTGCTCCCTGCTTCCAGCCACCGCGCCATTCTGCTTCCATCAACTCTCCTCCTTAGAATTTGAATGAAATGCTCTGCCACTACAGAAATCCATTGTAGCATTTCAATCAAACCAGTAAACCAGAATTAATGCTTTTACCTAGACTACCTTGCTCATGAGAAGGGAGATACGAACTGCCTTCAGTAGTCTAGCTAAAAAGTTGGGTTTCGGCGTAATTATTTCTTGTCTGTTGGTTAATCTTATTGGACTTGAATTTATCCCCTTTAGATCTAGCCTCAATGTTTATTTATTAAATCATCATCTGACATTCTGTTCTTTTAAGTGTTAAGTCCATGATCCATTTAGTTCTTATCATCAGCTAACATAGTCAGAAACTGAAATTGGTCTTTTAGATAAAGCTCTTTGTAAGTTTAATCATTGCTGCTTCTTAGTTGAATGGACATACTAAATTTATATTTGTAAGCTCATGGACCCTTTCAATCCATTGAGAAAAGCATATGTTTTGAGACTTTCACTATAATAGTCTGGTTTATGGTTTACACTGAACTCATGAACTTTGCCTATTTTATTATTCTTCCAAGAAATTAATGTGCAAGTCGAGCAATTAGAGGGTTGAATCAAATCTTGGTCTTTTTGTTTTCCAGTTGCTTTAGATTTAAGTAATCTTGGGTTTGGAATTTTGAATTTGATATTTTTTGGGGTTGGGTTCAAGCTGTTGATTTTTTTTAATTTTATTTTTTAGGATTCAAATTCAATTAGATTTGGATTGATCTTTCAAGTCAAGGAAGATTCATCAACTGTTGTTAGATTATTCCAGGTCATATTTTAGTGAACTTGTGGTGTACTCCAAAATTTGATTTTTGATGTCATATAAATAAGATATTCATGGCGCTAAATATTTTAAGTGATTCTCGGTAATTATGGTTTTAACTTATATACAAAGGTCTTCTATAACTCCAAAAGTCAGAAGTGGTTTAATTGCTTTTCTGAATGGTTAGAATTTTATTGAGTGTTTAAAAAAAAACCTATTTGAACATTGGATTATTAGATTCTCCATGTCTAAGAAATGTTGATACTGTCATATCTTATATTCTAGGCGAACTCCTCTTGCTTTCTCTGTTGTCTAATTGTTGATAGAAATTGCAGGCATGTCATCAAGGCACACTATGATAAGCATTATGCATTATGCATTTTGCTTCATTCAGTTAATGTTCCATAGGCTTAGAAACGTGTACAAGGAGTCTCAGTGTGATCACTGTTTATTTTCCTGTTATACTATTACCAGCTGCTCCTTTACGAATTTATCTTTTCTGAATCTATTGAATATGTCTTCTTACAATTTATAACAAGCGTGTTCAGGTGTTTTAGTTTTTTTGTGTGTCCTCTGTTTTAGTTATTTGTGTGTCCTCTGCTACAGTGTACATTATTTTCAAGTGTTAATAGTGTGCATTTTGTTCTGAATGCAGGCTGTAAAACAATTCTCTGAGGGGCTTGAAGCTCAAGATAAATCTTTTGAGGTAAAGTTGAATTCTGTATATTCTGTGTCACTTTGTGCTGCTGCGTATGCATGCTTTATTTTGATTTCTCTTGTCTTGTGTCGATAATGGTCATGTTTGGTAATCTAGATAATAAGGTCCATGCTTTTAGGTTAGTTATTTGTATTCGCTTGCTCAATTGATAGCTAGGGTAAGAGATCAGCAAATCTATGACTTGAGTGCATATATATATTATTGAAAAAATTAACAAAGATATATAGATTGTCTAACCAATTACTTGAGTGCATATATGTTATTTGTTGATTATGATTTGGGTACTTGAATCTGGTTTTTCTGGACATCGGTTCGTTTCTTTTTTTTTGAATCTCTTTCAAGTTTCAACTATTACGTAAAAAGAGTTGTGACCTGCCTTTTTGAGCAATCAAAATTCAAATTGTTGAGGTAATTCATTTGGCTTTGGATATCTAAGTATCATAACCTTGCAAAAAGTTCAACATTACCTCGACTTGTCCACTAAAAAAAGGAACAAAAAGCTCGCATAGGTTAAAATAAAGAGCAAAAACCGAATGAAGGACACGACCGTATCCCCAAATCAAATCGATGATAAATGGTTTCACCCACATCTAAGTATGTATGTACCAGATTTATCATTAATTTCCCAACTAACCTCTTGCAAAAAAAAAAAAAAAATTTAAACATGTTAGCTACTAACGTCCCTTATCCACACACTCACATCAAGCATGTTGCGGAAGCCTTCTAAAAAAATACAACTTTTAACACACCCCTTTTATCTTGTGCGCCTAAAGTTATGTTTATTTATATTTTTTTAATTGGATTATTCTTAATAATATTTTTTAAAATTCAAAATTTTAATTTTAATTTCTATTAATTGATTTTCTTTGAATAAAGTATTTTTTTATTAAAGGAAAGCAACGGGGGTTAGTGGATAAAAAAGTTGAATAAATCAATAAAACCAATTAGGTACGTGCCATTGCATTAAAGAGGAAAAAAAGAAAGAAACTATATATATGTGATGCACTTTAGTCATGATAAGTTTTCATGTATGTGATCTTATGAAAATGTTGCATCTTTTTTGTAATAAAAATGTTTTTTTTTGTGGCATGTTTGTGTAGATGGATCGTAATCAAGATCAAAATGCAATTGTCGGAGTCGTAGCTTCAGTTTTAGCTTTTGGGGCTCTTTGGATTAAAAAATTAGAAAGTATGAAAGAAATTGCTCCTCATCCTCGTGTGAATCGAGATTATGAAAGAGAAAATTATATTAATAGTATTTTATATAGTAGTGACCAACATTGTATTGATATGATAAGGATGAGACCGATCGCTTTTTTTAATTGTGTGATATTCTTAGTAGGAATAATTTGTTAGACTCATCTAGATCTGTCAATATTAGGGAGCAAGTAGTTATATTTTTACATATAATTGGTCATAATGTAAGGTTTCGAGTGGTTGGATCTAGATATTATAGATCAACTGAGACAGTTCACCGTTACTTTAGGGTTGTATTGAGAGCTATTTTGAAATTGTATAAGCTAGTTATTAGATCACCTGATGAGTCAACTCCTAGTGAAATCAGAAACAATCCAAGATTTTATCCTTATTTTAAAGATTGTATTGGAGCATTAGATGGAACTCATATTCGTGCATCCGTTCCACTTAGTATTCAAGGAAGATTTCGTAGCCGTAAAGGAGGGACGACACAAAATGTATTAGCTGCCATTACATTTGATTTGAAATTTTCTTATGTTCTAGCTGGTTGGGAAGGTAGTGCACATGATTCTCGTATTTTAAGTGATGCACTTTCACGCCCAGGAGGATTAAGAATTCCGAAAGGTAATAATTATCATTAAATACCAAATAGTTCTAGTAAGCTCATAATTTATTAGTATTAATTGCGTTTTGTAAAATTGTAGGTAAATATTATATTGCTGATGCTGGATATGGCATTCGAAATGGATATATTACTCCATATCGTGGTGTCCGATATCATTTAAAAGTTTATGATCAAGGGCCTGAAAATGCAAAGGAACTTTTTATCTTCGGCATTCATCATTACGAATCACTGTTGAACGTGTTTTTGGGATTTTAAAAACGGTTTCGTGTATTAGATGCTGAGCCATTTGGAATTTTCAAACTCAAGTAGATATAGTTTTGGCTTGTTGTACATTCATAATCATATAATGGGAGTTGATCCTAGTGATTACTTAATCAAGGATTATACGAGGAGTCTGAGTCGGATTTGATAATACAAACTCTTACGGAGCGAGAAGAAAGAGAAGAAGCAAGAGAATGGTCTGCTAATAGAGACGAAATTGCACAAACTATGTGGACTGATTATATG